>CM038673.1:797638421-798017273 GCA_021605145.1 Aegilops bicornis | reverse complement strand
CCTTTGACTTTACGCAGACGGGATTTGACCGGTGTGCCTCTCCACCTGGTTGTGTTAGGTCAGCCCATAGGAACGCACTGGAGCAACATCCGGGCGGACCCTGAGCAAGATCCCCTCGCGTGTAGACCCGGCGCGTCCGTTTCCCCCCCTCCGGTGCGGCCCGATGGCGCTTCGTCCGTGAGGGCAGAACCCCAGGAAGCTGCGTATGCCGCCTCTTCGGTTGACATGCCGCCACACCACCCGCATGTATGAGGTCGGAGTGGCAGCTCGGTGGCATTACCTACCCCAGCGCCCCGAATCGCCCCTAACCACCATGGCGTTTGACCCACGCCAATCTAGCGCTTTGACTTTGCGCAGGCGGAGGCTTTGACCGAGTGGACCTCCCACCCCGGTTTGTGTTAGGTCGATGCCATAGGAAACACTACGGAGGCGACTTGTCGGGCGAGACCGCCACTTGTAAGATCCCCTCGCGTATGACCGGCGCATCCGTTTCCCCCCTCCGGAAGATGCGTAAGCCAGCGGCGTGCCGTCCGTCGAGGCGACCACCCCGAACGCAACGTGCTGCCGCCTCTTGAGACAATGCCAACTTCCACCACCCGCATGTATGAGGAGCGGTGCGGCAGCTCGTTGGCATTACTACCCCCCTAAGGGCCCCGTCCGGCCCTAACCTGTGGCGTTTGACCGCGATCTAGCCGCGCTGACTTTGCAGCGGGCCAGGCTTTGACGGTGGACCTCTCCCACCGGTTGTATTGGAGTCGATCCATAGGAATACTTTGGAGCCCAACATCCGGGCGGACCCGCGGCCAGATCCCCTCCGAGTAGACTTCGGCGCGTCCGTTTCCCCCCCTCCAGTGCGGCGATGCGCCCGTCCCAGTGAGGCGAACCCCGAAGCAGCGTGCGCCTCTTGGACATGCCACCACACCACCACCCACATGTATGAGGGCCGATACATTGGCAGCTCCGGTGGCATTACTACCCCCAGCGCCCCGTCCGCCCTAACCTGTGGCGTTTGACCGCGAGCCCCTAGCCCCTTTGACTTTGCATGGGCCGGGCTTTGACGGCGATGGACCTCCCCACCCGGTTGTGTTAGGTCAGCCCCATAAGGAACACTACGGGCGACATCCGGGCCAGACCCACGCAACAAAGATCCCCTCCGTGTAGACCGTGGCGTCCGTTTCCCCCCCTCCGGTCTTGCGTGGCGGCGCCGTCCGTGGGGAGGGGAACACCGGTTTCGCGCTGCCGCCTCTTCGGACATGTTTCCACGCCACCCGCATCGTATGAGGGCCGGTCTGCGGCAGCTCCGGGTGGCATTAGCGTACCCCCTACGGGGCCCGAGTCGCCTAACCCACATGGCGTTTGACTGCAGCGATCCTAGCCCGCTGACTTTACGCGGACGGGCTTTGACCGGTGGACCTCTCCACCCGGTTGTGTTAGGTCAGTCCATAGGAACACTTTGGGCAACTTATCCGGGCGGACCTGACAAAGATCCCCTCACGTGTAGACTCGGCGTCGTCGTTTCCCCCTCCGGTGCGGTGGCCCTGGCGCGCGTCCGTGAGGGCACACCAGACTGCGTGTGCGGGCATTGCAACCGCCACAACACTTCCAGAATTGTGTGAGGCCGCCTACGCCAGATTTGGCGGTATGCGCTGGCCCGGAATCGCGCCGGCCCCACGGTCGTGGCCAGCGAAGAGCAATCCGGCGTGGGGAAGTGTTGGAATACTTCTCCATCACGAAAAATTATGAAAATTACCGCCGGTCCTATAGCACATGTGCCCACGTCGTGTAAAAACTCATGATTTTAAAGCGCTCCGGTATTTAATAATATTCACGCCGCATCGTTACCGCAGAACATCTACCACTACCCGTGTCGCCGCGGTCCGTGAGAGGCCACACCCGGAGGCGCGTCGCCTCTTGGACATGCCTCCACACCACCCCGCATGTATGAGGGCCCGGTCGCGGCAACTCCGGTGGCATTGCTACCCCCTAGGCGCCCCGATCCCGCCCTAACCACATGGCGTTTGACCCGCAGCGCGATCTATGCCTTTGACTTTACCGCGGGCCGGGCTGACCCGATGGGCGTCTCCACCGGTTGTGTTAGGTCGAGTCCATAAGAGAACACTTTGGAGTCAACATCGGGCCGGACCCACGGCAAAGATCCCCTCCGGCGAGTAGACTTCGGCGCGTCCGTTTCCCCCCACTCCAGTGCCGGCTGATGGCCCGCGCGTCCCGTCAGAGGCACACCCCAGAGGCAGATGTCTTGGGCCGGGCATTTCAGCTGCCACAACACTTCCCGGAATGTGTGAGAGGGCCCTCGGCAGCTACGCGAATTTGGCGGTATGCTAGCCCAAGTACGCCCGTCCGGCCCTAACCGTAGCCGCAGGTTATGAAGCAGCGAAGAGCAATCCGCGTAGAGAACATTGACGATGCTTCTCCATCACGAAAATTATGAAAAGATTACCATCGGTCCTATAGCACATGTGCTTACGTCCATGTAAAAACTCATGATTTTATCACGCTCCGGTATTTATTAATATTCACGCGCATAGTTTCCCACGAACTTATCTACTACCGTGTCGCTCGCCGGTCCGTGAGGCCACACCCGGAGAGCGCGTGCAGCCTCTTCCGGACATGCCACCACACCACCCGCATGTATGAGGGCGGTGCGGCAACTCCGGTGGCATTACTAACCCCTAGGGCCCCGTCGCGCCCTAACCCTATATACATGCGTTTGACCACCGGATCTAGCCGCTTACTGACTTTACTGCAGACGGGCGGGATTTGACCGGTGGGCCTCTCCACCGGTTGTGTTAAGTCGCCGCCATAGGAACACTTTGGAGACAACATCCGGGCGGACCCACGGCAAGATCCCCTCACGTTTAGACCCAACGGCGTCCGTTCCCCCCTCCGGTGCGGCGATAAGCGCCCGTCCGTGAGGCGAACCGGATCGTGCCGCCTCTTCCGGGACATGCCACCACACTGGTGAACCCGCATGTACCCAGAGGCCGTGCGGCGCTCGGTGGCATTACTACCCTGGCCCGTCCGCCTAACCTGTGGCGTTTGACCGCGCGATCCGGCTGACTTTGCACACGAGGGCCAGGCTTTGACCCGATGGACCTCCCCACCCGATTGTGTATGGGTCAGCCCTTAAGAACACTGCGGGCGACATCCGGGCGGACCCACAGCAGGATCCCCTCCGTGTGAACCCGGCAGCCGCTCCGTTCCCCCTCCGGTGCGGTATCTACGTGTCGGCGCCCGTCCCGGTGGCGGGCACACCGGTTCGCGATGTCGCCTCTTCGGACATGCCACCCACCACCCGCATATGAGGGCCGGTCGCGGCGCTTTCGGTGGCATTACTACCCCGGGGCCCGTGCAGCCCTAACCTGTAGCGTTTGACCACGGATCTAGCCCTTTGACTTTACCGTGCGGGATTTGACGGTGGGCCTCTCCACCGGTTGTGTTAGGTCAGCCCATAGGAACACTTTGGAGCAACATCGGGCCGGACCCACGGCAAAGATCCCTTCGTGTAGACCCGGCGTCCGTTTCCCCCCCTCCGGTGCCAGCGATGGCGCCCGTCCGTGAGGCGAACCCGGAGCGTGCGCCTCTTCGGACATGCCACCACACCATCCGCATGTATGAGGGCCGGTCTGCGGCCGCTCGGTGGCATTACTACCCCGGGCCCCATCGTCGCCCTAACCTGTAGCGTTTGACCACGCGATCTAGCCCTTTGACTTTGCGCAGACGGGCTTTGACCGGTGGACCTCCCCACCCGGTTGTGTTAGATCAGCCCATAGGAACACTCGCGGGCGACATCCGGGCGAGACCCATAGCAAGATCCCCTCCGGTATGGACCCGGCCGCGTCCGTTTCCCCCCCTCCGGTGCTGCGTGGCGCGCCGTCCGTGAGGGCACACCGAACAGCGTGCGCCTCTTGGGACATGCCACCACACCACCCCGCATGTATGAGGGCCCGGTGCGGCGCTCGTTGGCATTACTACCCCTAGGGCCCCGTCGCCCTAACCACCAGCGTTTGACCACGATCTAGCCCTTTGACTTTGCAGACGGGCTTTGACCGATGGACCTCTCCACCCGGTTGTGTTAAGGTCGATCCATAGGAACACTTTGGAGCAACATCCGGGCGGACCCAGCAAGATCCCCTCGAGTAGACTTCGGCAGCGTCCGTTTCCCCCCCCTCGGTGTCGGCGATGGCGCCGTCCGTGAGGCGAACCAGGCGTGCCGCCTCTTCGGACATGCCGCCACACCACCCGCATGTATGAGGGGCCGGTCGCGGCCTTCCGTGGTATTACTACCCCAGCGCCCCGTCCGCCTAACCACTGTAGCGTTTGACAACGATCTAGCCGCTTTGACTTTGCAGACGGGCTTTGACCGATGGACCTTCTCCCACGGTTGTGTTAAATTGACCCCAGGAACACTCTGGGCGACATCCGGGCCAGACCCACAACAAGATCCCTCCGTGTGAACCCGGTAGCGTCGTTTCCCCCCCCTCCGGTGCGGCGGCGGTCCGTCAAGAGGCACACCGGACCGTGCCGCCTCTTCGGACATGTTTCCACACCACCCCGCATGTATGAGGGCCCGGTCCGACAATCCGGTGGCATTGCTACCCCCTAGGGCCCCCGTCCCACCTAACCACAGCGTTTGACCACGCTTGATCCTAGCCCTTTGACTTTTACGCAGGCCGGGCTTTGACCGATGGACCTCTCCACCCGGTTGTGTTAGGTCGATCCCATAGGAACACTTTGGAGCAACATCCGGGCTAGACCCACGGCAAAGATCCCCTCCGAAGTAGACTTCGGCGCGTCCGTTTCCCCCCCTCCGGTGCGGCGATGGCGCGCCGTCCGTCGAGGGGCACCGGAACCACGTGTGCGGGCATTTGCAACCGCCACAACACTTCCAGAATTGTGAGAAGCCGCCTCGCAAGATTTGATGGTATGCTGGTCCGGAGGCCGCCCGACCCGATCGTGAAGCAGCGGGAAGAGCAATCCGGCGTAGAGGGAAGTGTTGAGATACTTCTCCATCACGAAAAATCATGAAAAATTACCATTGGTCCTATAGCACATGTGCCCGCGTCGTGTAAAAACTCATGATTTTAAAAGCGCTCGGTATTTAATAATATTCCGCCACATCGTTACCGCAGAACATCTACTACCGTGTCGCCAGCGGTCCGTGAGGGCCACACCCGGAGGCGCGTGCCGCCTCTTCCGGACATGCCACCACACCACCCGCGTATGAGGGGCCGGTCACGGCAACTCGGTGGCATTACTACCCCAGGCCCCGTCGCCCTAACCCCTGTAGCGTTTGACCACCGGATCTAGCCGCTTTGACTTTGCAGACGGGATTTGAGCGATGGGCCTCTCCACCGGTTGTGTTAGGTCAGCCCATAAGAACACTTTGGAGCAACATCCGGGCGGACCCGCAGCAAGATCCCCTCCGTGTAGACCAGCAGCGTCCGTTTCCCCCCTCCGGTCTTGCGGCGATGGCGCCATCCGTGAGGCGAACCCCGGAGGCGTCGTGCCGCCTCTTCGGACATGCCACCACACCACCCGCATGTATGAGGGCCGGTGCGGCAGCTCCGGTGGCATTACCCCAGCGCCCCGTCCGCCCTAACCTGTAGCGTTTGACCAGCGATCTAGCCCGCTGACTTTGCGAATGGGCTTTGACGGTGGACCTCCCCACCCGGTTGTGTTAGGTCAGCCCTTAAGACACTCTGGGTGACATCCGGGCCAGACCCAGCAAAGATCCCCTCCGTGTAGACCCGGCGGCGTCCGTTTCCCCCCCTCCGGTCTTGCGTGGCGGCGGCGCCGTTCTGAGAGGCACACCCGGACTACGCGTCGCCGCCTCTCCGGACATGTTTCCATACCACCCGCATGTATGAGGGGCCCGGTGCTGGCGCTCGGTGTCATTACTACCCCGGGGCCCCGTCGCCGCCTAACCTGTAGCGTTTGACCACGGATCCTAGCCCTTTGACTTTGCGAGCGGGATTTGACGGTGGGCCTCTCCACTGGTTGTGTTAGGTCAGCCCATAGGAACACTTTGGAGCAACATCCGGGCGGACCCGGCAAGATCCCCTACGTGTAGACCCGACTCGTCCGTTTCCCCCCCTCGGTGCACGAGATGGCGCCCGTCCGTGAGGGCGAACCCCGGAGAGCAGCGTGCCGCCTCTTCGGACATGCCACCACACCACCACGCATGTATGAGGGCCCGGTCACGGCCAGCTCGGTGGCATTACTACCCCGGCGCCCCGTCCGCCCTAACCTGCATAGCGTTTGACCACGCGACCTAGCCCTTTGACTTTGCACGGGCCGGGCTTTGACGATGGACCTCCCCACCCGGTTGTGTTAGGTCAGCCCGCAGGAACACTACGGGCGACATCGGGCGGACCCACAAGATCCCCTCCGTGTAGACCCGGCCAGCGTCCGTTTCCCCCTCCGGTGCCGTGGCCGGCGCCGTCCGTGAGGGCACACCCCGGTGCGTGCCGCCTCTTCGGACATGCCACCACACCACCCGCATGTATGAGGGCCGGTGCGGCAGCTCCGGTGGCATTACTACCCCCTGGGGCCCCGTCCGCCCTAACCCTGTAGCGTTTGACCAGCGATCTAGCCCTTTGACTTTGCAGACGGGCTTTGACCGGTGGACCTCTCCACCCGGTTGTGTTAGGTCAGTCCATAGGAACACTTTGGAGCAACATCCGGGCGGACCCACAGCAAGATCCCCTCCGAGTAGACTTCGGCCGTCCAGTTTCCCCCCTCCGGTGCGGTGGCGGCGCCGTCCGTGAGGGGGCACACCAGGCGTGTCTTGCGGGCATTTGCAACCGCCTGACACTTCCAGAGTGTGAGAGCCGCCTACGCAAGATTTGGCGGTATGCTGGCCCCGGAGGCCGCCGACCCACGGTCGTGAAGCAGCGAAGAGCAATCCGCGTAGAGGAAGTGTTCAGATACTTCTCCATCCACGAAAAATTATGAAAAATTACCGCCGGTCCCTATAGCACATATGTGCCCGCGTCATGTAAAAACTCATGATTTTTAAAGCGCTCGAGTATTTAATAATATTCCCGCCGCGCCGTTACGCGAACATCTACTACCGTGTCGCCAGCGGTCCGTGAGGCGGCCACACCCGAGAGCAGCGTGCCGCCTCTTCGGACATGCCACCACACCACCCCGCATGTATGAGGGGCCCGGTCGCGGCCTTTCACGGTGGCATTACTACCCCAGGGCCCCGTCCGCTAACCCCTCTGTAGCGTTTGACCACCGGATCTAGCCCTTTGACTTTACTGCAGACGGAATTTGAGCAGTGGGCCTCTCCACCCGGTTGTGTTAGGTCATCCCATAGGAACACTTTGGAGCAACATCGGGCCAGACCCACAGCAAGATCCCCTCGGTGTAGACCCAGCAGCGTCCGTTTCCCCCTCCCGAGTCTTGCGGCGATGGCGGCCCGTCAGTGAGGCGAACCCCGAGCGCGTGCGCCTCTTCGGACATGCCACCACACCACCCGCATGTATGAGGGCCGGTGTGGCAGCTCCGGTGGCATTACTACCCCCAGCGCCCCGTCCGCCCTAACCACATGGCGTTTGACAACGCGATCTAGCCCTTCACTTTGGGCCAGACGGGCTTTGACCCGATGGACCTCCCCACCGGTTGTGTTAGGTCAGCCGCATAGGAACACTACGGAGGCGACATACGGGCCAGACCCTGACAAAGATACGCCTCCGTGTAGACAAGCGCGTCCGTTTCCCCCCTCCGAGTCTTGCGGCGGCGCCCGTCCGTGAGGTACACCGGACACGCGTGCCGCCTCTTCCGGACATGTTTCCACACCACCCGCATGTATGAGGGCCGGTCGCGGCAGCTCCGGTGGCATTACTACCCCCTAGGGCCCCGTCCGCCCTAACCACATGGCGTTTGACCACGCGATCTAGCCCTTTGACTTTGCAGACGGGCTTTGACGATGGACCTCTCCACCCGGTTGTGTTAGGTCGATCCATAGGAACACTTTGGAGCAACATCCGGGCCGGACCCACGGCAAAGATCCCCTCGATGTAGACTACGTAGCGTCCGTTTCCCCCCCTCCGGTCTTGCCGTGGCCTTGGCGCGCCGTCCGTGAGGGGCACACCGAAGGCGTGTGCGGGCATTTTCAACGCCACAACACTTCCCGAGTGTGAGAGGCCGCCTATGCAAGATTTGACGGTATACTGCCCCGGAGGCCGCCCGGCCCAGTTGTATGCAGCGAGCAATCCAGCGTAGAGGAAGTGTTGAATACTTCTCCATCACGAAAAATTATGAAAAATTACCGCCGGTCCTATAGCACATGTGCAGGCGTCGTGTAAAAACTCATGATTTTTTATCGCTCAGGTATTTAATAATATTCACGCCGCATCGTTTCCATGAGAACATCTACTACCGTGTCATCGCGATCCGTGAGGGCCACACCCGGGAGGCAGCGTGCCGCCTCTTCGGACATGCAACCACACCACCTTGCATGTATGAGGGCGGTGCGGCGCTCACGGTGTCATTACTACCCCAGGGGCCCGTGCCGCCCTAACCTGTAGCATTTGACCACCGGATCTAGCCCTTTGACTTTGCGCAGACGGGATTTGACCGGTGGGCCTCTCCACCTTGTTGTGTTAGGTCAGCCCGCATAGGAACACTTTGGAGCAACATCGGGCCAGACCCACAGCAAGATCCCCTCTGGTAGACCAGCGGCGTCCGTTTCCCCCCCTCCAGTGCGGCGATGGCGCCCGTCCGTGAGGCGAACCCCGAGCAGCGTGCGCCTCTTCGGACATGCCACCACACCACCCGGCGTGTATGAGGGGCCGGTCTGCGGCAGCTCGGTGGCATTACTACCCCAGCGCCAGCGTCGCCCTAACCACAATGGCGTTTGACAAGCGATCTAGCCCACTGGCTTTGCAGACGGGCTTTGACGATGGACCTCCCCCCACCTGTTGTGTTAGGTCAGCCATAGGAACACTCTGGAGCGACATCCGGGCCAGACCCAAAGCAAGATCCCCTCCGTGTAGACCAGCGGCGTCCGTTTCCCCCCTCCGGTCGCGGCGGCGGCGCCCGTCCGTGAGGGCACACCGAACGCAGCGTGCGCCTCTTCGGACATGCTTGCACCACCACCCGCATGTATGAGGGCCCGGTCGCGGCGCTCGGTGGCATTGCTACCCCCTAGGGCCCCGTCCGCCCTAACCACTGTAGCATTTGACCGCACCTTGATCTAGCCCTTTGACTTTTGCACGGGGCGGGCTTTGACGGTGGACCTCTCCACCCGGTTGTGTTAGGTCAGGTCCATAGAACACTTTGGAGCAACATCCGGGCCGGACCCACAGCAAGATCCCCTCACGGAAGTAGACTCGGCGCGTCCGTTTCCCCCCTCCGGTGCCGTGGCCGCCGTCCGTGAGAGCACACCGAGGCGTGTGCGGGCATTTTCAACCGCCACAACACTTCGAGGTGTGAGAGGCCGCCCTACGCCAGATTTGGCGGTATGCTAGGCCCGGAGGCCGCCCGATACGGTCGTGGGCAGCAGCGAAGAGCAATCGGCGTGGGGAAGTGTTGAGATACTTCTCCATCCACGAAAATTATGAAAATTACCGCCGGTCCTATAGCACATGTGCCCGCGTCATGTAAAAACTCATGATTTTAAAGCGCTCGAGTATTTAATAATATTCCGCCCGCGCCGTTACGCGGAACATCTACTACCGTGTCATCGCCGCGGTCCGTGGCGGCCACACCCGGAGGCAGCGTGCCGCCTCTTCGGACATGCCACCACACCACCCGCATGTATGAGGCCGGTCGCGGCAGCTCGGTGGCATTACTACCCCAGGGCCCCGTCCGCCTAACCCTCATGTAGCGTTTGACCACCGGATCTAGCCGCTTTGACTTTGCGGGCGGGATTTGAGCGATGGGCCTCTCCACCCGGTTGTGTTAGGTCATCCCATAGGAACACTTTGGAGCAACATCCGGGCGGACCCACGCAAGATCCCCTCGTGTAGACCCAACGCGTCCGTTTCCCCCCCTCCGGTGCGGCGATGGCGCCGTCCGTGAGGGCGAACCCGGAGACGCGTGCCGCCTCTTCGGACATGCCACCACACCACCCCGCATGTATGAGGGCCCGGTGTGACGCTCCGGTGGCATTGCTACCCCCCAGCGCCCCCGTCCCGCCTAACCCTGTAGCGTTTGACAACGCGATCTAGCCCTTTGACTTTGGACGGACGGGCTTTGACCAGTGGACCTCCCCACCCGGTTGTGTTAGGTCAGCCCATAGGAACACTCTGGAGCGACATCTGGGCCAGACCCACAGTAAGATCGCCTCCGTGTAGACCCGACGCGTCCGTTTCCCCCCTCCGGTGCGGCGTGGGCGCCGTCCGTGAGGTACACCGGTTTCTGCGCGTGCGCCTCTTCGGACATGTTTCCACACCACCCGCATGTATGAGGGCCGGTGCGGCAGCTCGGTGGCATTGCTACCCCTAGGGCCCGTCCGCCCTAACCCTGTAGCGTTTGACCACGCGATCTAGCCCTTTGACTTTGCGGACGGGCTTTGACCGGTGGACCTCTCCACCCGGTTGTGTTAGAGTCAGTCCATAGGAACACTTTGGAGCAACATCCGGGCCGGACCCACAGCAAGATCCCCTCCGAGTAGACTTCGTAGCGTCCGTTTCCCCCTCCATCCGGTGCCGGTAGCCGCCGTCCGTGAGGCACACCGGAGGCGATGTGCGGGCATTTTCAACCGCCACAACACTTCCCGAATTGTGAGGCCGCCTATGCAAAGATTTGTGGTATGCTGGCCCGGAGAGGCCGCCCGTACGCAGTTGTAGCAGCGCGAAGAGCAATCAGCGTGGGAAGTGTTGAGATACTTCTCCATCCACGAAAATTATGAAAAATTACCATCGGTCCTATAGCACATGTCACGGGCGTCGTGTAAAAACTCATGATTTTATCGCTCCGGTATTTAATAATATTCACGCCGCGCGCCGTTTCCATGAACATCTACTACCGTGTCATCGCCATGATCCGTGAGGCCACACCCGAGCGGCGTGCCTTACCTCTTCGGACATGCAACCACACCACCTTGCATGTATGAGGGCCCGGTCTCGCGGCAGCTCGGTGTCATTACTACCCCGGGGCCCCGTGCGCCCTAACCCTATAGCATTTGACCACGGATCTAGCCCTTTGACTTTACGCAGACGGGATTTGACCGGTGGGCCTCTCCACCTTGTTGTGTTAGGTCAGCCCATAGGAACACTTTGGAGCAACATCCGGGCCAGACCCACGGCCAAGATCCCCTACGTGTAGACCAGCCCAGCGTCGTTTCCCCCTCCAGTGCGGCGATGGCGCCCCGTCCGTGAGGGCGAACCCGGAGGCAGCGTGCGCCTCTTCGGACATGCCACCCACCACCCAGCGTGTATGAGGGGCCCGGTGCGGCAGCTCCGGTGGCATTGCCTACCCCCAGCGCCCGCGTCGCCCTAACCACATGGCGTTTGACAAGCGATCTAGCCCTTACCAGCTTTGCAGACGGGCTTTGACCAGTGGACCTCCCACCCTGTTGTGTTAGGTCAGCCATAGGAACACTACTGGAGGCGACATCCGGGCGAGACCCATAGCAAGATCCCCTCCCGTGTAGACCCGGCCGCGTCCGTTTCCCCCCCTCCGGTGCGGCGGCGGCGCCGTCCGTGAGGGCACACCCGAACGCAGCGTGCGCCTCTTCGGACATGCTTGCACCACCCCGCATGTATGAGGGCCGGTGCGGCAGCTCGGTGGCATTGCTACCCCCTAGGGCCCCGTCCGCCCTAACCTGTAGCATTTGACCACGCGATCTAGCCCTTTGACTTTGCCGCAGACGGGCTTTGACGATGGACCTCTCCACCGGTTGTGTTAGGTCGATCCATAAGAACACTTTGGAGCAACATCCGGGCCGGACCCACAGCAGATCCCCTCGAGTAGACTTCGGCCAGCGTCCGTTTCCCCCCTCCGAGGTGCGTGCGGCGGCGCCGTCGTCCGTGAGGAAGCACACCCGGAGGCGTGTGCGGGGCATTTTCAACGCCACAACACTTCCAGAATTGTGAGAGGCCGCCTACGCCAGATTTGGTGGTATGCTGGCCCCGGAAGCCGCCAGCCCACGATCGTGAGCAGCGAAAACAATCAGCGTGGGGAAGTGTTGAGATACTTCTCCATCACGCGAAAATTATGAAAAATTACCATCGGTCCTATAGCACATGTGCCCGTCATGTAAAAACTCATGATTTTAAAAGCGCTCCGGTATTTAATAATATTCGCCGCGCCGTTACCATGAGAACATCTACTACCGTGTCGCCAGCAGTCCGTGGCGGCACACCCGAGCAGCGTGCCGCCTCTTGGACATGCCACCACACCACCCGCATGTATGAGGGCCGGTCGCGGCGCTCGGTGGCATTGCTACCCCCGGGCCCCGTCCGCCCTAACCCTCTGTAGCGTTTGACCACGGATCTAGCCCTTTGACTTTGCGCGGGCCGGGATTTGAGCGGTGGGCCTCTCCCACCGGTTGTGTTAGGTCATCCCATAGGAACACTTTGGAGCAACATCCGGGCAGGACCCACAGCAAGATCCCCTCGCGTGTAGACCCAAGCGGCGTCCGTTTCCCCCCTCCAGTGCGGCGATGGCGCCTGCGTCCGTGAGGGCGAACCCCGGAGCGGCGTGCGCCTCTTCGGACATGCCACCACACACCACCCGCATGTATGAGGGCCGGTGTGGCAGCCTCGGTGGCATTGCTACCCCCAAGCGCCCGTCCGCCCTAACCTGTGGCGTTTGACAACGCGATCTAGCCCTTGACTTTGGGCCAGACGGGCTTTGACGATGGACCTCCCCACCCGGTTGTGTTAGGTCAGCCCATAGGAACACTACGGAGGCGACATACAGGGCGGACCCGCAGTAGATCGCCTCCGTGTGGGCAAGCAGCGTCCGTTTCCCCCCTCCAGTGCGGCCGGGCGGCGCCGTCCGTGAGGGTACACCGGACCGCAGCGTGCCGCCTCTTCGGACATGTTTCCACACCACCCCGCGTATGAGGGCCGGTGCGGCAGCTCGGTGGCATTGCTACCCCTAGGGCCCCGTCCGCCCTAACCACATGTAGCGTTTGACCCAGCGATCTAGCCCGCTGACTTTTGCGGACGGGCTTTGACCGATGGACCTCTCCACCCGGTTGTGTTAGGTCGGTCCATAGGAACACTTTGGAGCAACATCGGGCCGGACCCACGGCCAAGATCCCCTCAGGTAGACTTCGGCCAGCGTCCGTTTCCCCCCTCCGGTGCGGCGTGGCGCCGTCCGTGAGGCACACCGAGGCGATGTGCGGGCATTTTCAACCGCCACAACACTTCCGAGGTGTGAGAGGCGCCTATGCAAGATTTGTGGTATGCTGGCCCGGGCCGCGTACCCAGTTGTAACGCAGCGAAGAGCAATCCAGCGTGGGGAAGTGTTGGATACTTCTCCATCACGAAAAATTATGAAAAAATTACCGCCGGTCCTATAGCACATGTGCGGGCGTCGTGTAAAAACTCGCCATGATTTTATCGGCGCTCCGGTATTTAATAATATTCACGCCCGCGCATCGTTTCGCGAGAACATCTACTACCGTGTCGCCATGATCCGTGAGGGCCACACGGAGCAGCGTGCCGCCTCTTCGGACATGCAACCACACCACCTTGCATGTATGAGGGCCCGGTGCGACGCTCCGGTGTCATTGCTACCCCCCAGGGCCCCCGTGCCGCCTAACCCTATAGCATTTGACCACCGGATCTAGCCCTTTGACTTTGCACGGACGGGATTTGACCAGTGGGCCTCTCCACCTTGTTGTGTTAGGTCAGCCCATAGGAACACTTTGGAGCAACATCCAGGCCAGACCCACAGCAAGATCCCTGTCTGTAGACCCGGCCGTCCGTTTCCCCCTCCAGTGCGGCGATGGCGCCCGTCCGTGAGGGGCGAACCCCGAGGCGCGTGCCGCCTCTTCCGGACATGCCACCCACACCACCCGCGTGTATGAGGGCCGGTCACGGCCTTTCGGTGGCATTACTACCCCGGCGCGCCCGCGTCCGCCCTAACCACATGTAGCGTTTGACAAGCGCGATCTAGCCCTTTGGCTTTGCGGGCCGGGCTTTGACGATGGACCTCCCCACCCTGTTGTGTTAGATCAGCCATAGGAACACTGCGGAGGCGACATCCGGGCGGACCCATAGCAAGATCCCCTCCGTGTAGACCCGGCCGCGTCCGTTTCCCCCCTCCGGTCTTGCGGCCCGGGCGCGCCGTCCGTGAGGGGGCACACCGAACGCAGCGTGCCGCCTCTTCGGACATGCTTGCACACCACCCCGCATGTATGAGGGCCCGGTGCGGCCTCCGGTGGCATTGCTACCCCCTAGGGCCCCGTCGCCGCTAACCACTGTAGCATTTGACCACGCGATCTAGCCCTTTGACTTTGCAGACGGGCTTTGACCGGTGGACCTCTCCACCCGGTTGTGTTAGGTCGATCCATAAGAACACTTTGGAGCAACATCCGGGCGGACCCAGCAAAGATCCCTCCGAGTAGACTCGGCGGCGTCCGTTTCCCCCTCCAGTGCCGGCGGTGGCCCAGAAGTCCGTGAGGAGGCACACCGGAGGCGTGTGCGGGCATTTTCAACCGCCACAACACTTCCCGAGGTGTGAGGCCGCCCTCGCCAAGATTTGTGGTATGCTGGCCCGGAGCCGCCCGACCACCGATCGTGAAGCGCGAAGAGCAATCCGGCGTAGAGAAGTGTTGAGATACTTCTCCATCACGAAAAATTATGAAAAATTACCGCCGGTCCTATAGCACATGTGCCCGCGTCGTGTAAAAACTCATGATTTTAAAGCGCTCCGGTATTTAATAATATTCACGCGCGCATCGTTTCCCACGAACATCTACTACCGTGTCGCCAGCGGTCCGTGAGGGCCACACCGGACAGCGTGCCGCCTCTTCGGACATGCCACCCACCACCCCGCATGTATGAGGGCCGGTGCGGCCTTTCGGTGGCATTGCTACCCCAGGACCCGTCCCGCCTAACCCTACTGTAGCGTTTGACCACGGATCTAGCCGCTTTGACTTTGCAGACGGGATTTGAGCGGTGGGCCTCTCCACCCGGTTGTGTTAGGTCAGCCCATAGGAACACTTTGGAGCAACATCCGGGCGGACCCATAGCAAGATCCCCTCCGTGTAGACCCAAGCCGTCGGGTTTCCCCCCCTCCGGTGCGGCGTGATGGCGCCATCGTGAGGCGAACCGGAGCGCGTGCCGCCTCTTCGGACATGCCACCACACCACCCGCATGTATGAAGGCCGGTGCGGCAGCTCGGTGGCATTACTACCCCAGCGCCCCGTCGCCCTAACCACCTGTAGCGTTTGACAACGCGATCTAGCCCTGACTTTGCGCAGACGGGCTTTGACCGGTGGACCTCCCCACCGGTTGTGTTAGGTCAGCCCATAGGAACACTCTGGGCGACATCCGGGCCAGACCCACAGCAAGATCCCCTCGCGTGTAGACCGGCGCGTCCGTTTCCCCCCCTCCAGTGCGGCGGTGGCGCGCGTCCGCCATGAGGGGCACACCGGACAGCGTGCCGCCTCTTCGGACATGTCTCCACACCACCCGCATGTATGAGGCCGGTCTGCGGCAGCTCGGTGGCATTACTACCCCCGGGGCCCCGTGCCGCCCTAACCACATGGCGTTTGACCACCGGATCTAGCCGCTTTGACTTTGCACGGACGGGATTTGACCAGTGGGCCTCTCCACCTGGTTGTGTTAGGTCAGCCCATAGGAACACTTTGGAGCAACATCCAGGCCAGACCCACAGCAAGATCCCCTCCGTGTAGACCCGACGCGTCCGTTTCCCCCCTCCAGGTGCCGGCGATGGCGCCGTCCGTGAGGGGGCCGAACCCCGGAGACGCGTGCCGCCTCTTCGGACAAGCCACCACACAACCCCGCATGTATGAGGGCCCGGTCTGCGGCGCTCGGTGGCATTACTACCCCCAGCGCCCCGTCCCGCCTAACCCACATGGCGTTTGACCACGATCGAGCCCTTTGACTTTGCGGGCGGGCTTTGACCGGTGGACCTCCCTACCGGTTGTGTTAGGTCAGCCATAGGAACACTACTGGGCGACATCCGGGCGGACCCATAGCAAGATCCCCTCCGTGTAGACCCGGCGTCTGGTTTCCCCCCCCTCGGTCTTGCGTGGCCGGCGCCGTCCGTGAGGGGGCACACCCGAACGCAGCGTGCCGCCTCTTCGGACATGCTTCCACACCACCGGCGCATGTATGAGGGCCGGTCTGACGGCCTCGGTGGCATTGCTACCCCCTAGGGCCCCGTCCACCTAACCTGTATAGTTTGACCACGCGATCTAGCCCTTTGACTTTGCAGACGGGCTTTGACGGTGGACCTCTCCACCCGGTTGTGTTAGGTCAGTCCATAGGAACACTTTGGAGCAACATCCGGGCCAGACCCACAGCAAGATCCTCACGAGTAGACTTCGACAGCGTCCGTTTCCCCCTCCAGTGCGGCGATGGCGCCGTCCAGGTGAGGGGCGAACCCCGGAGCCGCGTGCCGCCTCTTCGGATATGCCAGCACACCACCCCGCATGTATGAGGGGCCGGTCGCGGCCTTTCACGGTGGCATTACTACCCCAGCGCCCCGTGCCGCCCTAACCTGTGGCGTTTGACAACGCGATCTAGCCCGCCTTGACTTTGCACTCCACGGGCTTTGACCAGTGGACCTCTCCACCTTGTTGTGTTAAGTCAGCCCATAGGAACACTTTGGAGCAACATCCGGGCCGGACCCACGGCAAGATCCCCTACTGTGTAGACCCGGCAGCGTCCGTTTCCCCCCTCCGGTGCGGCGATGGCGCCGTCAAGTGAGGGCGAACCCCGAGACGCGTGCGCCTCTTCGGACATGCCACCCACACCACCCAGCGTGTATGAGGGCGGTGCGGCCTTCCGGTGGCATTACTACCCCCGCGCCAGCGTCCGCCCTAACCCTGTAGCGTTTGACAAGCGCGATCTAGCCACTGGCTTTGCGGGCCGGGCTTTGACCGGTGGACCTCCCCACCTGTTGTGTTAGGGTCAGCCATAGGAACACTGCTGAGGCGACATCCGGGCCAGACCCATAGCAAGATCCCCTCCGTGTAGACCCGACGCGTCCGTTTCCCCCCTCCAGGTGCCGGCGGCGGCGCCGTCCGTGAGGGGGGCACACCCCGGGCACGCGTGCCGCCTCTTCGGACATGCTTCCACACCACCCCGCATGTATGAGGGCCCGGTGCGACGCTCCGGTGGCATTGCTACCCCCCTAGGGCCCCCGTCCCGCCTAACCCTGTAGCGTTTGACCACGCGATCTAGCCCTTTGACTTTGCACGGACGGGCTTTGACCAGTGGACCTCTCCACCCGGTTGTGGGAGGTCAGTCCATAAGAACACTTTGGAGCAACATCCGGGCGGACCACAGCAAGATCCCCTCGAGTAGACTCGGCGGCGTCAGATTTCCCCCTCCGGTGCGGCGTGGCCCGAAGTCCGTGAGGGAGGCACACCGGAGGCGTGTGCGGGCATTTTCAACCGCCACAACACTTCCGAGTGTGAGGCCGCCCTACGCAAGATTTGACGGTATGCTGGCCCCGGAGGCCGCCACCACGGTGAGCAGCGAAGAGCAATCCGGCGTGGGGAAGTGTTGAGATACTTCTCCATCCGCGAAAAATTATGAAAAATTACCATCGGTCCTATAGCACATGTGCCCACGTCGTGTAAAAAACTCATGATTTTAAAGCGCTCCGGTATTTAATAATATTCACGCCGCGCCGTTTCCCGCAGAACATCTACTACCGTGTCGCCAGCGGTCGTGAGGGGCCACACCGGACACAGCGTGCCGCCTCTTCGGACATGCCACCACACCACCCCGCATGTGTATGAGGGCCGGTGCGGCAGCTCGGTGGCATTGCTACCCCAGGACCCCGTCCGCCTAACCCTACGTAGCGTTTGACCACGGATCTAGCCCTTTGATTTTACGCAGACGGGATTTGAGCGGTGGGCCTCTCCACCCGGTTGTGTTAGGTCAGCCCATAGGAACACTTTGGAGCAACATCCGGGCGGACCCATAGCAAGATCCCCTCCGTGTAGACCGCGCGTCCGTTTCCCCCCCTCGGTGCGGCGATGGCGCCATCCGTGAGGGCGAACCCCCGGAGACGTGCCGCCTCTTCGGACATGCCACCACACCACCCCGCATGTATGAAGGCCGGTCGCGGCCTTTCGGTGGCATTACTACCCCCTAAGCGCCCCGTCCGCCCTAACCACATGGCGTTTGACAACGCGATCTAGCCGCTGACTTTGCCTGCAGACGGGCTTTGACGATGGACCTCCCCACCCGGTTGTGTTAGGTCAGCCCATAGGAACACTCTGGGCGACATCCGGGCGGACCCACGGCAAGATCCCCTCCGTGTAGACCAGCCGCGTCGTTTCCCCCTCCGGTGCGGCGTGGCGCCGTCCATGAGGGGGCACCACCGGACAGCGTGCCGCCTCTTGGACATGTCTCCACACCACCCCGCATGTATGAGGGGCCCGGTGCGGCCTTTCCGGTGGCATTACCCCAGGGGCCCCGTCTTGCCGCCCTAACCTGTAGCGTTTGACCACGGATCTAGCCCCTTTGACTTTGCCGCAGACGGGATTTGACCAGTGGGCCTCTCCACCTGGTTGTGTTAGGTTAGCCCATAGGAACACTTTGGAGCAACATCCGGGCGGACCCACAGCCAGATCCCCTCGTGTAGACCCGGCGTCCGTTTCCCCCTCCAGTGCGGCGATGGCGCCGTCCGTGAGGGCGAACCCGGAGGCAGCGTGCGCCTCTTCGGACATGCCACCACACCACCCCGCATGTATGAGGGCCGGTCTGCGGCGCTCCGGTGGCATTACTACCCCAGCGCCCGTCGCCCTAACCACATAGCGTTTGACCAGCGATCGAGCGCTGACTTTGCACGGGCGGGCTTTGACCATTTGACCTCCCTACCCGGTTGTGTTAGGTCAGCCATAGGAACACTCTGGAGCGACATCCGGGCCAGACCCATAGCAAGATCCCCTCCGTGTAGACCAGCGTCCGTCGTTTCCCCCCTCCGGTCTTGCGTGGCCGGCGCCGTCCGTGAGGGGGGCACACCCCGGGCACGCGTGCCGCCTCTTCGGACATGCTTCCACACCACCGCGCATGTATGAGGGCCCGGTGCGACGCTCCGGTGGCATTGCTACCCCCCTAGGGCCCCCGTCCCACCTAACCCTGTATAGTTTGACCACGCGATCTAGCCCTTTGACTTTGCACGGACGGGCTTTGACCAGTGGACCTATCCACCCGGTTGTGTTAGGTTAGTCCATAGGAACACTTTGGAGCAACATCCGGGCCAGACCCACGGCAAGATCCCCTCCGTGTAGACCCGACGCGTCCGTTTCCCCCCTCCAGGTGCCGGCGGCGGCGCCGTCCGTGAGGCGAACCCCGAGCGGCGTGCCGCCTCTTCGGATATGCCACCACACCACCCGCATGTATGAGGGGCCCGGTCTGCGGCAACTCCGGTGGCATTGCTACCCCCAGCGCGCCCGTCCGCCCTAACCACATGGCGTTTGACAACAGCGATCTAGCCCTTTGACTTTACTTTGCAGACGGGCTTTGACGATGGACCTCCCCACCCGGTTGTGTTAGGTCAGCCCATAGGAACACTACGGGCGACATCCGGGCCAGACCCACAGCAAGATCCCCTCGCGTGTAGACCCGGCCGCGTCCGTTTCCCCCTCCGGTGCGGCGGCGGCGCCCGTCCGTGAAGGGCACACCGGACAGCGCGTGTCGCCTCTTCGGACATGTTTCCACATCACCCGCATGTATGAGGGGCCCGTTCGCGGCCTCGGTGGCATTACTACCCCCTAGGGCCCCCGTCCCGCTAACCACAGCAGCGTTTGACCACGCGATCTAGCCCTTTGACTTTGCAGACGGGCTTTGACGGTGGACCTCTCCCACCCGGTTGTGTTAGGTCAGTCCATAGGAACACTTTGGAGCAACATCCGGGCGGACCCACGGCAAGATCCCCTCCGAGTAGACTTCGGCGTCCAGTTTCCCCCTCCGGTGCGGCGGCGGCGCCTTCCGTGAGGGGGCACACCGGACACGTGTGCGCCTCTTCGGACATGTTTCCACACCACCCCGCATGTATGAGGGCCGGTCGCGGCAGCTCTGGTGGCATTGCTACCCCCGGGGCCCCGTGCGCCCTAACCTGTAGCGTTTGACCACGGATCTAGCCCTTTGACTTTGCACGGACGGGATTTGACCAGTGGGCCTCTCCACCTGGTTGTGTTAGGTCAGCCCATGGGAAAACTATGGACCTACATCCAGGCCAGAGGCACTGCAAGATCCCCTCCGTGTAGACCCGGCCGCGTCCGTTTCCCCCTCCGGTGCGGCGATGGCGCCCGTCCTTGAGGGCGAACCCCGGAGGCAGCGTGCGCCTCTTCGGACATGCCACCACCACCACCCGCATGTATGAGGGCCCGGTCGCGGCAACTCGGTGGCATTGCTACCCCCAGGCGCCCGTCTGCGCCCTAACCACATAGCGTTTGACCCACGCGATCTAGCCCGCTGACTTTGCACGCAGACGGGCTTTGACCCGATGGACCTCCCCACCCGGTTGTGTTAGGTCAGCCATAGGAACACTGCTGAGGCGACATCCGGGCGGACCCATAGCAAGATCCCCTCCGTAGACCCGGCAGCGCGTCCGTTCCCCCTCCGGTGCTTGGCGGTGCGCCCGTCCGTGAGGGGCACACCCGAACGCAGCGTGCCGCCTCTTCGGACATACTTCCACCACCACCCGCATGTATGAGGGCCGGTGCGGCAGCTCCGGTGGCATTGCTACCCCCCTAGGGCCCCCGTCCCGCCTAACCCTGTAGCGTTTGACCACGCGGTCTAGCCCTTTGACTTTGCACGGACGGGCTTTGACCAGTGGACCTCTCACCCGGTTGTGTTAGGTCAGTCCATAGGAACACTTTGGAGCAACATCCGGGCCAGACCCACAGCAAGATCCCCTCCGAGTAGACTCGACGCGTCCGTTTCCCCCCTCCAGGTGCCGGTGGCGCCGTCCGTGAGGGCACACCCGAGGCGTGTGCGGGCATTTTCAACCGCCACAACACTTCCCAGGTGTGAGAGGCCGCCCTCGCCAAGATTTGTGGTATGCTGGCCCGGAGCCGCGGCCCACAGTTGTAGGCAGCGCGAAGAGCAATCCAGCGTGAGGAAGTGTTGAGATACTTCTCCAACACGAAAATTATGAAAAATTACCATCGGTCCTATAGCACATGTGCCCGTCGTGTAAAAACTCATGATTTTATCACGCTCCGGTATTTAATAATATTCACGCCGCGCCGTTTGCACGAACATCTACTACCGTGTCGCCGCGGTCCGTGAGGGGCCACACCGGAGGCAGCGTGCCGCCTCTTTCGGACATGCCACCACACCACCCGCATGTATGAGGGGCCCGGTGCGGCGCTCGGTGGCATTACTACCCCCAGGGCCCCGTCCCCGCCCTAACCACAGCGTTTGACCACCGGATCTAGCCCTTTGACTTTACGCAGAGCGGGATTTGACCAGTGGGCCTCTCCACCCGGTTGTGTTAGGTCAGCCCATAGGAACACTTTGGAGCAACATCCGGGCCAGACCCACGGCAAGATCCCCTCTGTTTAGACCCGACGAGTCCGTTTCCCCCCTCCAGGTGCCGGCGATGGCGCCGTCCGTGAGGGGGCCGAATCTCGGAGACGCGTGCCGCCTCTTCAGACATGCCACCACACCACCCCGCATGTATGAGGTCCCGGTGCGACGCTCCGGTGGCATTGCTACCCTCGGTGCCCTGTCGCCCTAACCACATGGCGTTTGACCACGCGACCTAGCCCTTTGACTTTGCAGACGGGCTTTGACCGGTGGACCTCCCACCCGGTTGTGTTAGAGTCAGCCCATAGGAACACTCTGGAGGCGACATCTGGGCGGACCACAGCCAGATCCCCTCCGTGTAGACCCGGCAAGCGTCCGTTTCCCCTCTAGGTGCACTGTGCGTGGCGCCCGTCCGTGAGGGGCACACCGGACATGCGTGCCGCCTCTTCGGTCATGCCTCCCCACAACCCCTCATGTATGAGGGCCCGGTGCGTCGCTCCGGTGGCTTTGGTACCCCCACCCCAGGGCCCCGTCCGCCCTAACCACATAGCGTTTGACCACGTGATCTAGCCCTTTGACTTTTGCAGACGGGCTTTGACCGGTGGACCTCTCCACCCGGTTGTGTTAGGTCAGTCCATAGGAACACTTTGGAGCAACATCCGGGCCGGACCCACGGCAAGATCCCCTCAGAGTAGACTCGGCCGCGTCCGTTTCCCCCCCTCCAGTGCGGCGGTGGCGCCGTCCGTGAGGGGGCACACCGGAGGCGATGTGCGGGCATTTGCAACCGCCACAACACTTCGAATTGTGAGAGGCCGCCTACGCCAAGATTTGACGGTATGCTAGCCCGGAGGCCGCCGACCCGCGGTCGTAGGCAGCGAAGAGCAATCCAGCGTAGAGGAAGTGTTGAGATACTTCTCCATCATGAAAAATTATGAAAAAATACCATCGGTCCTATAGCACATGTGCCCCGTCGTGTAAAAACTCATGATTTTAAAGCGCTCCAAGTATTTAATAATATTCACGCCGCATCGTTACGCATGAACATCTATCCGTGAGGGCCACACCGGAGGCGCGTGCGCCTCTTCGGACATGCCACCACCAACCCGCTTGTATGAGGGCCGATGCGACACTCCGGTGGCATTGCTACCCCAGGGCCCCGTCCGCTAACCCTGCTGTAGCGTTTGACCACCGGATCTAGCCCTTTGACTTTACCTGCACGGGATTTGAGCGATTGGGCCTCTCCACCCGGTTGTGTTAGGTCAGCCCATAGGAACACTTTGGAGAAACATCCGGGCGGACCCACGGCAAGATCCCCTCCGTGTAGACCCAGCGCGTCCGTTTCCCCCTCCGGTGCGGCGATGGCGCCCGTCCGTGAGGCGAACCCGAGAGGCGCGTGCCGCCTCTTCGGACATGCCACCACACCACCCGCATGTATGAGGGCCCGGTCACGGCAGCTCCGGTGGCATTACTACCCCAGCGCCCGTCGCGCCCTAACCACTGTAGCGTTTGACAACGCGATCTAGCCCTGACTTTGCAGACGGGCTTTGAGCGGTGGACCTCCCCACCCGGTTGTGTTAGGTCAGCCCATAGGAACACTACGGAAGGCGACATCCGGGCGGACCCACAGCAAGATCCCCTCCGTGTAGACCCGGCCGCGTCTGTTTCCCCCTCCGGTGCCGGCGGCGGCGCCGTCCGTGAGGGCACACCCCAGACTGCAGCGTACGCCTCTTCGCGCACATGTTTCCACACCACCCGCGTATGAGGGCCGGTCGCGGCCTCCGTTGGCATTGCTACCCCTAGGGCCCCGTCCGCCCTAACCTGTGGCGTTTGACCACGCGATCTAGCCCTTTGACTTTGCAGACGGGCTTTGACCGGTGGACCTCTCCGGCCCGGTTGTGTTAGGTCAGTCCATAGGAACACTTTGGAGCAACATCCGGGCGGACCCACGGCAAGATCCCCTCCGAGTAGACTCGATCGTCCGTTTCCCCCCCCTCCGGTGCGGTGGCCGCGCCGTCCGTGAGGGCACACCGGACACGTGTGCGGGCATTTACCAACCGCCACAACACTCCGAGAATTGTGAGAGGCCGCCTACGCCAAGATTTGGCCGGTATGCTGGCCCCGGAGGCCGCCCGCCACAGTCGTGAACACGCGAAGAGCAATCGCGTGGGGAAGTGTTCAGGATACTTTTCCATCACGAAAAATTATGAAAAATTACCATCGGTCCTATAGCACATGTGCCCACGTCGTGTAAAAACTCATGATTTTAAAGCGCTCCGGTATTTAATAATATTCACGCCGCGCATCGTTACGCAGAACATCTACTACCGTGTCGCCGCCGCGGTCCGTGAGGGCCCACCCCGGAGACGCGTGCCGCCTCTTCGGACATGCCACCACACCACCCCACATGTATGAGGGCTCGGTGCTACGCTCCGGTGGCATTACTACCCCCAGGGCCCCGTCCGCCTAACCCTACGTAGCGTTTGACCACGGATCTAGCCCTTTGACTTTGCAGACGGGATTTGAATAGTGGGCCTCTCCACCCGGTTGTGTTAGGTCATCCCATAGGAACACTTTGGAGCAACATCCGGGCGGACCCACGGCAAAGATCCCCTCCGTGTAGACCCGCCAGCGTCCGTTTCCCCCCTCCGGTGCGGCGATGGCGCCCGTCCGTGAGGCGAACCCCGAGAGGCGCGTGCCGCCTCTTCGGACATGCCACCACACCACCTACGCATGTATGAGGGCCCGGTGCGACGCTCCGGTGGCATTGCTACCCCCCCAGCGCCCCCGTCCCGCCTAACCCTGTAGCGTTTGACAACGCGATCTAGCCCTTTGACTTTGCACGGACGGGCTTTGACCAGTGGACCTCCCCACCCGATTGTGTAAGGTCAGCCCATAGGAACACTCTGGAGCGACATTCGGGCCAGACCCACAGCAAGATCCCCTCCGTGTAGACCCGACGCGTCCGTTTCCCCCCTCCAGGTGCCGGCGGCGGCGCCGTCCGTGAGGGCGGGCACACCCCGGACACGCGTGCCGCCTCTTCGGACATGTTTCCACACCACCCCGCATGTATGAGGGGCCGGTGCGGCAGCTCGGTGGCATTACTACCCCCAGGGCCCCCGTGCCGCCTAACCTCAGAAGCGTTTGACCACCGGATCTAGCCCTTTGACTTTACCGCAGACGGGATTTGACCGGTGGGCCTCTCCACCTGGTTGTGTTAGGTCAGCCCATAGGAACACTTTGGAGCAACATCGGGCGGACCCGGCAAGATCCCCTCCGTGTAGACCCGGCGCGTCCGTTTCCCCCCTCCGGTGCGGCGATGGCGCCGTCCGTGAGGCGAACCCCGAGAGGCGCGTGCGCCTCTTCGGACATGCCACCACCACCCCCACATGTATGAGGGCCCGGTGCGGCCTTTCCGTGGCATTACTACCCCCCCAGCGCCCCGTCCCGCCTAACCACATGGCGTTTGACCACGCAATCTAGCCCTTTGACTTTGCACGGACGGGCTTTGACGATGGACCTCCCACCGGTTGTGTTAGGTCAGCCATAGGAACACTACGGGCGACATCCGGGCGGACCCATAGCAAGATCCCCTCGTGTAGACCAGCCGGCGTCCGTTTCCCCCCTCCGGTCTTGCGTGGCGGCGCCGTCCGTGAGAGGCACACCCGAACGCAGCGTGCCGCCTCTTCGGACATGCTTCCACACCACCCCGCATGTATGAGGGGCCGGTCTGCGATGCTCCGGTGGCATTACTACCCCCTAGGGCCCCGTCCGCCTAACCACAGTAGCGTTTGACCACGCGATCTAGCCCTTTGACTTTGCGCAGACGGGCTTTGACGGTGGACCTCTCCACCCGGTTGTGTTAGGTCAGTCCATAGGAACACTTTGGAGCAACATCCGGGCAGACCCACAGCAAGATCCCCTCCGAGTAGACTCGGCCGCGTCCGTTTCCCCCTCCGGTCTGCGGCGATGGCGCCGTCCGTGAGGGCGAACCCGGAGGCAGCGTGCCACCTCTTCGGACATACCATCACACCACCCCACATGTATGAGGGCCCCGTGCTAAGCTCGGGTCGCATTGCTACCCCCAGCGCCCCGTCCGCCCTAACCACGTAGCGTTTGACAACGAGCTAGCCCTTGACTTTGCCGCAGACGGGCTTTGACGGTGGACCTCCCCACCCGGTTGTGTTAGGTCAGCCCATAGGAACACTACTGGGCGACATCCGGGCCAGACCACAGCAAGATCCCTCCCGTGTAGCGGCGCGTCCGTTTCCCCCTCCGGTGCCGTGGCGGCGCCCGTCCGTGAGAGAACACCCCGGAGACGCCTGCCGCCTCTTCGGACATGCTTCCACACCACCCCGCATGTATGAGGGCCCGGTCTGCGGCAGCTCCGGTGGCATTGCTACCCCTAGGGCCCCGTCCGCCCTAACCTGTAGCGTTTGACCCAGCGATCTAGCCCTTTGACTTTGCACGGACGGGCTTTGACCGGTGGACCTCTCCACCGGTTGTGTTAGGTCAGTCCATAGGAACACTTTGGAGCAACATCCGGGCTAGACCCACAGCAAGATCCCCTCAAGTAGACTTCGGCGGCGTCCGTTTCCCCCCTCCGGTGTCGGCGTGGCGGCGCCGTCCGTGAGGGGGGGCACACCCCGGACACGTGTGCCGGGCATTTGCAACCGCCACAACACTTCCAGAATTGTGAGAGGCCGCCTACGCAAGATTTGATGGTATGCTAGTCCCCGGAGGCCGCCAGCCACAGTCGTAGACGCGGGAAGAGCAATCCGCGTAGAGGGAAGTGTTCAGATACTTCTCCATCACGAAAAATCATGAAAAATTACCATCGGTCCTATAGCACATGTGCCCACGTCGTGTAAAAAACTCATGATTTTAAAGCGCTCCGAGTATTTAATAATATTCACGCCACATCGTTACCGCAGAACATCTACTACCGTGTCGCCATCGCGGTCCGTGAGGCCACACCCGGAGGCAGCGTGCGCCTCTTCGGACATGCCACCACACCACCCCGCATGTATGAGGACCCGGTGCGACGCTCGGGTGGCATTACTACCCCCGGGGCCCCGTCCGCCCTAACCCCTGTAGCGTTTGACCAAGGATCTAGCCCTTTGACTTTGCACGGACGGGATTTGACCAGTGGGCCTCTCCACCCGGTTGTGTTAGGTCAGCCCATAGGAACACTTTGGAGCAACATCCGGGCCAGACCCACAGCAAGATCCCCTCCGTGTAGACCCAACGCGTCCGTTTCCCCCCTCCAGGTGCCGGCGATGGCGCCATCCGTGAGGGGGCCGAACCCCGGAGACGCGTGCCGCCTCTTCGGACATGCCACCACACCACCCGCATGTATGAGGCCGGTCGCGGCGCTCGGTGGCATTGCTACCCCCGGCGCCCGTCCCGCCTAACCTGGCGTTTGACAACGCGATCTAGCCCTTTGACTTTGCGGACGGGCTTTGACCAGTGGACCTCCCCACCCGGTTGTGTTAGGTCAGCCCGCCGGGAACACTGGGTGACATCTGGGCCAGACCCACAGCAAGATCCCCTCCGTGTAGACCCGACGCGTCCGTTTCCCCCCTCTAGGTGCCTGTGGCGGCGCCGTCCGTGAGGGGGGGCACACCCCGGACATGCGTGCCGCCTCTTCGGACATGCCACCACACCACCCCGCATGTATGAGGGCCCGGTGCGGCAGCTCGGTGTCATTGCTACCCCGGGGCCCCGTGCCGCCCTAACCACATGGCGTTTGACCACGGATCTAGCCCGCTGACTTTTACCTGAGCGGGATTTGACCGGTGGGCCTCTCCACCTGGTTGTGTTAGGTCAGCCCATAGGAACACTTTGGAGCAACATCCAGGCGGACTCCACGGCAAGATCCCCTCTGTAGACCCGGCAGCGTCCGTTTCCCCCCTCCGGTGCGGGAGATGGCGCCCGTCCGTGAGGGGCGAACCCCGAGACGCGTGCGCCTCTTCCGGACATGCCACCACACCACCCCGCATGTATGAGGGCCCGGTCACGGCCTCCGGTGGCATTACTACCCCCAGCGCCCCGTCGCCCTAACCACAGCGGTTGACCACGCCGATCTAGCCCTTTGACTTTGCACGGACGGGCTTTGACCGATGGACCTCCCCACCCGGTTGTGTTAGGTCAGCCATAGGAACACTACGGGCGACATCCGGGCGGACCCATAGCAAGATCCCCTCCGTGTAGACCCGGCGCGTCCGTTTCCCCCTCCAGTGCGGCCCGGCGCCGTCCGTGAGGGGCACACCGAACGCAGCGTGCGCCTCTTCGGACATGCTTCCACACCACCCCGCATGTATGAGGGCCGGTCGCGGCCTTTCGGTGGCATTGCTACCCCCTAGGGCCCCGTCGCCCTAACCCTATAGCGTTTGACCACGCGATCTAGCCCTTTGACTTTGCAGACGGGCTTTGACGATGGACCTCTCCACCCGGTTGTTTTTTGTCATTCCATTTGAACACTTTGGTGCAACATCCGGGCCAGACCCACGGCAAGATCCCCTCGAGTAGACTCGGCCGTCCGTTTCCCCCCTCCGGTGCGGCGGCGGCGCGCCGTCCGTGAGGCACACCCCGAGACGCGTGTGCGGGCATTTTCAACCGCCACAACACTTCGAGTGTGAGAGGCCGCCTACGTAAGATTTGGCCGGTATACTGGCCCGAGGCCGCCGGCCCACAGTTGTAGACGCGAAGAGCAATCCGCGTAGAGGGAAGTGTTGAATACTTCTCCATCACGAAAAATTATGAAAAATTACCATCGGTCCTATAGCACATGTGCCCCGTCGTGTAAAAAACTCATGATTTTATCACGCTCCGAGTATTTAATAATATTCACGCCGCGCCGTTTCCACAGAACATCTACTACCGTGTCATCAGCGGTCCGTGAGGGGCCACACCGGACACGCGTGCCGCCTCTTCGGACATGCCACCACACCACCCGCATGTATGAGGGCCGGTGCGGCACGCTCGGTGGCATTACTACCCCGGGGCCCCGTCCGCCTAACCACTGTAGCGTTTGACCACCGGATCTAGCCCTTTGAGTTTGCACGCGGGGGATTTGACCGGTGGGCCTCTCCACCCGGTTGTGTTAGGTCAGCCCATAGGAACACTTTGGAGCAACATCCGGGCGGACTCCACGGCAAGATCCCCTCCGTTTAGACCCGGCAGCGTCCGTTTCCCCCTCCGGTGCGGCGATGGCACCGTCCGTGAGGGGCGAAACCCGAGAGCAGCGTGCCGCCTCTTCGGACATGCCACCACACCACCCCGCATGTATGAGGTCCGGTCGCGGCCTCGGTGGCATTACTACCCCAGTGCCCTGTCCGCCTAAACCTGTAGCGTTTGACCACGCGACCTAGCCCTTTGACTTTGCACAGACGGGCTTTGACCGATGGACCTCCCCACCCGGTTGTGTTAGGTCAGCCCATAGGAACACTCTGGGCGACATCCGGGCGGACCCACAGCAAGATCCTCCGTGTAGACCCGGCGTCCGTTTTCCCCTCCAGTGCCGTGGCGGCGCCGTCCGTGAGGGGGGCACACCGGACATGCGTGCCGCCTCTTGGACATGCCACCACACCACCCGCATGTATGAGGGCCGGTGCGGCAGCTCGGTGGCATTACTACCCCCTAGGGCCCCCGTCCCGCCTAACCTCAGCGTTTGACCACGCAGCGATCTAGCCCTTTGACTTTTGCGCAGACGGGCTTTGACCAGTGGACCTCTCCACCCGGTTGTGTTAGGTCAGTCCATAGGAACACTTTGGAGCAACATCCGGGCGGACCCACAGCAAGATCCCTCCGAGTAGACTCGTGGCGTCTGCTTCCCCCCTCCGGTGCGGCCGGCGGCCAGCGTCCGTGAGGGCACACCGGAGACGTGTGCGGGCATTTTGCAACCGCCACAACACTTCCAGAATTGTGAGAGGCCGCCTCGCAAGATTTGACGGTATGCTGGCCCGGAGGCCGCCACGCAAATCGTGAGACGCGAAGAGCAATCCAGCGTGGGGAAGTGTTCAGATACTTCTCCATCACGAAAAATTATGAAAAATTACCATCGGTCCTATAGCACATGTGCCCACGTCATGTAAAAAACTCATGATTTTAAAGCGCTCCGAGTATTTAATAATATTCCCGCCGCATCGTTACCGCAGAACATCTACTACCGTGTCATCAGCGGTCCGTGAGGGCGGCCACACCGAGACGCGTGCCGCCTCTTCGGACATGCCACCACACCACCCGCATGTATGAGGGCGGTCTGCGGCCTCCGGTGGCATTACTACCCCGGGGCCCCGTCCGCCCTAACCCTACGTAGCGTTTGACCACGGATCTAGCCCTTTGACTTTACCAGACGGGATTTGAACAGTGGGCCTCTCCACCCGGTTGTGTTAGGTCATCCCATAGGAACACTTTGGAGCAACATCCGGGCGGACCACAGCAAGATCCCTCCGTGTAGACCCAACGCGTCCGTTTCCCCCTCCAGTGCGGCGATGGCGCCCGTCCGTGAGGGCGAACCCCGGAGGCAGCGTGCCGCCTCTTCGGACATGCCACCACACCACCCGCATGTATGAGGGCCCGGTGTGACGCTCCGTGGCATTGCTACCCCCAGCGCCCGTCCGCCTAACCTGTAGCGTTTGACAACGCGATCTAGCCCTTGACTTTGGGCCAGACGGGCTTTGACCGATGGACCTCCCCACCCGGTTGTGTTAGGTCAGCCCATAGGAACACTGGAGGCGACATCCGGCCAGACCCACGATGGATCGCCTCCGTGTAGACCCGACGCGTCCGTTTCCCCCTCCAGTGCCGGGGCGGGCGCCGTCCGTGAGGTACACCGGACACGCGTGCCGCCTCTTCGGACATGTTTCCACACCACCCGCATGTATGAGGGCCCGGTCGCGGCCTTCCGGTGGCATTGCTACCCCTAGGGCCCCGTCCGCCCTAACCTCAGTAGCGTTTGACCACGCGATCTAGCCCTTTGACTTTGCAGACGGGCTTTGACCAGTGGACCTCTCCACCCGGTTGTGTTAGGTCAGTCCATAGGAACACTTTGGAGCAACATCTGGGCGGACCCACGGCAAGATCCCCTCCGTGTAGACCCGACGCGTCCGTTTCCCCCCTCCAGGTGCCGGCGGCGGCGCCGTCCGTGAGGGGGGGGCACACCCCGGAGACGTGTGCCGGGCATTTTCAACCGCCACAACACTTCCAGAATTGTGAGAGGCCGCCTACGCAAGATTTGACGGTATGCTAGCCCCCGGAGGCCGCCGGCCACAGTTGTAGACGCGCGAAGAGCAATCCGCGTAGAGGGAAGTGTTCAGATACTTCTCCATCACGAAAAATTATGAAAAATTACCATCGGTCCTATAGCACATGCGCGCACGTCATGTAAAAAACTCATGATTTTATCGCGCTCCGGTATTTAATAATATTCACGCCGCGCCGTTTCGCAGAACATCTACTACCGTGTCGCCGCGATGCAGTGAGGGCCACACCCGGAGACGCGTGCCGCCTCTTCGGACATGCAACCACACCACCTTGCATGTATGAGGGGCCCGGTGCGGCGCTCCGGTGGCATTGCTACCCCCCAGAGCCCCCGTCCAGCCTAACCCTGTAGCGTTTGACCACCGGATCTAGCCCTTTGACTTTGCACGGACGGGATTTGACCAGTGGGCCTCTCCACCCGGTTGTGTTAGGTCAGCCCATAGGAACACTTTGGAGCAACATCCGGGCCAGACCCACGGCAAGATCCCCTCCGTGTAGACCCGACGCGTCCGTGTCCCCCCTCCAGGTGCCGGCGATGGCGCCGTCCGTGAGGGGGCCGAACACCGGAGACGCGTGCCGCCTCTACGGACATGCCACCACACCACCCCGCATGTATGAGGGCCCGGTGTGACGCTCCGGTGGCATTGCTACCCCCACCCCCCCAGTGCCCCTGTCCCGCCTAACCCTGTAGCGTTTGACCACTCGACATAGCCCTTTGACTTTGCACGGACGGGCTTTGACCAGTGGACCTCCCCACCCGGTTGTGTTAGGTCAGCCCATAGGAACACTCTGGAGCGACATCCGGGCCAGACCCACGGCAAGATCCCTCCGTGTAGACCCGGCGGCGTCCGTTTCCCCCTCCGGATGCGGCGGCGGCGCCGTCCTTGAGGGCACACCGGACATGCGTGCCGCCTCTTCGGACATGCCACCACACCACCCGCATGTATGAGGGCCGGTGCGGCAGCTCCGGTGGCATTATTACCCCCTAGGGCCCCCGTCCGGCTAACCTGTAGCGTTTGACCACGCGATCTAGCCCTTTGACTTTGCGGACGGGCTTTGACGGTGGACCTCTCCACCCGGTTGTGTTAGGTCAGTCCATAGGAACACTTTGGAGCAACATCCGGGCGGACCCACAGCAAGATCCCCTCCGAGTAGACTCGTAGCGTCCGTTTCCCCCTCCGGTGCGGCGGCGGCGCCGTGCGTGAGGGGCACACCGAGGCGTGTGCGGGCATTTGCAACCGCCACAACACTTCCAGAATTGTGAGAGGCCGCCCTCGCAAGATTTGACGGTATGCTAGCCTCCGGAGCCGCCCGGCCACGGTCGTGAAGCAGCGAAGAGCAATCCGCGTGGGGAAGTGTTCAGATACTTCTCCATCACGAAAAATTATGAAAAATTACCATCGGTCCTATAGCACATGTGCCCACGTCGTGTAAAAACTCATGATTTTATCGCGCTCCGGTATTTAATAATATTCACGCCCGCATCGTTACGCGGAACATCTACTACGGTGTCATCACGGTCCGTGAGGGGCCACACCGGAGGCGCGTGCCGCCTCTTCGGACATGCCACCACACCACCCGCATGTATGAGGGGCCCGATCACGGCAGCTCCGGTGGCATTGCTACCCCCCAGGGCCCCCGTCCCGCCTAACCCTGTAGCGTTTGACCACCGGATCTAGCCCTTTGACTTTGCACGGACGGGATTTGACCAGTGGGCCTCTCATTGCTATAGTGAATTCACACTTGAATTTTGGAACCTAGAAAGGCCCCCTACCGAGGAAGAGAGGGAACGTATCTTTAAAAAAGGCGGTAAAGGAAATGGCGGCTTCATTCCTTGGTTCGCGGCAAAAGTATGCCAATCTGTCCAACCTTCTTCTAGTGCTGATATTTCAAGTTGTTCTTACTTCCAACTCATACATCAAACTTTTCTTATTATAAACTTGTAGGCAAAAAGGGACCCTATGAGAGCCGATTTGAAAGATTTTGCCACAGGCTTCACATGTTCCGCCAAGAAATTAAAGGCTTATGATGTGAATGGGTATCGCTTCCATACCCATTCTTACGACATGAGTCGGCCCGGTCAAAAAACAATAAATAGCGGGGTTGTAACACCAGGGACAGATGGACTTCAGTACTATGGAAGAATCGAGGAAATGATCCAGCTGGATTATGGTTTGGGCAACCGGCTGAACCCCGTTGTTTTCAGATGCCATTGGTTTGACCCAACCAGTCGGCGGTACCCGGACATTGGGTGGGTTGAAATTCAGCGGCATACAAGTATGATGGAGATGATGTCTATATTTTGACTAACCAGGCCAAGCAAGTATTCTATCTACCGTGTCGTGCCAAACCGTGAAGTACCTAAAGGGCTGGGATGTTGTGTACAATGTACCCATCGCATAATAAACCGGCTGCTCCAAATTGATGAAGATTTCCAACGCATAAACCCCAACACATATGAGGGTGAGTTCGATCAGGAAGATGGGCTCACGGGTGAATTTAGTATCCACTTGCCCACTGACGAGGATGACATGGAGGAAGACGATGAGGAAGATGAAGATGAGGGCATGGAACCAGGCGATGAGCCAGACAATGATGAAATCATTGAAGATCCCATGGACCTGAATTTACTTGAACGAGTCCGTCTAGGTGAAGAAGATGAGCCAGATGGTCCACCTCCAGACTATACTCCGGAATGGTGGGATGACATGCGTGACAGCGATGATGAAACTCTCGGGCCAACTAATGATCCAAACGACGAGGACTATGACTTTTGAAACTTGTAACAACTCTATGTACTATGAACAATAAGGGCGGCGTGCGTGATAGTGATGTTGTACTTTTGATGTAAACCAACTATGTACTATGAACTTGTACTCTTGAATGTAAACTTTGCCGAGTCTTAACTATTCAATGTACTTCTAGATGTAAGACAACTCTGTACTATGAACATGTGCTTCTCACAAGAAGTTCTTCCCTATGGGTTTTACTTATGCATATGATTTTTTTATGATTTTTTTAACTAATCGAAATAATCTTTCTCATAGCAGGTGACTGAATGATGCCAGGCAACAAAAAGAAAAAAGTTAAGAGCATCGACAATGTGATTAAAAGGTTAGGCAAAGTGACAGTTGCCATAAAGAAGGGCACCGATGCAGCAGCTTCCACACAGTGGGCAGGGCCAAACCTGCTCAATGAGCCATGGTGGATAGTACCCGGGGTAGGCGATGTGGTCGTACCACTTGTATCCTGTGTTGCTAGCCCTATCCCTCCGCCGATTCTGAGGGCCGAGTCGGAGGAGGGGGCAGAGGAGGATGCAGGAGGAGCCAGTTGTGGAGGTGGAGGCAGAGCGAGGTCTCGTCGTGATTGGCAGCATGTGGAAGGGTCATCACGTGATGCGACTCAGGAGGAGGAGGAGGAGGAGGAGGAGGAGGAGGAGGAGGAGGAGGAGGAGGAGGAGGAGGGGGAGGAGTTGGAGGAGGGAGAGTATGAGGTGGAGGGTATCGGCAAAGAACATGGAATGGCCGGTTCCTAAGGAGACCAAAATATGGTTGCGTGTGGTGTCCACGCTCCCTTCGCGACCATATCCACATAAGGGGCTCATTGTCAAACCAGTCGGTGTGAGGTAAGTGCTTCTGTGGACTATTATTTGCGTCTTTACATTCAAGATTTTTGTAGATACTGACTTACTTGCCTTTCCATTGTGCAGGGCCTTGCTGGTTGTAGGAGAAGACATAAAGGTGCCACGCCAGCCAAGTAGCATCATTGGATGTCTTTGCAGGCATTATTACCCTGGCCTGGTCCCCATAGGAGATGGTGAGGAGGAGCCAGCTTGGTCTTGGGAGCATTGGAAATGCGCTCCGGATACCAAAGACAAGTGGGACAGGGAGTACAACAATGCCGCCGACCGGGTGGTCAACAATTTCTGGGTAAAATTTCTTTGTCATTTTTCATAGTTATTTCTTTGCCAATATTCAAAATCATTGCATTGATAACTATCTTATGCGTCTTTATACACTTGTGTAGGACTTCTTTACTTGTGCCGAGGGTATGAAGGATGAAGCTAATGAGGTCATGGAGGCGATTGCCAAGAAGATTGTCCAAGACATGCACTATGAGGGGCGCGTCGATGCCGTGGTGAAGTATTTCGCGCATGAACGCAACAGGCTTCTCAAAAAGCAACTAGCCCGGAGAGTCCATCTCACCCGTTCGATGTACATGAAGGTACTTTACATTTGCTTATGACTGGTTGGATCAAAACAACTTCATTTCATTCCTAAGTTGGATGGATTTGGTATACCCCAGGCGGTTCCCCCGTGGTGCAACAACAAGATTCCTTGCTATCAGCAAATCATATCCAGGTGGATAAACCGGAGTGGAGGGTCACACATAGGCGTGTTCGAGCGGGCGTGCCTTGATGGGTGGTCGGTACACCTTCAAGGCAACCTCAACCTCCACGCTTACGTGCGTAAGAAGGTAATAATATCATTCGTCTTATGAACTTCTAAACTTGTGCCCTTATGGATACTATTGCTTCTATTGCAGAATAGGGAGAGAGGCGAGGGAGAACAACCTCTCAATAGCTTCATGGGATTATGCCTTTCCCGCATGTCAAAGAAACCTGAAGGGGGGTGGGTCAACCCTGGCGCTGGTTCGAGGATTAAAGCATATAGTGGGAAGTTCAAGGAGTGCAACGGGCTCGACTCTGATCCGGCCTCACAGGACATTGACGTCATGGTTTCCCTCATGTCGGGAGAAGGCAAGAAGGGTGGCCGGTTATATGTTGGTGATGGTGCCATCCGTAAGAAGGACATTCCAAAACTCGCCCACCTCCGTGCTACGACCTCGAGCTCAGGTCCTGCTATAGAGCGTCGCCCACATCCTGGGCTGGACATGCTACATCAATTCGAGGTATATTTTGCTTTATTGATATTCCTTGTGATTTCTTCTTTGCATTGCAATGATGGTGAACTTGTTGTGATGGCATATTGTAGGCACGCCTAGAGGAACAAAACAAGTTGCGGCAGGAAGAAACCAAGTTGCGGCAGGAGGCTCAGGCCAATGCCCAACTTCAAAAGGACCAAGCCATGAAAATGCAACAAGCCCTCTTGCAACAACAGGAATTCATGGTCAAACAATAGTTAGCCCTGCAGGAGACATTTGCTCGGTTGAGAGCTAATATGCAGGGTTCTACTTTGCCAGATCTTCCTCCTCTTCCGCCTCTTCCTACTTTTATCTTTGTAAGTCTTCCAACTTTCTAATAATGCATCTTACCATCATGCTTAAAGATCATGAATCTTACCATCTTACCTTCTCATGCTTTAAGTGTTCTCAGTCGGGACAAGACTCAAATAACCCGTGGTACCTGGATCCATACCTACCCAAGCAAGCCCAGTGACTCCCACTATGGCTTATGGCACTTCGACCTCCTTGCAACAATAATCACTCGAGGTAGTTGTCTATGTTTGTGCATTGTTGATGCTTGAGTCTTGTCTTTGTGCTTCTCAACTTACAACTTGTGCATTGTTGATAGTAGATCCCACAAGTGTTGATGCTTATATTGTTCATACTTCTTAGCTTCAATTTGAACCTTATATGTTGATGCTTGTTGACTCTTGTGCCTTATCGATCATTTGAAACTTAACATTGAAAACTCATGCGTTTGGTAATGGACTTATAGGTTTGCATCGTGGATGCCATTGACGATGGGCATACATGCTACGGTGGAGCTCATTGCATCTTTGAGGTTCATGCTTAGTGTGAACTTGCAACTCATGCTTTTGTTTGTGAACCTTGTTGGATATGCACGCATGTTGTTGTGAACCTTGTTGGATGTGCACGCATGTTGTTGTGAACCTTGTTGGATGTGCACGCATGTTGTTGTGAACCTTGTTGGATGTGCACGCATGTTGTTGTGAACCTTGTTGGATATGTACCTGTTTGGACTTTGACCTCATGGTCAGTTTGTTATGGTTGTCAAGTTGTAATATATTGTTGTTGTGAACCTTCATTGTAATATACTTGTTGGATCTATATATTGCTGGACAATTTAGCTTGCTGGAGATATAAGCCATGTTGTCGCTGGATCAATATATTGCTGGATCAATATATCGCTGGATCAATATATTGATGGACAATTTAGCTTGCTGGACATTTGGCCTATAAACCGAGTGTCCCAGGGACATGGAACCCGGCTTATAGGCATATTATGCCACGGGAGATGTATAAGCCGAGTGCTCCAGATGCCGGCACACGGCGTATATGCATTTTATATAACAGCTGCTGCACTATAAGCCGAGTATAGCAGGAGTAGGCACTCGGTTTACATAAAACCGTGCGGCTCGTTTCGGCGCTCGGTTTATATAAAAACCGTGTGGCCTAAGCAGGAACTTCGATTTATCTAAAAACCGTGGTGCCTAAGCAGGCACTCGGTTTATATCTAAACTGTGCTTCTCATTTGGGCACTCGGTTTATATATAAACCGTGTGGCTCCAGTAGGTACTCGGTTTATAGAGACGGTGGCACGTGGCCGTTAATCTTCCGGCTGCCGTCATGTTACTTTTGTAAGCCGAGAGCCTTGTATAAACACACGGCTTAAATATAAACCGAGTGTTTTCGTGCGGGCACTCGGCTTATACCTTATAAGTCGATGGAGTGTAAGCCGAGTCATATAAGTCAGGAGTTTTACTCGGCTTATATATAAACCGTGTTCATATCAATATAAGCTGAGTGTATTCGGTACACGGCTTTAAAGTTTTTTCCTGTAGTGTTTGTGGGCGAGATCCACACAATCTTTGAGCATTCTGTTCATGATGTCTTGGTAACTGTTGCGATACTTGAGTCGAGTATTTGTGTGACTCCAGATCCTCCAGACCTGCATGAGTTCACCTGATGGACCGAGGACATGGTACATGGTACAATCGGACAAACGTATCATGCTATTCATGATCATGGTCACTGATGGTGAAGACTCACGGAGGTCTAAAGTACCAATAGAGCCATCCAGATACAAAATGTAGAACAAGCCATCCTTGTCATTGTAAAGAACATTGCCAGCGTGGCTTTCATCCTCGGAGACTAGTGTCCACCTGTCGTCTCCTGGCCTGGCGAAAGAGAGTCGGCACATGGGCACATGCACGATTAGGGCGGTGCATTCCCTCACGTCGGCGGCGGTGGAGATGGCGACCCGACGATACTCCGCGTGTCGCGCCCAGAAGACATAGGGTAGCATGATCTCGTCCTCGAGGTCAGCAGGATGGACATGCTTGCTGCCGTCGTCGTAGAATTCGTGATTTTTGTAGATTGTCTTACCGCGGGAGAGCTGCCTGGACGCCGGTGACCGGGTTGAGGAGATATGGGTCGCCGACCTCGTTGGTGGTGAACAGCCAGCCGCCCAGCCGCTGTGGCACACAAAGGTGAAGGCCCGCTTCTCATGCGGGGGCCCCGAGAAGGGGACACGGAAGGTGGAGCCAGTGGCGGGGCAGTAGAGGGCGGCGTCGTTGGGCCCGTACTCCTCGCAGGCGTAGAACATACACGGTGCTCGCTCCACCGCGGGGAGGCAGAAGGCGTTGTGCGCCGCGTGCCAGGACCTGCAGACGGCACCGGCTCGCCGGAGGCTGGGGACGTCCAACGACGACATGATGGTGAAAAGGAGGTCGTCCGGCAGGCCGGACCAGTAGTCGTTGTCGGCAGAATTCCGTTGCTGCGCGTCATTCTTGGTAGCCCGGCTTGCTGCATGGACGACAGGCGCGTAGGACGATGGCGGCAAGGCTGCTTGCATGGAATGCTGGTTGCGTCGAGCAAGAGAGAATGCCATCCATGCCGATACGACAGCGAGCGCCACGACGGCGAGCAAGACGCTGTCCGGCATGTCGATACGGCATCTGGAGCGATGAATCTCCGCTGTTGCAGCTAGTTCTTGGTCACGCAGCTGGCGGCGTCGATAACGGCGGGAGAAGAGCAGGACGACACGACTGCTCCCGTGGTGCATGTTGCCTGTTACGTTGTGATCGGCCGGCCGGAGGGCGGTGGACGTGCATTTTATATTTACTAATTGGAGACACCATACAACACTACCAGAATCGCCCCCCTATGCCGACGGCCAGGGCCGTCGGCATATCCCTGAATCCCGTCACGACAGACCTATGCCGACGGCCCCCGTCGGCATAGGGCCGTCGGCAACATATACGTCGGCGTAGCCCGGGAGGCCGTCGGCATAGTAGCTTTCCCGACGGGGGTCGTACATCTATGCCGACGGCCCTGGCCGACGGCAACATTCACGTCTAAGGGCTGTCGCCGTCAAGTGTGACCAATGTCTGGTCGCCACGTGGCACACCTATGCCGATGGCCTAGCCGTCGGCTTAGTTAGAAACTATGCCGAAGGCTAGGCCGTCGGCATAGGTATGCCACATGGCGACCAGACGTTACTCATGGGCCAGGGATATGCCGACGGCCTAGCCGTCGGCTTAGTTTCAAACTATGTCGACGGCTAGGCCGTCGGCGTAGGTATGCCATGTGGCGACCATTCATTACTCATGGGCCAAGGATATGCCGACGGCCTAGCCGTCGGCTTAGTTTCAAATTATGCCAACGGCTAGGCCGTCGGCATATCCCTTCCTCAAGAGCTCCCAGTTGCTGACACGTGGCGTCTATGCCGACGGCCTAGCTGTTGGCTTAGTTTAGAAACTGTGCCGACGGCTAGGCCGTCGGCATAGACGCCACATGTCAGCAACTGCTAGCTCACGCCAGCCCTAGGCCGACGGCTTAGTGAGCAACTGGGAGCTCACGCATAGTTTGCATTTGATTTTTTTTCTTTTTTTCTGTTTGTTTTCAGATCGATTCAATTCAAATATACAACACATATCAGCAGATATATATGATGGAAATAGACATATAGAACACATCAGGATATCATCCGGCACCATCACAACAATATATGCATAAGCATCATCACAATCATAAGCATAAGCATATAGAGAAGCAAACAAGTCATCTAAAGGATCATCACCACACACAAGTCATCTAAAGAAACATAAGCATAAGCACACAAGTAACCGAAAGGCTTAAGCACCAAGACGTCGAGCACCACGGAGGTCGTCACCGCCAAGACCGCCGAAGCCCAGGTCGTCACTACTAGCGGCAGCGCTACCGCCAAGACCGCCTCCACCTCTGCCTCCGCCTCCGTGGATCGAAGTGGTCGGGCTCCGTGTCTCGGGAGTGCTGCGAAGACCATCGCCAATGGTAGATCCACCTGTTCCTGGATGTTGAAAATACATATTAACGGGATATATGACTGTGTTGAAAGGCATGACATGCTTTGGGTGAATAGATTGGGGATGAACTAACCGGCGAGGGGCCAGCGTTCTGTGCCACAAACTCCTCAAAGGTCAGCAACACTGGTTGTGCTGGAGGACATTGTGCTGGCTGCAACTGAGGACACCTGCCGGCCGCCATTTCCTGAAAAGCCTGCTGCATCTGGCGATAGAATTTCTACAATCATGCATGAAACAAGAATGGAAGAAGCCATGAGTTAAATCATTCATGAAACCAGAATGGACTTGTTCTTCTGAAGAGAACTCACCCAAAAGTAGTGATCACGACCTTGGCATGGGTCTCATGGTCCGCGTGGAGGGCCGCTTCCCGATGGTCGGTCCCAAATGGCCAAAACCCGACCAGTCCAACTGGCCCGGATCCGGACAAGACAACCCGGCCAAGATAACTTCAGCAAAGGCGGTGATGAGGCCGTTGGGAATACGGACCCCTCTAGAATATATCCGATTCTTTGCAAAAGAATGAACTATTAGCATGTGACAAGCAAAATAAATAACAACCGAAATAAGCATGTGACAAGCAAAATAATGAAATTATTATAAAGTGGCACTTACTCTTTCCCCGTGGGCTCAATGAGCCACTTCTGCTCCTCAGTAGCAGGAACCTGCTTTGGTAGCTTTGCGTTACCATGCAGCCACCCCTTGTTGTCAACCCCCTTCCCGTCACCACCATCATCCCCGCCACCACCCTCCTCCTCGCCTGCCTCCCCCTCCTCAACCTCCTCCTCCTCCTCGTAATCCTCCTCCTCCTCGCCTGCCTCCTCCTCCACCTCCTCCTCGGCCCCATCTCGAACCTCCTCCTCCTCCTCCTCCTCCTCCTCGCCAGATAGTACCTCACTAGAGGAGGGCCTCGAAGACAACGCCCCTAAGTCGGTGAGGGTGCGCTCTTTCTAGCCACGACCCCCTGTAGCGGCTCTCTCCCCACCACCTCGCCTTCTGGAGGCTCTCCCCCCTGATACGTCTCCGTCGTATCTACTTTTCCAAACACTTTTGCCCTTGTTTTGGACTCTAACTTGCATGATTTGAATGGAACTAACCCGGACTGACACTGTTTTCAACAGAATTGCCAGGATGTTGTTTTATGTGCACAAAACAAAAGTTCTCGGAATGACCTGAAACTCCACGGAACATCTAGTTAAAAATAAAAATAAAAATCCTTGCCAAAGATGAAGGCCAGGGGGCCCACACCCTGTCCACGAGGGTGGGGGCGCCTCCCCCCTAGGGCGCGCCGCCTACCTCGTGGGCCCCCTGGAGCTCCTCCGACGCCAACTCCAACTCTATATATTTGCTTTCGGGGAGAAAAAAATCAAGGAGAAGAAATCATCGCGTTTTACGATACAGAGCCGCCGCCAAGCCCTAAAACCTCACGGGAGGGCTGATCTGGAGTCCGTTCGGGCTCCGAAGAGGGGGATTCGTCGTCGTCGTCATCATCAACCATCTTCCAACACCAATTTCATGATGCTCACCGCCGTGCGTGAGTAATTCCATCGTAGGCTTGCTGGACGGTGATGGGTTGGATGAGATCTATCATGTAATCGAGTTAGTTTTGTTAGGGTTTGACCCCTAGTGTCCACTATGTTACGAGATTGATGTTGCTATGACTTTGCTATGCTTAATGCTTGTCACTAGGGCCCGAGTGCCATGATTTCAGATCTGAACCTATTATGTTTTCATGAATATATGTGAGTTCTTGATCCTATCTTGCAAGTCTATAGTCACCTACTATGTGCTATGATGCAGCAACCCCGAAGTGACAATAATCGGGACCACTCCCGGTGATGACCATAGTTTGAGGAGTTCATGTATTCACTATGTGCTAATGCTTTGTTCCGGTTCTCTATTAAAAGGAGGCCTTAATATCCCTTAGTTTCCATTAGGACCCGCTGCCATGGGAGGGTAGGACAAAAGATGTCATGCAAGTTCTTTTCCATAAGCACGTATGACTATATTCGGAATACATGCCTACATTACATTGATGAATTGGAGCTAGTTCTGTGTCACCCTATGATATGACTGTTACATGATGAACCGCATCCGGCGTAATTATCCATCACTGATCCAATGCCTACGAGCTTTCCATATACTGGTTTACGCTTATTTACTTTTTTGTTGCTACTGTTACAATCATTACAAAACACCAAAAATATTACTTTTGCTGCAGTTATCTTTTGCTACCGTTACCACTACTATCATATTACTTTGCTACTAAATACCTTGCTGCAGATATTAAGTTATCCAGGTGTGGCTGAATTGACAACTCAGTTTCTAATACTTGAGAATATTCTTTGGCTCCCCTTGTGTCGAATCAATAAATTTGGGTTGAATACTCTACCCTCGAAAGCTGTAGCGATCCCCTACACTCGTGGGTTATCAAGACTAATTTCTGGCGCCGTTGCCGGGGAGCATAGCTCTATTCTTTGAGTCACTTGGGATTTATATCTGTTGGTCACTATGAAGAACTTGAAAGACGCTAAGACAACAATTTATCCCTCAACTACGAGGGGAGGTAAGGAACTGCCATCTAGCTCTGCACTTGATTCACCTTCTGTTTTGAGTAAGCTTGCGACACCTAAACCTGCTTCTGCTATTCGTCCTGATATGTCGCATGTTATTGATGATGTCACTTCTGCTATGCATGATACTTATGATGAAACTAATTCTATGCTCGATACTACTGTGCCCCTTAGTGAATTTCTTGATGAACAAATTGCTAGGGCTAGAGAGAAAGAAATTATTGAAACTGATCATGTTGATGAAATCGATGATGAAAACATGCCTGTTATTCCTGAGGGTTATATTTTTTATAAAGAAGCTTCTGCTGCTATTTTCGCTTGCAAGGATAACGATGAGCTTAGAAGGTTATTGGCTAAATGGAATAAACAATCTCTTAATGATAGAATGAGGCCCGACCCTGCTTTTGCTACTTCACATATTTGTGTTGCCGATAAGGATTATGAATTCTCTGTTGATCCTGATATAATTACTTTGGTTGAATCTGATCCTTTGCATGGCTATGAATGTGAAACTGTTGTGGCACATCTTACTAAATTAAATGATGTATCCACCCTGTTCACTAATGATGAGAGATCTCGTTACTTTTATATCCTTAAAATATTTCCGTTCTCATTAAAGGGTGATGCTAAAATATGGTTTAATTCTCTTGACCCTGGTTGTCTGCGTAGTCCCCAGGATATGATTTATTACTTCTCTGCTAAATATTTCCCTGCTCATAAGAAACAACCTTCCTTGAGGGAAATATACAACTTTGTGCAAATTGAAGAAGAGAGTCTCCCACAAGCTTGGGGAGGCTTCTCGAGTTACTTAATGCTTTTCCGATCATCCTCTTAAGAAAAATGAAATACTTGATATCTTCTATAATGGACTAACCGATGCTTCCAGAGATTACGGATAGTTGTGCTGGTTCTCTTTTCAGGGAAAGAACACCGGATGAAGCTGAAATTCTATTGAATAATATGTTGACAAATGAAAATAATTGGGCACCTCCTGAGCCAGCTCCTGCTCCAATTCCTGAGCCTATTCCTAAACCAACTCCGAAGAAGAGAGGTGTTCTATTTCTCAGTCCTGAAGATATGCAAGAGGCAAAGAAATCTATGAAAGAAAAAGGTATTAAAGCTGAAGATGTTAAGAATTTACCTCCTATTGATGAAATACATGGTCTTAATTTACCGCCTATTGAAGAAACATATGATCTTAATCCATTACCTATTGAAGAACCTCCAGGTCTTGATAACCCGGCACAGGTAGTAAAGGTAAATTCTCTCTATAGATATGATAAAGCTGAAGTCCCTCCTACTAAAATTGCTAGTTAGTGCTTGGATGATTTTGATAACTTTATGTTTAAGCAAGAAGACTTCAATGCTTACTTTGGTAGACAATTAAAACAAAATACCTATATGATTAAACACTTGGGTGATTATATGGCTAATGTTAGATGTGAACTTAAACTCATTAGCAAACATGCTTCTATGGTTACCACTCAAGTAGAACAAGTACTTAAAGCTCAAAATGATTTGCTCAATGAAATGAATAGTAAGAAAAATGATTATGTTGTTAGAGTGGCTACTAGAAGTGGTAGAATAACTCAGGAACCTTTGTATCCTGAAGGCCACCGTAAGAGAATTGAGCAAGATTCTCAGAGAAATAATATTGATGCACCTAGTTCTTCTAAAAGGAAGAAAAGGAAAAATGATAGGACTTTGCAAACTTCTAGTGAACCTATTGCTGAACCACCTGAGAATCCAAATGATATATCTATTTACGATCTTTGAAACACAATCTGGTAATGAACATGAACCTAGTGAAAATGTTAATGATGATGTTCATAATGATGCTCAACCTAGTAATGATAATGATGTAGAAATTGAACCTGCTATTGATCTTGATAACCCACATTCAAAGAATCAACGTTATGATAAAAGAGACTTTGTTGCTAGGAAACATGGTAAAGAAAGAGAACCATGGGTTCAGAAACCCATGCCTTTTCCTCCCAAACCATCCAAGAAAAAGGATGATGAGGATTTTGAGCGCTTTCTTTGAAATGATTAGACCTATATTTTTGCGTATGCGATTAACTGATATAATCAAAATGAATCCTTATGCTAAGTATATGAAAGATATTGTTACAAATAAGAGAAAGATACCGGAAGCTGAAATTTCCACCATGCTTGATAATTATACCTTTAAGGGTGGAATACCAAAGAAACTTGGAGATCCAGGAGTACCTACTATACCATGCTTCATTAAAAGAAATTATGTTAAAACTGCTTTATGTGATCTTGGAGCCAGTGTTAGTGTTATGCCTCTCTCTTTATATCGTAGACTTGATTTGAATAAGTTGACACCTACTGAAATATCTTTGCAAATGGCTGATAAATCAACTGCTATATACCTGTCGGTATTTGTGAGGATGTGCCTGTTGTGGTTGCAAACGTTACTATTTTAACGGACTTTGTTATTCTTGATATTCCCGAGGAGGATAGTATGTCTATTATTCTTGGAAGACCCTTTTTGAATACTGCAGGGGCTGTTATTGATTGCAACAAAGGCAATGTCACTTTTCATGTTAATGGTAATGAGCACACGGTACACTTTCCGAGGAAACTACCTCAAGTTCATAGTATCAATTCTATTGGAAAAGTTCCATCGATTATTTTTGGAGGTTTTGAATTTCCTCTTCCTACTTTCAAGAAGAAATATGATAGACTTATTATTCGGGATGTGCATATCCCCGTTGAGGTAACATAGTGTTATTCGAAATTTCTCCGGTTCCATGTTAGTCGGAATGAGTTTGTTAACAAGACCTGATCAACCATGTTAGTGGATTCCTTTTGATGAGCATGAGACAGACGAAACTAGAAGGCATAACCTTTTGTACCCTCTTTATACTTTTTGTTATTTAGTTGAAATAGTATTTTTCTGTCTGTTTTCTGATTTATCTGTGCAATATAAAAATACCACGAAAATAAAAGTCCTCCAAATGCCATGCCAATTTAATATGATTTTTTCTAGAATATTTGAGGATTTATGGAACTGAAAACACCACGGGGGGAGCTGCCACCTGGCCACGAGGGTGGAGGGCGCGCCCTACCCCCCAGGGCACGCCCCCTGCCTCGTGGGCCCATGGTGGCCCTCCTCCACTTATTCCTGCACCCATCCTCTTCTTCTTCCTCCCACAAACACGAATATCTGGCTCGAGCACGAGTTCCACCTCACTTTGCTGTGATTTTCGATCTCCTTGCTCAAAGCACCCATCACAAAACTGCTTGGGGAGATTGTTCCTTGGTATGTGACTCCTCCATTGGTCCAATTAGTTTTCGTTCTAGTGCTTTATTCTTTGCAAATTTGTGCTGCATAGGTGACCATGTTCTTGCGCTTGCATGTCAAATTTATATGGTTCCAAGTAGTTCTAATGCTTGATAGAGGCTCTAGGCACTTGTAGGAGTAGTTGCTATCAATTTTATTGAAGTTGGATCACTTTTTGTTTGAAGTTACTAAAAATTTCAGAAATTTTTCAGAGGAAGAAATATGCTTAGGAAAATGTTCCAGGGTGGTTCTTCAAGAAAGCAAGGACCCAGGCTTGCAATACGTGATGCTGACGAAGAACCACCAAGAGACGCCCAATGCGGCCTTGTGAGTGGCCTTCAGAAAATTTGATGGATCGAGCAGGAATCAAAGAAGAATTTAACGCATATTTTTGTAACGCAGATCTTGTGAGCTTTGAGGCCGACAAATGCCCCCAATACCATCAACTCACAAGCTCATTTTTGAGGAGGTTTGAATTTTCCTCTTCACGTAATTCTCCAACAGTCATGTTTGATCTTTATGAAAAATCTTATACCATGGACTTAGAGGATTTTACTTCTGCTTGCAAACTCCCACAATGGGGTAGTATTAATGATCCCCGTAAATCTGAATTTAGAAACTTTCTTGCTGGTATAACCGTGGGGGACTCTAGAGACATAACACAAGCTACTATAGGGAGCATCCATTTTCCTGCTATACATTATTTCGCTCTCTTCATAGGCAGATGCATAAATGGTAAAGATGAAGCATGTCACATGTGTGTCCCTGATCTCAGTATCCTTAGGATTGCTATGTTGGGAGACCAATCTTATAATTAGGGAGCCATTGTTGCACGTAGGTTGCATCATAATAGATTTAATGGAGATTTCTTTGGAGGAATTTATGGAACCCGCTTAGCTGATTTTCTTGATATGGACGTTCGTGAGGCTGATATGGAGTTGCCTCCTACTTATTTAGATTTTAATTCTATGGTCTCTCACTAGTTTGTGGAGAGGAATGAATCACCTCTCTTATATCGACTAATCTCTGATAAACAGCATGTTGTCCGTATTACTCTCCCTGCTCCTGCCTTCTTTGATTATCAGGCAAAAGGAAGATATGGTATTACTAGAGAGGAGGCAGATGAGTACGAGAGGAGAGCGGAGGAAGCTCGACGCCACACTGCAGCTCAGGAGGCGATAGCCGCTGCATCTCAGTACGACCCCAGCTACACCTACGGATATCCACCAGGCCGTCCCTCGCAATGAACCAACTTTGGCCAAAAGCCTAAGCTTGGGGGAGTACGTATTTCCCACCAACATTACATTTATGTTCACACACACTCATTACTAGATGTCGGTGCTCATACTCTTTCACTGTAATATCCATGCTAGTTTATTTTATTTTTCCTGCTTTCTTCTTGTGTTTTTGTTAAACTTTAAGGAAAACAACAAAAAATTAGTGTAGCTTCTAGTTAGTTTACTTTTCCTGCTGTAGTAGTAATAATTAAAAAGAAAACCCAAAAATATTTCCCGTTCTTCTTTTGCTTGTCGGGAGATTTCCCGTGTAAATAGTTTTTATTTCTTTTCTTTTCTTTGGGGGTCGATAGGAGAAGACCGTGATTAAATTGTTGAAGTGGCTCTTATATGCATTATTGTTGATTTAACCAAGAGCCCATATTGCCTTGTCTTCTCCTGCTTATTGAATGCTCGCAGATTCCAGCTTAGTCCAATGCACGTACACTCTTATTATTATTCACATCGTTCGGTCGTGCAAGTGAAAGGCAATAATGACGATATATGATGAATTGATTGGGATAAGCGAAGCTGGTATGAACTCGACCTCTCTTGTTTTTGTAAATATGATGAGTTCATCGTTCTTGATTCAGCTTATTATGAATAAACATGTTTGCAATGACAATTAGAGATCATAATTGCTTATGCCATGCTTGATTAGCTATGAGTTATAATAGTTTACCTTGCGTGCCAACATGCTATTAAAATGGTTGTGATGTGGTATGATGGGGTGGTATCCTCCTTTGAATTATTTAAGTGACTTGACTTGGCACATGTTCACACATGTAGTTGAAACAAATCAACATAGCCTTCACGATATTTATGTTCATGGTGGATTATATCCTACTCATGCTTGCATCCAATGTTTATTAATTTTAATGCATGTTCATGGCTGTTGTCGCTCTCTAGTTGGTCGCTTCCCAGTCTTTTGCTAGCCTTCACTTGTACTAAGCAGGAATATGTTGGGGAACGTTGCAGAAAATAAAAAATTTTCCTACGGTTTCACCAAGATCCATCTATGAGTTCATCTAAGCAACAAGTCATGGGAGAGAGATTGCATCTACATACCACTTTGTAGATCGCGAGCGGAAGCGTTCAAAAGAACGGGGTTGAAGTAGTCGTTCTCGTCGTGATCCTATCACCGGAGATCCTAGCGCCGAACGGACGGCACCTCCATGTTCAACACACGTACGGAGTGGATGACGTCTCCTCCTTCTTGATCCAGCAAGGGGGGAGGAGAGGTTGAGGAAGATGGCTCCAGCAGCAGCACGACGGCGTGATGATGGTGGAGAGGCGATCTCGGCAGGCTTCGCCAAGCACTCAGCGGAGGAGGAGAGGTGTTGGGAGGGAGGGCTGCGCCTTGAAGTGTGTTGCAGCCCTCCCTCGCCTCTATTTATAGGGGAAGGGAGAAGGGGCCGGCCCCTCTAGATGGGATCTAGAGGCGGCGGCCAAGGGAGGGCTTGCCCCCCAAGCAAGCGCCCCCTCGAGGTTTCCCAAACCCTAGGCGCATGGGCCCTAGGGGAGTGGCGCCCAGCCCACTTTGGGTTGGATCCCTTCCTTATACAGCCCATAAGGCCCTCCGGGAGAGGTGGCCCCTCGGTGGACCCCGGAACCCCTCCGGTGGCCCGGTACAATACCGATATGCCCCGAACCTTTCCGGTGACCGTCTGATGACTTCCCATATATAAATCTTTACCTCCGGACTATTCCGGAACTCCTCGTGACGTCCGGGATCTCATCCGGGACTCCGAACAACATTCGGTAATCACATACAAGTCTTCCTAATAACCCTAGCGTCACCGAACCTTACGTGTGCAGACCCTACGGGTTCGGGAGACATGTAGACATGACCGAGACGGCTCTCGGGCAATAACCAACAGCGGGATCTGGATACCCATGTTGGCTCCCACATACTCCTCGATGATCTCATCGGATGAACCACGATGTCGAGGATTCAAGCAACCCCGTATACTATTCCCTTTGTCAGACGGTATGTTACTTGCCGAGACTTCGATCGTCGGTATCCCAATACCTCGTTCGGTCTCGTTACGGCAAGTCACTTTACTCGTCAGTAATGCATGATCCCGTGACCGGACACTTGGTCACTTTGAGCTCATTATGATGATGCACTACCGAGTGGGCCCGGTGATACCTCTCCGTAACACGGAGTGACAAATCGATCTCGATCCATGTCAACCCAATGTACACTTTCGGAGATACCTGTAGTGCACCTTTATAGTCACCCAGTTACGTTGTGACGTTTGGTACACCCAAAGCACTCCTAGGGTATCCGGGAATTACACGATCTCATGGTCTAGGGAAGAGATACTTGACATTGGAAAAGCTCTAGCAAAACGAACTACACGATCTTGTGCTATGCTTAGGATTGGGTCTTGTCCATCACATCATTCTCCTAATGATGTGATCCCGTTATCAATGACATCCAATGTCCATAGTCAGGAAACCATGACTATCTATTGATCAATGAGCTAGTCAACTAGAGGCTCACTAGGGACATATTGTGGTCTATGTATTCACACGTGTATTACGATTTCCGGATAATACAATTATAGCATGAATAAAAGACAATTATCATGAACAAGGAAATATAATAATAATCCTTTTATTATTGCCTCTAGGGCATATTTCCAACAGTCTCCCACTTGCACTAGAGTCAATAATCCAGTTACATTGTGATGAATCGAACACCCATAGAGTTACGGTGTTGATCATGTTTTGCCGCATGAAGAGGTTTAGTCAATGGATCTGCGACATTCGGATCCGTATGCACTTTGCAAATTTCTATGTCTCCATCTTGAACATTTTCACGGATGGAGTTGAAGCGGCAACTTGATGTGCCTGGTCTTCTTGTGAAACCTGGGCTCCTTGGCAAATGCAATAGCTCCGGTGTTGTCACGCAGAAGAGTTTGATCGGCCCCGACGCATTGGGTATGACTCCTAGGTCGGTGATGAACTCCTTCACCCAAATTGCTTCATGCGCTGCCTCCGAGGCTGCCATGTACTCCGCTTCACATGTAGATCCCGCCACGACGCTCTGCTTCTGCACCAGCTTCATTGCTCCACCATTCAACATATACATGTATCCGGTTTGTGACTTAGAGTCATCCAGATCTGTGTCGAAGCTAGCGTCGACGTAACCCTTCTGACAGGCTCGTCGTCACCTCCATAAACGAGAAACATGTCCTTTGTCCTTTTCGTGTACTTCAGGATATTCTTGACCGCTGTCCAAAGTGTTCCTTGCGGGATTACTTTGGTACCTTCCTACCAAACTTACGGCAAGGTTTACATCAGGTTTGGTACACAAAGATGGCATACATAATAGATCCTATGGCCGAGGCATAGGGGATGGCGCTCATCTCTTCTTTATCTTTTGCCGTGGTCGGGCATTGAGCCGAGCTCAATCTCACACCTTGCGAGACAGGCAAGAACCCTTTCTTGGACTGATCCATTTTGAACTTCTTCAAAATCTTATCAAGGTATGTGCTTTGTGAAAGACCTATGAGGCGTGTCGATCTATCCCTATAGATCTTGATGCCTAATATGTAAGCAGCTTCTCCAAGGTCCTTCATTGAAAAACTTTTATTCAAGTAGGCCTTAATGCTGTCCAAGAGTTCTATATCATTTCCCATCAAAAGTATGTCATCTACATATAATATGAGAAATGCTACAGAGCTCCCACTCACTTTCTAAATGGCAGGCTTCTCCATAAGTCTGTATAAACCCAAACGCTTTGATCATCTCATCAAAGCGAATGTTCCAACTCCGAGATGCTTGCACCAGCCCATAAATGGATCGTTGGAGCTTGCATACTTTGTTAGCATTCTTAGGATCGACAAAACCTTCCGGCTGCATCATATACAGCTCTTCTTTAAGATAACCGTTAAAGAATGCCGTTTTGACGTCCATCTGCCATATCTCATAATCATAGTATGCGGCAATTGCTAACATGATTCAGACGGACTTAAGCTTCGCTACGGGAGAGAAAGTCTCATCGTAGTCAATCCCTTGAACTTGCCGATAACCTTTAGCGACAAGTCGAGCTTTATAGATGGTGACATTACCATCCGCGTCCGTCTTCTTCTTAAAGATCCATTTGTTTTCTATCGCTCGCCGATCATCGGGCAAGTCTGTCAAAGTCCATACTTTGTTTTCATACATGGATCCTATCTCGGATTGCATGGCTTCAAGCCATTTGTTGGAATCCGGGCCCGCCATCGCTTCTTCATAGTTCAAGGTTCACCGTTGTCTAACAACATGATTTCCGTGACAGGGTTGCCATACCACTCTGGTGTGGAACGTGTCCTTGTGGACCCTCTGAAGTTCAGTAGCAACTTGATCCGAAGTACCTTGATCATCATCATTAATTTCCTCTCCAGTAGGTGTAGGCACCACAGGAACATTTTCCTGAGCTGCACTACTTTCCGGTTCAAGAGGTAATACTTCATCGGGTTCTACTTTCCGCCCACTTACTCCTTTCGAGAGAAACTCTTTTTCCAGGAAGGATCCGTTCTTGGCAACAAAGATCTTGCCTTCGGATCTAAGGTATAAGGTATACCCAATGGTTTCCTTAGGGTATCCTATGAAGACGCATTTTTCCGACTTGGGTTTGAGCTTTTCAGGTTGAAGTTTCTTGACATAAGCATCGCATCCCCAAACTTTTAGAAACGACAGCTTAGGTTTCTTCCCAAACCATAAATCATACGGTGTCGTCTCAACGGATTTAGACGGTTCCCTATTTAAAGTGAATGTAGCTGTCTCTAGAGCGTATCCCCAAAACGATAGCGGTAAATCTGTAGGAGACATCATAGATCGCACCATATCCAATAGAGTGCGATTACGATGTTCGGACACACCGTTCTTACCGAGGTGTTCGGTAGCGTGAGTTGTGAAAGCGATTCCACATTTCCTTAAGTGTGTACCAAATTCGTGACTTAAATATTCTCCTCCACGATCTGATCGTAAGAACTTTATTTTTCGGTCACGTTGATTCTCTACCTCATTCTGAAATTCCTTGAACTTTTCAAAGGTCTCGGACTTGTGTTTCATCAAGTAGACATACCCATATCTACTCAAGTCATCGGAGAGTGAGAACATAACGATATCCTCCCATGAGCCTCAACGCTCATTGGACCACACACATCGGTATGTATGATTTCCAATAAGTTGGTTGCTCGCTCCATTGTCCCGGAGAATGGAGTCTTGGTCATTTTTCCCATGAGGCATGGTTCGCATGTGTCAAATGATTCATAATCGAGAGACTCTAAAAGTCCATCGAATGGAGCTTCTTCATGCGCTTTACACCAATGTGACCAAAGGCGGCGATTGCCACAAGTATGTGGGAATATCGTTATCAACTTTACATCTTTTGGTATTCACACTATGAATATGTGTAATATTATGTTCGAGATTCATTAAGAATAAACCATTGACCATCGGAGCATGACCATAAAACATATCTCTCATATAAATAGAACAACCATTATTCTCGGATTTAAATGAGTAGTCATCTCGCATTAAACGAGAATCTGATACAATGTTCATGCTCAAACTTGGCACTAAATAACAATTATTGAGGTTTAAAACTAATCCCGTAGGTAAATGTAGAGGTAGCGTGCCGACGGCGATCACATCGACCTTGGAACCATTCCCGACGCGCATCGTCACCTCGTCCTTTGCCAGTCTCCGTTTATTCCGCAGCTCTTGCTGTGAGTTACAAATATGAGCAACGGCACCGGTATCAAATACCCAGGAGTTACTACGAGTATTGGTAAGGTACACATCAATTACATGTATATCAAATATACCTTTAGTGTTGCCGGCCTTCTTGTCCGCTAAGTATTTGGGGCAGTTCCGCTTCCAGTGGCCCTTCCCTTTGCAATAAAAGCACTCTGTCTCGGGCTTGGGTCCATTCTTTGACTTCTTCCCGGCAACTTGCTTACCGGGCGCGGCAACATCCTTCCCGTCCTTCTTGAAGTTCTTCTTACCCTTGCCCTTCTTGAACTTAGTGGTTTTATTGACCATCAACACTTGATGTTCTTTCTTGATTTCAACCTCTGCTGACTTCAGCATTGAGAATACTTCAGGAATGTTCTTCACCATCCCCTTCATATTGTAGTTCATCACAAAGCTCTTGTAGCTTGGTGGGAGCGACTGAAGGATTCTGTCAATGACCGCCTCGTCCGGGAGGTTTATGTCCAGCTGGGACAGGCGGTTGTGTAACAAAGACATTTTGAGTATGTGCTCACTGACAGAACTATTTTCCTCCATCTTACAACTATAGAACTTGTCGGAGACTTCATATCTCTCGACCCGGGCATGAGCTTGGAAAACCATTTTCAGCTCCTCGAACATCTCATATGCTCCGTGTTGCTCAAAACGCTTTTGGAGCCCGGTTCTAAGCTATAAAGCATGCCGCACTGAGCGAGGGAGTAATCATCAAGACGAGACTGCCAAGCATTCATAATGTCTTGGTTCTGCAGGATGAGTGCATCACCTAAGCGGTGCTTCTAGGACATATTGTTTCTTGGCTGCTATGAGGATGATCCTCGTGTTAGGACCTAGTCCGAATAGTTGCTGCCATCGTCTTTCAGCTTGGTTTTCTCTAGGAACGCGTTGAAGTTCATGGTGACATGAGCGTTGGCCATTTGATCTACAAGACATTTTGCAAAGATTTTAGACTAATGTTCATGATAATTAAGTTCATCTAATCAAATTATTTAATGAACTCCCACTCAGATTTGACATCCCTCTAGTCATCTAAGTGTTACATGATCCGAGTCGACTAGGCCGTGTCCGATCATCACGTGAGACGGACTAGTCATCGTCGGTGAACATCTCCATGTTGATCGTATCTTCCATACGACTCATGTTCGACCTTTCGGTCTCCTGTGTTCCGAGGCCATGTCTGTACATGCTAGGCTCGTCAAGTTGACCCTAAGTGTTTTGCATGTGTAAAACTGTCTTACACCCGTTGGATGTGAACGTAAGGATCTATCACACCCGATCATCACATGGTGCTTGAAGCATTTAACTTTAGCAACAAAGTGTACAGTTAGGGGAACACTTTCTTGAAATTATTCTAAGGGGTCATCTTATTTACTACCGTCGTTCTAAGTAAACAAGATGCATAAACATAATAAACATCACATGCAATTATATAATGTAGTGACATGATATTGCCAATTTCATATAGCTCCTTTGATCTTAATCTTATGGTCTCCATGATCATCTTGTCACCGGCATGACACCATGATCTCCATCATCATGATCTCCATCATTGTGTCTTCATGAAGTTGTCACGCCAACGACTACTTCTACTTCTATGGCTAACGCGTTTAGCAATAAAGTAAAGTAATTTACATTGCGTTCTTCAATGACACGCATGTCATACAAAAAATAAGACAACTCCTATGGCTCCTGCCGGTTGTCATACTCATCGACATGCAAGTCGTGATTCCTATTACAAGAACATGATCTCATACATCACAATATATCATTCATCATTCATCACAACTTCTGGCCATATCACATCACATGACAATTGCTGCAAAAACAAGTTAGACGTCCTCTAATTGTTGTTGCATCTTTTACGTGGCTGCAATTGGGTTCTAGCAAGAACGTTTTCTTACCTACGAATAACCACAACGTGATTTTGTCAACTTCTATTTACCCTTCATAAGGATCCTTTTCATCGAATCCGCTCCAACTAAAGTGGGAGAGACAGACACCCGCCAGCCACCTTATGCAGCTAGTGCATGTCAGTCGGTGGAACCGGTCTCATGGAAGCGTACGTGTAAGGTTGGTCCGGGCCGCTTCATCCCACAATACCGCTGAAGCAAGATAAGACTAGTAGCGGAAAGCAAGTTGACAAGATCTACGCCCACAACAAAATTGTGTTCTACTCGTGCAATAGAGAACTACGCATAGACCTAGCTCATGATGCCACCGTTGGGGGCGTTGCGAGAAAATAAAATTTTTCCTACGGTTTCACCAAGATCCATCTATGAGTTCATCTAAGCAACGAGTCATGGGAGAGAGATTGCATCTACATACCACTTTGTAGATCGCGAGCGGAAGCGTTCAAAAGAACGGGGTTGGAGTAGTCGTTCTCGTCGTGATCCTATCACCGGAGATCCTAGCGCCAAACGGACGGCACCTCCGCGTTCAACACACGTACGGAGCGGATGACGTCTCCTCCTTCTTGATCCAGCAAGGGGGAAGGAGAGGTTGAGGAAGATGGCTCCAGCAGCAGCACGACGGCGTGATGATGGTGGAGAGGCAGTACTCTGACAGGGCTTTGCCAAGCACTCAACGGAGGAGGAGAGGTGTTGGGGAGGGGAGGGGCTGCGCCTTGAAGTGTGTTGCAGCCCTCCCCTCGCCCCTCTATTTATAGGGGAAGGGAGAAGGGGGGCCGGCCCCTCTAGATGGGATCTAGAGGGGGGGCGGCGGCCAAGGGGAGGGGGCTTGCCCCCCAAGCAAGGGGGGCGCCCCCCCTCAGGGTTTCCCCAAACTCTAGGCGCATGGGCCCTAGGGGGGAGTGGCGCCCCAGCCCACTTTGGGCTGGATCCCTTCCTTATACGGCCCATAAGGCCCTCCGGGAGAGGTGGCCCCTCCCGGTGGACCCCCGGAACCCCTCCGGTGGCCCCGGTACAATACCGATATGCCCTCGAACCTTTCCGGTGACCGTATGATGACTTCCCATATATAAATCTTTACCTCCGGACTATTCCGGAACTCCTCGTGACGTCCGGGATCTCATCCGGGACTCCGAACAACATTCGGTAATCACATACAAGTCTTCCTAATAACCCTAGCGTCACCGAACCTTAAGTGTGCAGACCCTACGGGTTCGGGAGACATGTAGAAATGACCGAGACGGCTCTCCGGTCAATAACCAACAGCGGGATCTGGATACCCATGTTGGCTCCCACATACTCCTCGATGATCTCATTGGATGAACCACGATGTCGAGGATTCAAGCAACCCCGTATACTATTCCCTTTGTCAGACGGTATGTTACTTGCCCGAGACTCGATCGTCGGTATCCCAATACCTCGTTCAGTCTCGTTACCGGCAAGTCACTTTACTCGTACCGTAATGCATGATCCCGTGACCAGACACTTGGTCACTTTGAGCTCATTATGAGGATGCAGTACCGAGTGGGCCCAGTGATACCTCTCCGTAACACGGAGTGACAAATCCCAGTCTCGAACCGTGTCAACCCAACAGACACTTTTGGAGATACCTGTAGTGCACCTTTATAGTCACCCAGTTACCTTGTGACGTTTGGTACACCCAAAGCACTCCTACGGTATCCGGGAGTTACACGATCTCATGGTCTAAGGAAGAGATACTTGACATTGGAAAAGCTCTAGCAAAACGAACTACACGATCTTGTGCTATGCTTAGGATTGGGTCTTGTCCATCACATCATTCTCCTAATGATGTGATCCCGTTATCAATGACATCCAATGTCCATAGTCGAAAACCATGACTATCTATTGATCAATGAGTTAGTCAACTAGAGGCTCACTAGGGACATATTGTGGTCTATGTATTCACACGTGTATTACGATTTCCGGATAATACAATTATAGCATGAATAAAAGACAATTATCATGAACAAGGAAATATAATAATAATCCTTTTATTATTGCCTCTAGGGCATATTTCCAACAGAATACTGCTTGTGCATCAAATCCCTCAAACCCCAAAGTTATTCCAGATGAGTCCACTATACCTTCCTATATGCGGTATTTACCTACCGTTCCAAGTAAATTTGTATGTGCCAAACTCTAAACCTTCAAATAAACATACTGTTTTGTATGCTCGAATAGCTCATGTATCAACTAAGGCTGCCCTTGTCTTCCATGTTAGGCGGGTTATTCTCAAGAGGAGTGGACTCCGCTCCTCACTCACGAGAAAATGGCTGGTCGCCTGGATGCCCAGTCCCATGCTTTAAGCAAACTAAATCAAAATAATTGAAAACAAAACTCCCCCGGGACTGTTGCTAGTTGGAGACACTCGTTGTTTCGAGCAAGTCATGGATTGATGCTTGTTGGTGGAGGGGGAGTATAAACTTTACCATTCTGTTTGGGAACCGCCTATAATGTGTGTAGCATGGAAGATATCACCATCTCTTAGTTGCTATGTTGACAATGAAAGTATGCCGCTCAAAATATTATTTATCTCTATTTCAAAACCGAGCTCTGCCACCTCTACAAATCCCTGCTTCCCTCTGCGAAGGGCCTATCTATTTACTTTTATGTTGAGTCATCACCCTCTTATTAAAAAGCACTAGCTGGAGAGCACAACTATCATTTGCATCCATTACTGTTAATCTATATTGGGTATGACTATGATTGGATCTCTTTTACCATGAATTACAATGTCTAGTCAGTCCTTGATCTTTAAAGGTGCTCTGCATTTATGTTTCTTGGTCTCGTAAAGGGCTAGCGAGATACCATCTTGTTATATCATATTATGATTTTTTTTGAGAAAGTGTTGTCATCCGAGATTTATTATTATGGCTTGCTAGTTGATTATGCCATTGATATGAGTAAATATGAGACCTGAGAATTACTGCAAATGTGGTTAGTTATAATCTTTGCTAAAAACCTGAATGTTGGCTTTACATATTTACAACAACAAGAGCAAACAGAGTTTGTAAAAGTTTTTCTTTTTCTCTTTCAGTTTATCAACTGAATTGCTTGAGGACAAGCAAAGGTTTAAGCTTGGGGGAGTTGATACGTCTCCGTCGTATCTACTTTTCCAAAAAACACTTTTGCCCTTGTTTTGGACTCTAACTTGCAAGATTTGAATGGAACTAACCCGGACTGACGCTGTTTTCAGCAGAATTGCCATGATGTTGTTTTATGTGCACAAAACAAAAGTTCTCGGAATGACCTGAAACTCCACGGAACATCTAGTTAAAAATAATAAAAAATCCTTGCCAAAGATGAAGACCAGGGGGCCCACACCCTGTCCACGAGGGTGGGGCCCCGCCTAGGGCGCGCCCCCTACCTCGTGGGCTCCCTGGAGCTCCTCCGACGCCTACTCCAACTCTATATATTTTCTTTCAGGGAGAAAAAAATCAAGGAGAAGAAATCATCGCGTTTTACGATAAGGAGCCGCCGCCAAGCCCTAAAACCTCTCGGGAGGGCTGATCTGGAGTCCGTTCGGGGCTCGAGAGGGGATTAAATCCACCGTCATCATCATAAACCATTCTCCATCACCAATTTCATGATGCTCACCGCCGTGCACGAGTAATTCCATCGTAGGCTTGTTGGATGAGATCTATCATGTAATCGAGTTAGTTTTGTTAGGGTTTGATCCCTAGTGTCCACTATGTTTTGAGATTGATGTTGCTATGACTTTGCTATGCTTAATTCTTGTCATTAGGGCTCGAGTGCCATGATTTCAAATCTGAACCTATTATGTTTTTATGAATATATGTGAGTTCTTGATCCTATCTTGCAAGTCTATAGTCGCCTACTATGTGTTATGATCCGGCAACCCCGAAGTGACAATAATCGGGACCACTCCCGGTGATGACCATAGTTTGAGGATTTCATGTATTCACTATGTGCTAATGCTTTGTTCCGGTTCTCTGTTAAAAGGAGGCCTTAATATCCCTTAGTTTCCATTAGGAACCCACTGCCACGGGAGGGTAGGACAAAAGATGTCATGCAAGTTCTTTTCCATAAGCACGTATGATTATATTCGGAATACATGCCTACATTACATTGATGAATTGGAGCTAGTTCTGTGTCACCCTATGTTATGACTGTTACATGATGAACCGCATCTGCCGTAATTATCCATCATCGATCCAATGCCTACGAGCTTTCCATATACTGGTTTACGCTTATTTACTTTTTCGTTGCTACTGTTACAATCAATACAAAACACCAAAAATATTACTTTTGCTGCCGTTATCTTTTCTACCGTTACCACTACTATCATATTACTTTGCTATTAAATACCTTGCTGCAGATATTAAGTTATCCAGGTGTGGCTGAATTGACAACTCAGTTGCTAATACTTGAGATTATTCTTTGGCTCCCCTTGAGTCGAATCAATAAATTTGGGTTGAATACTCTACCCTCGAAAGCTGTTGCGATCCCCTACACTTGTGGGTTATCACCCCCGCCCCCTCCTCCTCTAGGGGCACCTCTCCCTCGACCTCCCTGTGAGGAGTCATCGTCAAGTAGCCGAGGGGGAGGATTACGTGCTCGACCACTCCGACTAGGCAGGCCGACGACCTTGCGTAGGAAACCCACGCCGTCGGCCTTCCCCTTGCCCATGTTCCACAAACCTGCATTGAAAAGAGAATAATAAATTAGTAAATTAATGAAATGAAGGAAAAGGCATGATGATAAACACATTAATAAAAATGCATAAAAAGGCATATTCCTAAACTATAGAAAAAAAGACTTGAAACGTACATCTGCTAGAACCCATATGAATAATCACTGTTGTAACCTCTTTCTCGGTCCGTCTCATCATCACTATCAATCATATCATCTTCGTTGTCCGACGGAGGTGGAGGCTCTTCCTCGTCGTCAGCATCTTTGTTTAACTTTTCTAGCATAAGTATGTCATTTTCATTGACAATGTTCTCACCATCATTCCGTGCATCGTCGACATTTGGATCCACATCATCATCACCCAATGGTCTAGCGTCATCATTTCTAACCACACCATCATCATCATCAGGTTGCTCTTGATAGAACACTCCCTCGTATGTCATTGGGCTAATGTTGTAGTAATCGTCTTCATTCGGGTCCGGTAGCTTACCATGTGGCGACACCTTGAACACAACTTCCCAACCCTTTAGATACTCTTTCTGGCATGGGTAAGGCAGGTAATATACTTGTGTAGCTTGGGTAGCCGCAATGAAGAGATCGGCTCCAACATAGACGATTGATGGTTTAACTTCGGCCAAACCAATGGAAGGCGTATGTTTTACCCCCTCCCGCGGATCGAGCCATCGGCATTTGAACACAGGCAGACTTAGGGTCTCATGCCCCTGGCGGAATTTAACCTCGTATATATTTTGTACCCTTCTGTAGTAGTCTATTGAATTTTGACCGGGGGTGTACACTCCGGTATTTATAGTTTTGGGATTGGGCCGGCTGTTTTGGTGCTTCTCTGTATGGAAGCGATACCCATTCACATCATACTTTTTACATGTCATGACGGCAGGGTCAAAACCCATGGAAACCCATCTCAATTCATCATCCATAGATATGTTCGGATCTTTTCCCTACAAGTATAATTGAAATTTTTGCGTGCATTAGTTCGGTTAACTAATAAATGTTGAACTAGGTATTTAATAGGGGAGTGTGGAAAATTACTTGCTCCATGAACCAAGCAAAAAAAATTTTACGTTCAGGGTTTTCATGACGGAGAAGAGTAAGTGCCTCTGCCTCAGTAGGAGGATTCATTCCCGTCCATTCCTCTTGAACGAAATCACTAAAAAAAGAAAAGCGGTGTTAGACCGGGACTAAGTGAACAAGGAACATGATGATGTGGAAGACATAAAGGAACGGTGTAGTGGTATTACCTCATCCACACTTCCTCAACTTCCTTGATGTTGTGCAAGATATAGAACATGAGGTCCTCCCACTCTTGTCGTGGCATGTTATAAGATTTGAGGCCCCAGCCCTCCCACCTTCTTGGCGTTGAATAGATGGAGCACAGGTTGATACTTGGGCTCTTCTATATTGTATCGAGGCACCTTGTTATGCGAGATGGGGAACGTGGTCTGGATAGTATGATGTCACGAGGTCCGACACCTCCTCTAGGATAACTGCCTCAGCTATGGAAGCTTCAATCTTAGCTTTGTTTCCACATTTCCGTTGGAGATGCTTGTTACATCTCTCGGGGCGTCTTGCCGGCGATTACGCACGGGCCCCCAACAATACCTTGTTCGCGAGGTGCAGAATGAGATGTGTCATCGGAGTAAAGAAGCCTGCCAAAAAGATCTTCTCTAGCTTGACTATCAACTCCGGTGCCTTCTTATGCATTTTTTCAGTCACCTCTTTACTTACTTCTTTAGCATAGAGCGTGCGGAAGAAATGGCTAAGCTCGGCAAGAACTCGCCAGACATGCTCGGGGACATAGCCTCGAACCATCACCGGAATTATCCGCTCAATCCATACATGGTAGTCATGACTCTTCAGGCCGGTCATTTTGCCCGTTGAAAGATTGACTCCCTTACTTATATTCGATGCATAACCATTGGTGAACTTCAAAATTGGTTTCAGCCAGATAAGTACTTCCTTTTTTTCTGGCGGTTTAAGGACAAAGTCAGCATCTGGCTTGAACAAGTTTTTTCGACCGCCTGTGGGAGGCTTCATGTTCAGGCGTGGTCTATCACAAATTCTCTGTTGATCGTCTCTAGCTTTAACGTTATCCTTAGTCTTATCAGGAATGTTGAGGATCGTGTGGAAAAGGGACTCTGCCACATTCTTTTTGATTGTGCATCACATCAATATTGTAAGGAAGTTTGAGGTCCTTGAAATAGTGAAGCTGCGAGAAGGGGGGTAATGTGAGTCCAGTTGTGCGTCTCACCATATCCCTTGAATCCTTTGGCTTTGGCTTTTCCTTTGCCTTTGACTTTAGGCTTGAGAGCTTTTAGCTGAGCAAGAACATCTGCCCCTGAAAATGTTGGAATCTCGGTTACTTCATGAACAACCCGGCCTTTCGTGAAGTTCTTCTTGTCTTCCCTGTCTGGATGGTCCGGAGGGAGGAACTGTCGATGCAGGTCAAAGGCTACATACTTGCCACCCTTACTCAGCCAAATCATTCGCAGAGCCGGCATGCACACTGGGCACGTCATCTTCCCACTTGTACACCATCCGAAGAATAGAGCATAGCCTGGAAAGTCATGCATGCAATAGTGCAACCAAACTTTCATCAAGAAATTTCTCTGCAGATCCCGGTCGTATGTCAACCTCGGAAAGTACCAAGAATGGTGCAAAGCATCCACCGGTAATTGCATAAACACACCCAATTGCTTCCCCGGGTATTCAGGCCCTGGAATGATGAGCGGCAAGAACATGGTCTTCCGTTGCATTAGGGCACCGGGAGGAAGATTGAGTGGAATTACAAACACGGGCCAGCAGCTGTATGGATTGGACGACATACCATATGGATTCAACCCATCACCGATATGGCTATTACGACATTCCCAGCCTCGGCTGCTTCCTCGGGGTATTCTTCATCGAACGACTTCCATGCTTCCCCTTTCGATGGATGTACGATTTTTTTGGATTGTACCTTATACCTTCCTTGTGCCACTTCATCATTTTGGCAGACTCCTTCGTGATGAAAAGGCGCTACAGTCTTTTTATAAAATCAAGATACCGATGAACCTTAACGGGGATGGTTAGCTCCTTTTTCTCACCATCCTCACCGACCACCTCAATGTACCGAGACGAACCGCACTTCCCTACAAAGACTTGTCATCCGCATACTGCGTGCCTAAACAAAAGGCAATTCTTGAGCGGACATCTATTTTCTCATAATCCATAGAGAGTGCCTTCATGATTTTCTTTGTATCGTACATGCTTTTCGGCAGTTCATGACCCTCGGGGAGGCTGTTAGCCCATACTCCCGAGAATGCTTCAAGCATTTCTGGCTACAACCGTACTCAGCCTTGACTGCAATCAGTTGCGAGATGGCATCCAGCTGAGATATTTTTGCACTCGCATAAAGAGGTTTCTTCGACGAGGCCAAGACCTCCAAGAAGGCCTTTGCGGTTGCCTCCGGCTCCTCCGGTTCATTCTCTGAAGATGTCGCATTTGCCGTTTCTGCAACAATGACATCATCTAGCATGTCCCTGACCCCGTCGTCCTCATATCCATCGATGCGTTGTCGCATCACCTCCTCTCTACCACGGTCACTCATGTCCGTCTGATTTCTACCGTGACGTCTGGCACATCTCACACAGGGGCATGGTGGGTTAATTCTCGTTGGACGACGGAATATCTCCTTCAAATACACATCAGTTTTCACGATCCACTCTAATGTTACTCGATTTCGACGGATAAAACCACTGTACATCCAATGATTATCTGACATCCTCTGCTTTTTTGCAAGCCACACAACATAATTAAGGATTCACTTAAATTAATCACATCAAATTTTCAGTTTCTACCGCGTTGAATCCAGCTACATCTCTAATAGGTAAAGATGGGTCCTAATCCCACCCGAGGATGTGTAGATTGAGTATGTTCTCCATTCTACCCCGTTCCGAGACAAAATTTCGGTAGCACCTCCCCGCTGTTCTCCACATACACGTCTCGGAAAATAGCCGAGAGAATGTGCTCCGGAGAACAATGGGGAGGCGTCGCCAAAATCCTGTCTCGGAACGGGGTAGAACATGGAGAACATATCCAATCTACACATCCTCAGGCTGTCCATGGAAAACGCTGGACAATCCGAAAGAGCTGCGGTGATAAATATGCAACCCTTTCGGACGGGAGACGCCTAGGTTACGCCAGTTGACTTGAGAATGAAATCTAGTGATATGAAAAAATGGAGGAGATGGACTTGTAGCTCACCCTCGGCTGTAGAGGAAGTAGTCGAACAGCAGAGGGATGCTCAGGGGGACCAACGCGTCGTACAACGGTCACTTCGATGAAATGCGACACCACAAAGCCTGCAAAATCCACCGAAAGAACAACTTAGATCATCACATCTCAGTCAATCAAAATTTTGTCTTCAATTTTTTTTGCAATATCATCATGATGAACTAACCACTAACCATGATCCGAATTTTAACATCTGTCTATCTATCTACTTCACAAAACATCTATCTACATATCATATCGAGAGATGCGACGCCACAAACCCTATAAAATTCCACCGAGTAAAATTTTTGGAACTTCGCATCTCATGTAGCATTTCAACAACATCTCAAATTGTAGGATAGAATGCATATATTCTACATTATTCAAAACATAAAGTAAAAAACTTAGATGATCATGATACTTCAAATTAAATTTTTACCGCATTGATTAATTTTTTGGTCAAAACTAAAATGTACCTACCTATCCATACATTGATGTACCTAGAAATTTATCTACTTATCTATCCATTTCATTCAACTATCCAAATTTTAACATTTCTCTATCTATCTACTAAAATTGCACTAAACATACAAAATAATTGCACTACACTAATTTTGTCTATCTAGCTAACACAACAAAGGGCATCAGCTACAACTCCGGCGAGTGACCGGGGCGGGGAGCTCACCGAGGGGAAGCACACCGAGCTGGAGGAGGACAGCAGGCGGGGAGGTGGCGACGTCGGAGGGCAGGACGAGGCAAGGCGGGGCTGGCAGACGGTGGTCGGGGCAGGCGGACGGTTGTCGGCGCTGGTGGCGGAGGAGGTCGGTCGAGCCGGGCCAGAGAAGGGGTGTCGAGGCGGGGGCCCCTTAGGGAGGGCGTCGGCAGAGGGGCGGAGCAATGGTCGGAGATCGGTGTGGACTCCCGTGGGGATGGCAAGACGGCGCGGTGGATGGAGACAACGGCGGTGGTGGGTGGGTGGGTGGAGACGGGGCTGGTGGGGCGGAGATGACGGCGGCGCGGTGCGGGTGGGTGGAGATGCGGCGGCCGGTGGCGGGGGCGAGCGGCTAGGGTGGCATCGACGGCACGGAGAGGGTGGCGGCGGCGGTTGGAGGTCGAGGAGAGGTAGTTGGATCGGGGTGTGAGGAGAGAAACGAGTGGAGGAGGAGGGCCGGGGAGTGGATAAGGGGGGGGGGGGCGCTATGCCGACGGCATGGCCGTCGGCATAGGCTTGATCCCACGTGCCATGTGTCAATCTATGCCGACGGCTAAGCCGTCGGCATAGATACTTTGCATTTTTGTATTTATTTATTATGTCTTATGTGTGACTCTCAGCACACTGTAAAAAATAGTCCCACCTCGCCCAAAGACAAGCAACATGACCTGTTTAAATATTTGGCTAATCCATACGACATGAGCTCCGGTATTCATTAGACTTCTGTTAAGAAAATGGACAATTACGGTGAAACATTCAGTTACCGGCCCGGTGCCCGGATCTGACGGTTTCACCGTGATAGTACATTTTCCATGATGGATGCCAGTGTTTTTTATAAATTCAATTATTACTAGTTTTCAGTTTGTCGTGTGTAAGCTGTGGTGACTGTTTCCCCCCTTCGAGACATGGCGGCAGCGACGCCCGTGAGGGTGGCACACCCCGGAGCCGCGTGTCGGGTGCCTGAGTGTTCCACCATGCTTCCACAAGTGTAGGAGGGCCCACTGCAACACCTGGCGGCATTGCTACCCCCCCCCCCTCCGGTACCCCGTCCCGTCTAACCCTGACACAGGCGACCGCCGGATCTAGCTCTTTGACTTCCGTCGGACTGGGTCTGACCGGTGGACCGCCGGACAAGTCTGGAAGTGTTGTGGCGGTGCAAACGCCCGGCACGCGTCTCCGGGGTGTGCCCCCCTAACAGACGGCCGCCGCGCCGGCTTTTGGAGAAGCAGACGCGTCGAGTCTACGGAGGAATCTTCTTGGGTCCGCGGATGTAGCTCCAAAGTGTTCCTATGGGCTGACCTAACACAACCGGGTGGATAGGTCCACTGCTCAAAGCCTGTCCGTGCAAAGTCAAAGGGCTAGATCACGTGGTCAAACGCTACAGGGTTAGGCGGGATGGGGGGTCTACAGGGTTAGCAATGCCACCCGAAAGGCCGTGATCGGCACCTCATCCATTCCGTACGGTGTGGTGGCATGTCCGAAGAGGCGGCACGCGTCTCCGGGGTTTGGCCCCCTCCAAGTGACGGCGACACTGCCTTGCGTGCAGGGGGGCACACCGCGGAGCCCCAAGACGGGCGTCTACGCATGCCTGAACACTTACACATATGCATCGGGACCCGTGCGATGTTTCGGTGACATAGCTACACCCCGAATCCCCCCACGAACCAGAATTCCCTCCGTGTCGACCGTTTCCCCCCTCCGTGACACGGCGATAGCGATTTTTAAATGTGAACGGGCAATCGATATACCATCGGGGTATGTTTTTTTAGATAAGGCATAATTATCTTATGCAAAAACAAAAACTAAAATAAAGTAACAATAACAAAATAAAGTAAAAATAAAAAAATAAAGTAAAATAAATGTATGCCGACGGCAAGGCCGTCGGCATATCTGTGCACACACGGAGGTGCAGTCCCACGGATGGATGACGTGGCATGGCACACAGATCGATGACGTGGCAGACGGGCCTATGCCGACGGCTATGCCGTAGGCATACCTTTGCCATAGATAGTATAGAGCAAAATTAAAAATAAAACTAAATAAACATATGCCGACGGCACGGCCGTCGGCATAGCTACGCACACGGATCGATGACGTGGCAGAGGGGCATGGGCCAGGTCTATGCCGTCGGCATACCTCTGGCATAGATATGCCGACGGCCGCCGTTACCTCCCATCGGCATAGATTCAACGCCGTCAAACGGTCAGCACTGACCGGGTAGGTGGGCCTGGGCTATACCGACGGCCGCTCCTATGCCGACGGGCCCCTTAGGCGTATCTCAAGCGGTCCGACGGCCCCATCGGCATAGATGGATTTATGCCGACGGCTTTTCTACGCCTACGGCCTGTCCTTGACCGTCGGCATAGGTCCATGTATGCCGACGGGGGCCGTCGGCATAGGATTGGTCGTCGGCAACCCAAGTTTTTCTGGTAGTGCAAGGCACCACGTTAATCCTAAAAGTTAAGAAATTGCATCCATCCGATTAGCATATAATGTGTCTTTAGCCGTAGGATGAAGCATGCGATGTGAAAAAAACAGACGTGCTCACCTCGGTCTTTCCATGTTTCTAATAATAAAAAAAATAAAGGAGGCGTTCCGACCTAGGTCTCTTCCCGTTTCCTAGAAAGAAAAAAACAAAAGCAAATCTATGCGTGGTCTCCTCCTAACCATCCTAAGTTCTGATGCAAATCCTATGTGGTCTCTTTTTTTCATGTGCATGCATGTACGTGCCCATAAATTGTACGTGCGGGCAAAGGAAGGAGATGATTCAGACCTGGACTCTATTCCTATTGATATATTATTTTTTCTGGGAAGAGTCTAAATGATATACGTTTATCTAAATCATTTAAAGATCTTGACATGTGTACAGTACGTGCAAAGGCAAAAGAAGTGTCAATCTTAAAGAAACGTTTTTTTTTCAGAAACGGTCCTAATGATAAATCTTTATGTGAATCACGTAAGGTGTAGAATTTCTTATAGCTTCCTAGGCTTCTATATAATTTATTTCTTGCGACCATGCATGGGAAATATGCTCGGCGTCTGCGGAGCCGTCGTGACTCAACGTACTGAGGCAAAAAGCGAAACTCTAAGGCGCCTCTGAGTAGTTAACAACTCCTCCTTTACGCCACCGGGTGCAGGCTACATGCCAGTCTCTAGAAGGAATGCGATGTGCCGCCTACATTTGATGTCTCTGCATGCTAAGTTACAAAGTCTTTTAGGAGTATCATTTTCTGCCCAGAACATTCCAAACGTTTTTCTTCACAAACTATCTAAATAGATTATTCCACATATACCCATTACAGAAAATAAATATAATCTATTTTAAGGGCATGTTTATTGTCGAACTTTTTCAATGTTCCCCTATGCGTTTTTTTATCTCAGTAAATTGTAAGTTCAAACTCTACCTTCCTTCATGGCAAAATGACACCATATGCTACTACAGGGTATTCAATTTGCAGAACTTATAGGTTATAATTGAAGAGAACATGCACACATTACTTATGTTCATAAATATTTAGGTCCAATCTTTCCGGTTTGCTATTTGTAACCAACTTATAACTTTCTGTCCTCTGTTCCATTACCATCATGCGAATTCTACCATGTTTTGCAACTGTATATATTGTCCACAAATGTATATCTTAACATGCTTTCAGGTTCATATTTTTACAATACCTAGGTCTTTTGCAATGCACGAGAAAAATCTTTGTGTATTATGGTGACAGATTTAGCATTCAAAATTCATAATGAGACATTGTTTTAAGGTTCAAAAATCATTTTTTCCCTATGTCTAACCAATAAAAATAGTGCATGTTGTGTTTAACAACTATTTATGAAAACATTGTATAATTGTCAGACATTTTATATTGCAAAAAAACTTAACATACTAAGAAGTAAAAAGAGCTAGCCCGTGCAGATGCACGGGTTGACGACTAGTGTATATAACGCAGCTCGCGCCAAGCCGCCACTCTGAGTCGGGCTACGCTCAATCTCAAGTTCTCAACTCGGTCGATTTGTTGCCACTAAAAAAAAGGTCTGTCTAGGACACATCTAGATGTGACATAGTTATGTCACTTCTAAGCTGATGTCCACTCAGTTTGTGGTCAATTTTTGTTCTTGTTTTTTTTATTTCTTGCTACTGCTTTATCTATTTGTGGGAGGTTAGATGTGACATCCTTAAGAAACATCTAGACGTGAATTAGACAAACTGAAAAAAAACTCGATTTCGTTCCATCATGACGAAGCTTAGGTGATTTTTTCCCACAATTACGTGATTGTTTCGGAATTCAGAATTTCGATTAAAAGAGGATTCACGGCAAATAAAAAGAATTATACGGCAGTTTTTATATAAAAAGGTTATATTAAAAAACATAAAATCTAGTTTTGGTTTGTTTTTCTGTTAGATAAATACATCCAGTTTTTTATCTGCTGATGTCCATTGCAGTTTTGTATTTTACGAAAAGACACAGATCTATTATAAAAATTCACCAAAAGTACAAAGCACCTTAATTATATGAGAAAAGATTTTCTTCAACCCGTCGATTTTGTGTGAGCGTCCGCCATCCCTATGTCTGTCAGATGGACTCTTAATCAATGGAGGGGAGCTAACCCTTCCGTGCCCACTGTCTGCAACTGGTCAATTATTTAAGAAAGGGATTCTGCAACTAGCACCTTGTTGCAAACCGGCTTGTGGCTACATAATGTTGTGGCTCGCACTAGGCAGAGCAATTTGTGCTGCAACAAGACCCATGTTGTAAAAAAAATTCCCGCAATACAACCTATGTTGCAAAGAAAAAATGCAACATAACCCCTGTTGCAAATGTTTTCTGCAACGAGACCTTTGATGCAAAGTAGAGAAAGAAGTTTGGCTGATCGATTTTATGAAGCCTAATGGCTCGCGATACTTTTGCGGCTCATACTAGAGACAGCAACTTTTTTCCTGCAACATGGGTCAATCCCGCAATGTAACCTATGTTGCAAAGAAAAAACACAACATAACACCTGTTGCAAATGTTTCCGCAACAATTCCTTTGTTTCAAAGTAGATAAAGACGTTTGGCTGATCGATTGTATCAATTTAATGGCTCGAGTAGTGCCCTAATTACATTGAGGTTCCCAGACAACCGAACGATCAGTACTGCTGCGAAAATAGAGATGCACACCTGTCCCTGTGGCCATACCGAAGGCAATCAGCCTTGTCAACGACAGTCGGAAAGTCTTCGTGCACATGCCGCTAAGGGCCAGCGCCCCTAGGGCCATAGTCATCGCTGATGAACCGTTGAATTTCTTTGAAGTGTCTGACCCTAGATCTCGCCGTCACGCATGTACGGCGAGAAACCCTGACCTCGTGATGACAAGGACACACCAAGAATCTATGAGAGCTCCGTCAACTCCGCCCTGATGGACGAATTCAAGGAGGATATATAGAAGCCCAGAAGACCAACTCAAAGATAAAGCATCGCCATCCTAAACTAGTTTCCAGTATCGAGACAACGGGATTCCCCTTACCTCCACCAGCCGCCGGAGTGGCAGGCAGAGGGAGGCGAACCCATGGGCTGACGGGTGCAGCTTATAGGTGTGGGGAACTGTGCCTAGCTGCCTATGTGTGAGGGAAAAGGCATTACGTTGCAATCTAATGTAGACATTGGCACGATGAATGCACTAGTCGCTAGATGAAGACCATGGCACATCTCGCTCCTCCCATCAAAATGATATATAGAACATGACATGCTTTAATCACTCATTGCCTCGAAGGACATGCATGTGTGCGAGACGTAAATCATCGGCTTCACTCATGTAGACCCAAGAACTGAGTGGTCTACGTGACACGTGCGGTGGTCACAATTGCGCTTTACGTCTCGTCCGGCGACACGTCATGGGATCGCAATCGATAAGGTGCCCGGGTTCCAGTAATTCCCAAGGAGAACACGACCGTGATGGCAATTCATACATATATACTCCCTCTGTCCCATAATGTAAGAAGTTTTTTCACACGTGAAAATATGTCTTACATTATAAAAAGGAGGGAGTATAATTTATAGGACCACATGCGGTCGGCAGGGATGCCTGCGCCGAGTATCACTTTGGCAACGGCAGCAAGGAGCGCGGACGCAAGGAGCCTCATGCCCTTCAGCCACACTGCTGCAACCACATATTCTCCATCCTCTAGTCCTCCACTTCCATCATCTTCTCCGTCGATGGAACCCCCGTCCCCGAGGCGCAGCACCACTGTGGCCATAGTCGTTTCATAGACGGCGACGTGGGTCCCAACAGCGACGATTGTGACATGGGCACCGACTACCCGTCCTATTGGGTCTAACCCTAGACTAGCTCTCTCTCTCTCTCTCTCTCTAACTCGCTGCAAGACGAAGGTGCAGAAGAAGAAGAAGAAGCAGAGATCACTAGTTTGCCAGCGACAAATGCCACGTCGTGCACACGGCTTCTTTTGAGCTCGAACTTGGGACCACACCAACCTACAACCAGCAACACACGTGGGAGTTTATACGTGGGTGCACACAGATTTTGCGACTCCGCTTGGCGCGCGATCGGCTTCCCCCGGCCGCACCCACGACGCGCTCTAATATGCGCAACGTGGCCAGGCTGCAACGGATCGCCACACCCAATCAGCTACGGTCGCGAACAGCCTAGCCCTACGCGGCAAGCTGGAACGCGAGCCTGGCTCTTGCCCCCACCGTGACACACACGCACTCACGCACGCCATGAAAACTACACACGCGCGATTTATTTTTTCCTAACACGTCCAAGCCCATGGTGGTGTACGTGTCCATCTGGGACGTCTTCATCTGGGCCACGGAGAACGGCAAGCACACCGTTGATTACCGGCGCTGGCCTTTCACCGCTGAGTTCTCCGGCTTCGTGCTCCACCGATGCCCCGCGGACGCTGACATCGCCCAATGGGCCTACCCTGATGCACAGGCATCAGGGTCCGAATTAAATTTTACTCGTACTATCTCTGTAAACTAATATAAAAATGTTTAGATCACTACTTTAGTATTCTAAATGTTTTTATATTAGTTTACGGAAGGAGTACGTGAAAGGACTGTGCATCAGGGACGGCAGTGTCCGGTGCATCAGGGTACGAAATTCCAGCCGAGGATCGCGTACCTACTCGCCCACTCCCAGCCCAGGCCCACTTCGCTCAGCATCTCGCGTTCGCAGCCCATACGTGCGTTGGTCGATCGATCGTTCCCCATGTTCGATATAGGTTCCCAAATCCCAATCCCTAGGTGCCTTCAAAAAAAAATCCCTAGTTCCCCACGGACGCTCCAATGGCGGCAGTACCCACTCAGCACGCCGCACATCGCAGTTGCGGGAACTGCCGGCGATCGATCGGCACGACGCCAAGGCTGTAACGCTGACGCAACACCCAGATGCATAGGCTAGACCGATCCCCTGATTGCTGCAGCTACGCCAACACTTCCTACTCTTTTTGCTCTATTGCCATCTACAGGTTACAACATACTCTAATGTCTTCCTAGTAGTGCCCTTGCCTTTGTCAATGTTTGCAAGTACTTCTACAAATAATGGTTATTTTTTTTTCATGTTTTGCATGAACTTGAATCAAGATAAATCAACCTCCGTTCATATATACGAGTTTTGGCAAAACATGTGCATCGTTTAGGGTTTTAACTTACAATTTTCCATGTCACACATGTGACTTCTTAATTTTCGTTTGTCAAATGCAGATATCCTATGGACAGGGTTTTTCTCAAAAGAAAATCACTATTTTGGAATGCTCTGGAAGATGTAAATTGGGAAGAAGACTAGATTTAGTATAATCCAGGCAAGAAGAAATTAACAGAACTTTACCATCCTGATTTGAAAATATATACTTGCACATTCACCTCGGTGATAAAATCTTCAGTGATAAAAAGGTCACCAATGCTCAAGGTAGCAAATCTATTGGAAGGTAATCAAGAGACATCTTTTCCAAGTAATTTTGCCTTTCATCCATCCATATAGTTATAATTTAATTAGTAACTCTTGAATTTATACAACATCTTGTTATTATGTCAGATAATCTATACTATAGTTAGAAAATACTCCATGTTAAAGTGGTGCATCAGGGTGACTTGAGCTCCAGCTCCGCCCCTGCATCCTCTAGCTCCATGTCAGCGCCTTCATGCAGCGGTGCGCGACAGCAGAGTTGGAGCTGATGACGGCGGAGTACCCACTCATGACAGAGCGGAAGCGGGTGGCTATGCATCGATTCCGGGGGAGGAGATGGTGTACATAGTGTACTACGCCATAGACCGTTACATGGCCGTGCTGTCGGAGTGTGAGGTGAACATGGCATATGTTCGAGCGGTGGGGAGAGTCCAAAGCCTCGTTCTGCTGCCGGTGGCCGCCGCTGCCGCGTGAACGCTTGTATCCATGATAAAGGCCGACAGAGTGATCGGGCGGACCACCGGCGCCACGTTGCTGTACAGTTGCTTAGCTAGTGGGGTACTAATCCATTAGAACCAATAGTAGGAGTATTATTATCTTCTTATTACTCCCTCCGTGTGAAATTATTTGTCGAAGAAATGAATGCATCTAGACGTATTTAGACGGAAGGAGCATGTGCTAACTCCATTAGTTAGGCTATGATGACAACATATAGTACAACTTATTCTTTGGCTAGACTGATTTATGCACGGTTCAAAACATGCACCTACATATTAAGAAAATGTTCTTGCAAAAACATAACTGGTCACCTATGAACATTATTTGTGTATCCCTTTTTAAATTTTCTAGGTGGGCCATTGACCTTCTGAATTCACAACTGACTAATTGGCTTTGGAACTATTTTCAGGGACATAGAAAGATCCACCTAGCCAACTGGCAGTTAGTTTGCATGAAACAAGAATTTGCAGGTTTGGGGATTCCTAATTTGCATCGAAAATGGCCAACAGTTAGCTATTCTTTGGGCCATGTGGAAACACGGGTATAGTTTAGTGTCTAAAGGGGTTCTTTGGATGTCCATGAATCAGGTCTGGTGATTTCTTCTGCCTCATCTTCCCGGTAGCGTGTTCCACCAACTTTCCACCAATCTAACACACTGAATTTATCTTTGGACAATGAAACTAGCTCATCTTCCAGGTAATGGTCTAGCTCAGATTTTATCCTAAAAGATGTTTGCCATTTTCGCGCTAACACATTCATTGAAGAGTGGCATAAGGACCGGAGCTTGCAAAGAAGAGAATGAGCAAGATGGATGTCCATGATCATCATCACTCTCAAGATTATACTTCTCGAATACGCTTATTGTAGTATTTTAACGGGGATGGCGGGTTTTGGGTCCGGTTATTGTTGAAACGGGTTTGAACCCGTGAAACGTGTTGGGTTTTATATTTTACCCAACAACGACCCTGCGGGGTTAAAAAGACGCCCATCCCCGTCCCCTAATAGGGTAAAAACCCACGGGGACGCAGGTTTCGGGGCCTCATTGCCATCTTGAGACAGGACCTTACAGTTGAGCTTTATTTTTCAACAGCTTTGTACTAACAAATAAATTGTGTGTGCCGGCCAGGTGCATGTCTTTTCGCAAGGTTCAGAAGATTGCTAAAAAGTTGTCTTTTCTGTTTAAAGATCTCAAACCCTCCGACCTACCCAAGGGCAAAGCTCATAATTAACCAAGAGATTCAGAGTCATTGATCCATTGGAGGACTAGTGACTTGATGCCACTGCCTGTTGTCTAAAGTCTCTTATAAGAAGCGAGACTTGCCGAAGCAAGAGATGAATATCTTCCTCCCCATTATATTTCTATCTCAGCATTATCCAATCCCATTGTGTGTGTTACTTGTTGTGTCTTTGGATCCTACGTACGTATTTGATTTCATGGGTATAGGCATAGAAAGCAGCAGGAATTACCAAAAGGTAACATGATTTACAACAGGCACTCCCGAACTAACACGGCCGTTTCCACTATGGTGGAGTGTCACTAGATGGTGACCGACCACGCGGTGACAACTGGAGCTAAGCACCGGGCGCTGTGCAGGTTCAGATGGTGTACATGGTCGGTTATGAGTTATGACACCAACTGGTACCTGCTATAGCATTGCTGGAATGCGAGTGAACGTGACGAGCGGCATGTGTCCAGGCGGAATGGCAACTCCATGGTCATGAACTCCAGGTAGTCCCGCATGCTAACACTGATGTCCATTTAGAAAGCCGACTTAGGTAATCCAAGCTACCATTTGGGTTGCTTAGCCAGTAGTACAAAAGAGAAATGATAGCACATATAATTAAAACTAGAAAGTTTTGCGCAGCGAACATATTACATATAGTGTGGTGCTCATAGTCGTTTTGATGTGCTGTTTATTTGTTTCGACACCTGGTGTATTTGTTTGATTTGCATTTGTTAAGAACGGCGAAATTACAAAAGCTTGTACAAAGAGATAAAATGGGGTCATAGCATATCCGTTCTACAAAACACAAAAGGAAAACAAGGTGCATTACACTATCTGTGGAAACAATACAAATGCACATATGACTCTACATGTAAGATGTGCGTGTCTGACACTCATTTTGCATTCGCATCGTTAGCAATCGACATACATGTGCTGACTCCGTTAATATTCGATGCACATACTAACCATGTTTTGCTTAACTGTAGTTGTTCGGTCCAAATTTATACATTGATTTTCTCAAAAAGGATACCATATTGCCAATTGATCGCATTTGTTAGTTAAATTTCCTCTCAAGTTTACGATTCACCATCAGGTTATATGAGTGTAGTATTACTATTTGACTAGTACTAATTTACACAGCAGTTTGAGTTCCTGATTATAAATTAGAATTTCATGCATAAACAACAATAGCAAACTTTACAATGTCATGTGACATCATATCACATTGTTTCTTTGGATTTCACGGCAGAAATCATGGCACATTAATGCGGGTAGAATCATTTACGAAGATTTACTATGAGTAAACATTGTAACTATCAAGGTTTAAATTCAAATCTCTATTACTATTATCTACTCCATCCGTTCACAAATATAAGATGTTTTTGAAATTTTAATTGATTACATACGGACTGAAATGAGTGAACAAACACACTAAAATGTGTCTATATACATCTGAATCAGAAAAAAGTTATAACATCTTATAATAGTGAATGGAGAGAGCATTATCAAGGGGGAGTTGGTAGGTTGTTTTGTTTGTTTCATCTCCAGATCCCTATGATCTCTCGAGTACCGCACAACCTCCTCACCCTGCCACTGATTTATGTACCAGCCAAAGTCCGCCTCCGGTGTTTGTTTTTTATCGTTGGTTTTTTCTAATGTATCACAATCGACCGATCATCTAATGCGTTCCACTCCACATATCACAACCGATCCCTCTCCACCAAATAATACTTGCATATAAATCTGAAACGAATCATAAGATAACTATCTTGGCCTACACATTAGCTGTTCTTTTGCGCCTGTTATTCAGATCCAATCGCCCAGGTTGATCCCATCTTCCCATGGAGCTGACTAGGGCACAAACTCCTTCCCTAGCTAGGGTGATCTCGCGGTGCCTTGTGCGGTCCACCAGTGTTTCTCCTTGTTGAGGTCCCATACGTCCACGTCAACGTTCCTCCGCATGCCCAGGTGTCATCAACGGCTGAGGAGGATGCCGTATGTTCATCAATGTCCATGGCCTAAAGAAGCACGGCTGCAGGTGAGTGTGGATTTTTTGTACCCCAATACCAGTGTACCCTCTATCTCGCATGTTCAGTTTGCGCCAAGATTTGTGCCATTATTATATAAAAATCCCTCTATTGTTTCTTCCAAACAAGAGAACATTGACTATAAATCTTTGCACGTCAACCATACACAAGTGCCACTCATTGTATAAAATGTTTTTCATTTTTTTTATGAAACATAAATTTGTCAAATTTCTAATTTCAAATGAGTTTTATCATTTTGACAACAAGTGATGTGCCAAAAGAATTCAATTTTTTCCACATTGTAGTACATGTGCGATGTTGATCTGTAAAGGTTCTAGTTCAATTGTTCTTTTATTTGGGAGAAACGAAGAAGAGAAGTTTGCTTGCATGAACTTTGATGGAAAACTAGTATGGGGGTTACAACTAGTACTTTCCCCGGAAGACGTCATTCGTGCGTGTGGGTGAATGCAACCATTGTGATTGTCATGTCCGAGGTGGTGGAGATCGCTCCTCGACCGGATCACTCTGTCTCCCCAGTCATTTATCCATCTTCGATATCCTCCCCGCAAGCGTGTCTTTGTTTGCAACCTCGTGGGGATAAGGTACCTCATCACTGTCAACCCGACGCGTGTCCTGCATCAACCGGCGCCGTCATAGAGGATGCCATGCAGAGGCAAGTTAATAAACAACAACACAGGGGAAGTGCACCACACTGAACGACATGACTTCATCGTTGTGTAGGTTAGACTTGAAGCCAACTGCTCTTCCTACACACACATGTGTCACATATTTACTCACTCTACTTGTATGGTCTCTTCTCTTGATCCTCCTACTCGGGAGTGAATAAGGTTAACTCTATCATGTTCTCACTTCCGCAGTCCCATGTACTTAAGTCCAAGATAATTTACTAGAGAAGCTATATGTCCTAGAGAAGGTTCATTTCAAAGAAATGGATAAGGTGGCTGAGAGGACTGCTTACCTTAAGACGAAACATGCTTTCGTTTTCCAAGCTACGATCTGCAATCATGTAGGTCACACATATTTTTATTGTGCAAATTGCAGAAGATTGTGCAAGGCTTATGGATTTGAGGTGGTATGAGTAATTGAGTATAACCTTTTGCACCATTCCTCAATATGATCAAGACACATTCCTCAATATGATCAAGACATTTGGGTGCATCTGGACATGATTCCAATTTTTCCTTCATGTGAGTTTCTTAAACAAATTTGTTAAGTAATTTATCATGCTTATTTGAAAGTAGTTGTTATTAATCCCTAACTTAACCTGTTTATTCTAAATTGATAGCTTATTTTCTATCTCTAAAAAAACACAAAATATAGTAAATGACACGTCGACACCTATTACACTGATGGCCCAGAGCTTGCTTGGGAGGAGAAGAATTATATTGTCTCCTTTCTTAATGATATTCAATCGTTTGAGGGCACTTACCAAGCTGTTCGAATACTAGACGATACGTGCCACTAGTCCACACCTTGAGTACCAACATTCGTAGAAAATGCACGGTAACATTTTTTTACTATTGTGTCACTACTCCATTTTTTCATACATTCTTCTGAAATAAACTACACTGCTTACTATGCTACTATTATGTTCTTCAATTAAAGCTCCCAAAAGTTATTGTGCATGTGATGATGGGTGTAAGAGGTGAGATGACAATATTTGACGTGAGAAGACCAATTTCAAAGGGACATACTCGACTGCAGCCCTACCAGATGGACGCCTAAAAAATGACGGATGGAGGCAAATATTGAATGAGTGCAGACCAGAAATTAGAGATCGGTGGATCTCTAAGCTCCACCATGGAGACGCGGAGGTTTTCTTATTATTTTCGTTTTTTTCTAAAAGAGAGGAGTGGGTCCTAATATTTGTCATAATCGTGTTTTGACTACTATGTGCTAGCTAGTTAGCTAGCTAGGATGGTAACACTTAGTTGGTGTATTTTTAGTAATGATTGATAACAATTAGCTAGTGGTTAATGTATGTTGCAATTCATCATAATTTCTTATCACAATCAATGTAATGTCACAATATATTGTAATTTTGATATGTTTATTATGTAAAACACAGCCATGGCAGCAAAAATAGTGTCGTGGCTGTGATATTTTTAATTTGCATGCCTACCATTTCAGTGGCGGATGTTGTAATTAGACCGCCACTGCTACAAATACCGTCAGTGACGGCCATCTAGCTATGCCCGTAACTACAGAGTTACGACCAGTAGCGGCCGCGTGTCCGCCACTGATGCCATGTTAGCAGTGGCAGGCGCCCCTGAGAGCCTTGCCCACCACTGTTCAGATTTTGGCGGCTGCCACTACTAGGCGTTCCTTTGGTAGTGTCTAGATGAACCAAGTTAGAGGTTATTGAGATTATTACATTCCAAAACTTGTTGTGCAAAACATGATATATTGCTTTAAGCATGTCTTATGGCCCTGGCGCTAAGATATTACTTTAGGTGTGTCTTGTGACCTTTTTTACGCCTCTTGAGATATATTGATGACTCAGCTAGCCTATGAACGATCTAACTAAGTTTCAGCTTGGATTTCGGTTATTTGGCTTTCTCCAGAGGGTGTGTTTCTGTGGGAAAATGATTAATGATCATTATGCTCAATTCGGCTTGATCCACGACAAAATCAAAATTGCATGTATCACTTTTGGGTCGCTAGATTTACTTTACGTGTGTCTTGTGACCTTTGTCACGCCTCTTGAGATATATTGACGACTCAGATGGCCTATGAACGATCTAACTAAGTTTCAGCTTGGATTTCGGTTTTTTGGCTTTCTCTAGAGGGCTTTTTTGTGGGGAAAATGATTTATGATCATTATGCTCAATTCGGCTTGATCCACAACAAAATCCAAATTGCATGTATCACTTTTGGGAATGGTCTCGTCATCGTAAGGCAAAAGTTCCAGTAAACAATGATGGAAAGAGCACTACTGAGCCTTGGTGAGGCAATACTCATGGGTGTTAGTGAGTTATTCTAGCATCATGCTATCTTTTACATACCTTTCACTCTCGTAAATGATGTTTTCGCTGTAAAGTTCTTCGTAAGTGTTCCTGGCAAGTAAGTGCTAGCTCAATAAAATAGAATAATTGCCAATTAATTACTTCATCTAAATATCTTGGCCTAACAAAGTTACATAATAACCATTCTCGCCGCAACGACAGCTGTGCTAAGTTTTCAGGTGAAGGAAACAATGAGCTATCTGGACATTTTAAGAAAAGTGAAACAACTCCTTCTCGTTATTTCGGGTTGAACAACTTCGTTAGCAGTCGTTTGAGCCGGAGCGAATGAGACGGCAGACGTTAATCAATGACAGTAAATAGGCGGACCGTGGTGTGGAATATGCATGCATATAATTTTGTCAATACGCATGCAATACACAGCTGTGAGTCCGAATCTAAGAACAAGCGGGCGATGGGGATAAGGAGGACATCTCGGCTCGGGCTCGTAATAGCACTTTCGAGCTTGTTACTCTCTGTCCTTTATTATACCTTTAAAACCAACGGCTTATTAACCGGAAACACAAGATTGGCCACCAGGAGCGGTAAGAAACAGACAGGGCCTATCAAAACATGATGGGGTTTGCACAGCAACCAGCTGAGATGTCCATGAGCCCGTCCATGGCAGCCTGCCCCGGTGCCATGTCGTCGAGCAACCAGTTCTCGAGCACCGAGAAGGTGGTGACCGTGCCAGCCTCGCCACAGCCTGCCAATATCTCCGAGGACGAGAACCTGTCGCCACTGGTCATGGAAACTGTAGCACCGGCCTCTCCATCCGTCCGGAACTCCTGCATGGCCACCATACCCTTGTAGTCGGCCGTCTCCGGCGATGGGGCCTTCGGCATCCAAGACTGGAAGATCTTCGATACGGCCATGGTGGCAGGTGCAGTGTTGCAGGTGGTGGTCTCGGGGTAACCCATGGCGGCTTGCATGGCGGAGTCGAGGTTGCTGCTGCTAGGGTTGTAGTAATTCATGCTGGTGGTTTGCTCAGCTGCATTGGCGGCAGTGGATGTGTGCTGGAAGAAGTGATCCGCAGGATGTGTTTGTTGTTGCAGCCTCTTCACTTTCTTCTTGAGGTGTGTGTTCCAGTAGTTCTTGATGTCGTTATCTGTTCTTTGTGGGAGGTAGGAGGCTATGGCTGCCCACCTGAATTTGCACATGAAGAATAGTCAACACCAAGTTCTAAGTTTCACACACATGCATACAAAATTGAAAACATGGAATAGTTTTTTGACAGTTGATTGTTCAAATGAGTCTGTTACAAAGTTATGGTTTGCTTGATAGAGTTAAAAACACCAAACAAGTAAGTCAAATTTGTGAGATTGATATAGTAAAATCCTAGCACTGCGATCCAATTCAATCCCTTTTCGAAGTTAGACTTTCAACCCCAGGATTTTAGTTGGAACAAAGTGGACGAATATAAGCCCTAAGAAAGATATGAAATGAGCCTCACTTATGTTGAATATTGTCTCTCAATATAGTTGATCGACACACCATTTAAAAAAAACATAGTACTACATATGATTGATTACTTGTTGCCAAGCAATGCCTGTAGGTGTATGATTATCCCTTCCTCATGCTGGGTGAAGTTCCCTCTCTTGATCCCGGGTCTGAGGTAGTTTGTCCACCGCAGCCTGCAGCTCTTGCTGCACCTCATCAACCCTACAATTAACCAATCCATCACCAAAGCAAATAAGCAACAACATATTGTACCAATTACTACTCTCATAGATTGGTCGATCATAAGACAAGAATCATCTACCAACTGGATATATATACTAAAAGTGGATGTCGGATGCAAAAAACCAACCGGTGTTCTCGGGCACGGAGCGCCAGTTCCCGGGCCCGTGCTGCTGGATGTAGGAGACAAGGATGATGTCCTCCTCCGGCGTCCATGGCCCCTTCTTCACGCTGGCGCCGCCATTGTCGCAGCATGGTGGCCTCCCCATGTCGTCGATGCCACCAGATAATATAGCTAGGCAACTATATATAGCTAGTTGAACAGTACGTAGGTACGTTGTGATAAATAGAGATATAGCCTAGCCTAATATGCCTCAACGGCCATGGCCGGCACTCCTCCACACTAGACTGACCTCTGAAACTAAGCTTCTCCTCTCCCCATGGTCTCCTTTTATTCGAAGACACCAAGCCCTGCAGTGCTGGCTGCAGCCTGCTGCTTTCCTCAGCTGCATGTGACCACATATCGTATGGAGCCTTCCTCCTCCCTGTGCTGGTGTGCTTTCCATGCATGCAAAAGTCAGCCAGGGTGCATCCAGCAGCCTCTTTCCTCGGGTCCATCTCTTTGGTGAAAGAGATCACATGCATGCTGAACTTTGCCTTGCTTTTCCCACATGAAAGGTTGACGTATTGCTTGGGGACTTCTGATCGACCAATAGTCCATCTGTCTCTTTCTCTGGGGTTTCTTTTGTGCTGCTGGTGCTCATGAAGGGAGTAATTGCGGTGTGTGTTCTCTCCTGATTTCTTGGGCATTGATGGGGACAGCGAGTGTGCTCGTGCACATCCATCAGCTGGCACGCGCAGCTTGGCTGCGCGCCAAAAATGCTACGTACACTTACAATTAATCTACCGAATAATTATGCAACCTTCTTCACTAGCCTTTCTCCCCTGATTTTCATAAAAAATGCTAGACATACATGCTTTTCGTTTACAGGGATACTACAGCCACCTTCCAAACTTCCTAACATCCCCCACCTGAATTCAATGGGGGTGAGCCTGCGCCTCTACTAATGACCAATTAAAAACTGCCGTAACACCCTCTACTCCCCCGTACGTGTAGCAAAGCTCGATTTTCATTGAACCAGAAATGCCACGTAAGCCGGTCCATTAATCCCGTACAACACCATCCGTACGTGTAGCAATTTTGGCATCTTTTCTTCTTTCTAGACCAGTCTCTCATCCGTGAAGCTTTCAAGTGGTACGTACGATCAAGCATGTACGGCGCGATATGGACGACTCGCACCGTGTATGTATGGTAATTTCAACAACCCAGCTTGTGACAGCAAAATAAGTCAAAAAAGCGGGCACGCGTCAAATGCACGACGTGATTGTAATTTTTTTTGACTTTTTCCATTAAACCAAGCAGCTGGCCAAACCGTTGGCCACCAGATCAACCATACAGGCAAAGTCCGTGCACAGAGGCTGGGATTAGTCACCAAGGTTGTCACTAAGGCGATTCCTATTTGCCGCCCGATACTGTATGTTTTCCAACTTGGCGCACACGCACTCGCCGTGCTGGGCTCGGCCCATTTTCTTCTTTTTTTTCTTTCTGAAGATCAACCTCAAAAAAGGAGTGTGTATGGGAGGATTCGAATTCCACCGCTCCTTGTTCAGGCACCGTCGCGGTAACCACTCCGACAACTTGTTATATTGTGCAAACTTGTTTCTTTATTCTCTTCTTCAAACATAAAGCTTTAAAAAAAGCATGACGTCTTTATAACTTTTCTCTTTCTGATTTTTTTGTTCTATTTGGCTGTTTTTTCTGTGACCTTTTCATGTTTCTTTTTTTCTTTTACTTCGCAAACTTTCTTCCAAATTTTGTGAACCTTTTCTAAAAATTCATAATTTTGTTTTCAACTTCGTGAACCTGTTTTCAGAATTGACGAACTTTTCTATATTAATGAACTTTTTAAAAATTAATGATTTTTTTTTCCAAAACGATGAAATTTTTTCAAAACCGTTGATTTTTTTTATGAATTCGGGTTATATTTCAAAATTGAAGAACCTTTTTTTGAAATCAATGAACTTTTTTTCAGGTTTGAGAAACTTTTTCCCCAAATCCGTGAACTTTTTTCAAACTCATGAGCGTTTTTCTTTCTCGGGAACTATTTTCATAAATTAGTGCACCTTTCATTTTCATGAACTTTTTTGAATTTGTGAACTATTTCAATACATGAACTTTTTTTCATTCGCCAACTTTTTTATGCATGTTCGTGAACTTCCCAAATTTGCTCACATTTCTTCTAAAATTCACGTTTTCCAATAACATTTTCAAATAATTGAAAAATCTTAGCGAGGGACGCTGGTTCTTACAACAATTGGCGCTGTAGAGAGTTGCTAGCAACCAGTAGGTGTAGCGGTTAGGCAAACTCGAAGACAAGTGGAAGGGTGCGAGATCGATTCGTAGAGATCCACTTCTTGATGGTTTTTTGCGCTATAATATAATTTTTTTCTATGTGGGCCATCCCACCAGGCGCTGCCGCAGGCGCCAGCTACCCTTTGCAGCGCTAAAGGCGCCGAATAGGAGCTCCCCATCACTAATGCGTCCGTGAGCTTATTACAAGCTCGTGGGCGATAGAAAATAGGTTGATAAGCCGAAAACATGATCGGCCATGGCCGAACCCACACTTTAGCGTGTCAGGCACAGCACAGACCATGGGCGGAGACAGGCCCCAGGCAGCCCAGGCGGCGGCCTGGGGCGTGCGACCCATCTCCTTTGTGGCCTGGCCCAATTCGCCTGGGGCGTAAGGCACTGAGGCCCATCTACTTCGTTCACTATGCAGCGCTTTGATGGGCCGACCCGCAATGGGAAAGGCAGCGAACAGAAATCACCAAAAAAAAAACATGGCTGCTTCAGGAATCGAACCTGCATCACTAGCGAAGGAAATGCTTATTCTTGGTTAGCTGACCACCACACCGATTGGGCACCTATGATTTTAATTGCGCTAACAGTATGGCAGCTCTATTTATTTTATTTTACTTTCATAAAATCGTAAATTTAAAGTCATTCGTCGATATTCAGACATAAGTTCACAAACTTCAAAAAAGTCATCGATTTTGAGAAATAGTTCGCAAATAGGCCAATGGGTTCATCGATTATGAGAAATACTCCCTCCGTCGCAAAATAAGTGACTCAACTTTATACTAGTTCACAAATAGGACAATAGTTCACAAACAGACATTCATCGATTATGAGAAATACTGATACTGATTTACTGTAATGCACTATTAGATAAAGATGGAACATGGCAGCATAGTCCAATTTTGACTAATTTGAATGGGTTCACTTTTATCAAATAGGAGCATGTCTTCTACACAATACTTCCTATGTTAGTCCTTTTTCCAAGTTTATTTAGAGAGGTAGTAGAAACAGGCCAATGGGTCATTACAACGGAACCAGCTAATCTACTTGCTCCAAATATATGCCTTGAAACTAGAGTTTTTTAGGGGTAGTTATTAGCTCTTAAGTTTCTCGCCTGGGGCGTCACCCAATCCTGGCTCCGCCACTGGCACAGACCACCGAGGCACATTTATAAGTGGGTCTTACTATGCGGGCCAAGGCCCCAAGCCCAGGCATCGCACATGTATTAAACGGGCTGGGCCGTGGCATGCTTAGTGCTAACAGGACATCTACTTTTGGGCTGGCTGGCCTATTTTTGTTCTTATGTCGCTATTTTTCGGTATGGATATCAAAAATAAAATAAAAATAACAGGGCTGAGCCTGCAATATTAGAGGCCCAAATTCGAAAATGGCCTACCTTTGTAGAAATAAATATATTATAATAATACTAGATTGTAATGTGTCACAGAGCAATGAGATCTATCAAGAACAGTATATCTTCAACCATTGGTTACACCACATGACATATGTGTTAAGCAATTCAAACAATTCAAAAAAGAAACATTGGTTGCATAGTCCATTCTGATATTGGGTTAAATTATATGTTTTTTTATGTTTTTTTGGTAACCAGATTCATGTTTTTGGATGATATGAAGACAATACTTTGCATCATCGAACACTATACGTCTAGTATACAAAAGATGAAAAAAATAATATTAGCTACAAAACTCAAAAGCAAAAGGCGACATTCAAAAAAATAAAAGGAACTAAAATGATGAAACTCACGGTCAAAGTCTCATGCGGCCAGATGATCTTGGCCGATAAAAAACGAGTTCAGTTATTTTTCGAACTTGAATTGCTCATGCTTTCTTCATGGTCAGGTTTGCCGTCTAGAGCGAGGCATCGATCGGCAGTGGTGGACAGAGAAAGAAATGAAGAGATGCAGACGTCGAGTCGTCGGTGGAGCCTAGACCTGATGCGTACGTCTGCCTTTTTTCTTGAGGGGTAAAGCTAAGTTTTATTGCTCAAAAGCCACAAAGTATGGAATACATCTCGGATCATGGGGCCGAACAAGCCACACGTGGCGCCCCTGTCCGAATGAATGCGAAAACTTAACTAGATTGTGAGCCTCTTTATTTTTCTCTCTACCTCCAGAAACGAAATTACAGCTAAAACTAGTAGGACGAAGCTTGATCTCATTAATGATATACTACCATATCTCCCTTGTGTGCTCTTGTGGATGTCTTCTACAACTTGCTTGGAGTCTGAAGCAACAATGAAGTTCTGCAAGAGCAGATCGTCTACGAGAGAAAGTGCATCCTTGCATGCAATGACCTCAAGTATTACTGGATCACGAATGCCATGTATCACCAGCGATGAACTCCCCAAGTAGTTAGCTTGGTCATCTCTACAGACTGAAGCCGATGCACCACCTCTAGATGGTGTGGACACACCTACATCAACATGTATCTTTGCAAAACCCGTAGGTGGCGCCTTCTGTCTTTGCTCACCCCTTGGTGCATTAGCTCGGATTGAGTTTTGTGCTGGTCTCGCATCCTTTAGTACCTCCAACTCTGAAATATATCTATCTATAGACCCCTGAGTAGCTTGTGGACTTTGGAAAATACCTTCATGTATTGCTTTCCTTCTTGATGACCATATCGGCCACAAGGTGACCGCCGCTCGGGTGAATTGAGCATGAGAAAGATTATCAATCAATGAGAAGAACCGATATTTTGCGTGTGGCTCCGTGGTAGAGATGAGTTGTTGGGCAAGCTCATCGTCTACAAGAGCCCAAGTGCACCTGGCAACAATGCACTCCAATAGTGAATGCCTCCATGAATCCCTGCTGCCTCATAACCCACATAAGCTAGAGTCGTCTAATTATGGTGGGCTCTCATATCTCCAGTTGGAATGGAGTGTTTTGCCAAACGCAATAGAAACATTCTAATTTCTTAAGGGACTTGTACCTTCCAGAGCAACTTTTAGGATTTCTCTTAACTATTTGTACTAGAAGAGCATGTTGTCCCACCTAGCCACGCCTCCCATCTTTTCTTTGTCGCCACAAGCATCCTATATGCAGACTTGACGGAGAATGCTCCACTTCTATCAAAGTTCCAGCTCCAAAAATATTCCATATTTCTAGTACAAAGCGGTATGCCCAGATTAACCGGGACATCCATTGGCATGAACACATGCTCCACGAGTTGCCTATTCCATACTGCCGATGTGTTATCAATGAGCTCTGATACAAGAACCGGGGGACTTGGAACCACACAACCATATGGTCTTAACATCTCGTCACGGAGTAGCCAATTATTGTCCCATATGTTTGTGCTTGTGCCATTACTAATCCTTCTGATCAACCCTTGCTTCATCACATCTCTTTCCTCTACTATGGATCTTTATATTTGGCTTGGATGATTGCCGACAGGCTCGCAAGGCGTACGTCTGCCGAGACGAATGGTTTAACATGAGCATAGGGCAGCCTGCTGCTTCATCGCACATGCATGGTCCAGAGGCCTATCTCTTGAGGAGACAGTTGTATCTTTGATTGGAACAGCTGACGCGCGGCGACTATATCTCGCTTTTAGTCGAGATATCTCGTACCCTTGTTTGGAGGGTTTCCTCCACCTGTAGCTACTAGGACGACCCATTTGTGTCTCTTCTTTTTCGTTATTTTCAATCAATTCTTCTCTACTTGCTCGCTCGCTACTTATGGTTTTTTTCTGTTTTGTTTTCTTTTATTTTTCTTCTTTTAGATTTTCAGTTTATTCACCGGTTTTCTTCATTTTTTTGAACTTTTTCCTTGATTACTTCATGATTTTTACTGGTTTTCTTTTATTTATTGTTTTTTCATCCTTCTTCGTTTCTTTCTTGGTTTTCACTCATTCGTTTTGCTATTCATTATTTATTTTTCTTATTTTTTGTTTTCTTTGTTTCTTTCTCAGTTTTCTCAGTTTCCGTTCCTTTCGGAATCATTTTCTTTATTTTTTTATTTTGGTTTTTTGGCTTTCGTTGTTTCTATTTTTTAATTGGGTATCTTCATTTTTCATTGTTTCTTTGTTGATTTTCATCTATTTCTTTTTTGGTCAACACATGTCAATTTTTTCAGTACACATTCAATTTCTTTTGTATAGATCAGAGACATATTTTATATGCAGGATTGGCATTTTGAAATACATCATTTATATATTTTGAAAACTCATTTTTTAATGTATAATTTTTTCATACATGTCGGGTGGTAGGTGCGACATATGCCAACGGGTGGCTAATCATAGTGGGAGCCAATCAGACGTCGCCGGTGCCTGGAAATGGGATGAGGCGAAGACATGCACGCCGGCGAATCTTACCCAGCTTCGGTGCTCTCCGTGGAGATAACACCCCTACTGCTGCTCTGCGGGGTCTCCGCATGATCACTAGATGAACAAGTTGCTACAAGTGGCTCCTTGAGCTGTTTTGTGAGAGGAAGAAGAAGGGCACAACTAGCTCTCCTCTTCCCTCTACGTGGTCTCTAAAACTCTAAGAGATCAACCCTTTGCATGGGTGCCCTGGGGGGTTTATATAGGCCTACCCCCCAGGGGTACAATGGTAATCCGGCTAGGCGTGGGCCCTAGCCGTCAGTGTCTTCGTCCGCCGGCTTCTCCGCCGGCCGGGGCCCGCCGACCGGTGGGTCCCGCCGGCTGCCGGCTTCTGGTCGGACAGCTGGCCTCACCGTTGAGGGCCTTGTCGGGGCTGGTTATCGTTGTCTCAATCCTCGATGGCGAGGGCTTTGTCGGGGTAAGCATGGCTACAGTGCCGCCGCCTTGGCGGCGATCACTGTAGCCTCACTTCGTCTTGCCTCCTAAATGAGGCGCTTCCTTCAAGGGAGGGAACAAGCCGGCTATGGGGAGCCGGCCATATCTCAGGCCGACTGGGGGAGGCCGAGCTGCCTCCGGGCATCTCTCTGACCGGAGGGACCCGCCGCCTGCGGGTAGTACAGACAGCCTGTCGTGGGTGACGTCACTGTTGGGGAACGTTGCAGAAAATTAAAAATTTTCCTACGGTTTCACCAAGATCCATCTATGAGTTCATCCAAGCAACGAGTCATGGGAGAGAGATTGCATCTACATACCACTTGTAGATCGCGTGCGGAAGCGTTCAATAGAACGTGGATGATGGAGTCGTACTCGCCGTGATCCAATTCACCGATGACCGAGTGCCGAACGGACGGCACCTCCGCGTTCAACACACGTACGGAGCGAACGACGTCTCCTCCTTCTTGATCCAGCAAGGGGGAAGGAGAGGTTGAAGAAGATGGCTCCAGCAGCACGACGGCGTGGTGGTGGTGGAGCAGCGATACTCGGCGAGGCTTCGCCAAGCTTCGTGGACGGAGGAGGAAGAGGTGTAGCGTGGGAGGAGGCGCCGAGAACTTCAGGTCGGCTGCCCCTCCCCTCCCTTTATATAGGCCCCCAAGGGGGAGCGCCGACCCTTGGAGATCTAATCTCCCAAGGGGCGGCCAAGGGGTGGCGTGCCCCCAAGGCAAGTGGGCGCCCCCGCTAGGGTTTCAACCCTAGGCGCGGGGTGGGCCAAGGCGCACCAGCCCACTATGGGCTGGTTCCTCCCCACTTCAGCCCACGGGGCCCTCCGGGATAGGTGGCCCCACCCGGTGGACCCCCGGGACCCTTCCGGTGGTCCCGGTACAATACCGGTGACCCCCGAAACTCTCCCGATGGCCGAAACAACACTTCATATATATAATTCTTTACCTCCGGACCATTCCGGAACTCCTCGTGACGTCCGGGATCTCATTCGGGACTCCGAACAACATTCGGTTTACTGCATACTCATATTCATACAACCCTAGCGTCACCGAACCTTAAGTGTGTAGACCCTACGGGTTCGGGAGACACGTAGACATGACCGAGACGGCTCTCGGGCAATAACCAACAGCGGGATCTGGATACCCATGTTAGCTCCCACATGCTCCTCGATGATCTCATCGGATGAACCATGATGTCGAGGATTCAAACAACCCCGTATACAATTCCCTTTGTCAATCGGTATGTTACTTGCCCGAGATTCGATCGTCGGTATCCCAATACCTCGTTCAATCTCGTAACCGGCAAGTCACTTTACTCGTACCGTAATGCATGATCCCGTGACCAGACACTTGGTCACTTTGAGCTCATTATGATGATGCACTACCGAGTGGGCCCAGTGATACCTCTCCGTAACACGAAGTGACAAATCCCAGTCTCGATCCGTGTCAACCCAACAGACACTTTCGGAGATACCTGTAGTGTACCTTTATAGTCACCCTGTTACGTTGTGACGTTTGGTACACCCAAAGCACTCCTACGGTATCCGGGAGTTACACGATCTCATGGTCTAAGGAAGAGATACTTGACATTGGAAAAGCTCTAGCAAAAGCGAACTACATGATCTTGTGCTATGCTTAGGATTGGGTGTTGTGCATCACATGATTCGCGTAGTGATGTGATCCCGTTATCATTGACATCCAATGTCCATAGTGAGGAAACCATGACTATCTATTGATCAACGAGCTAGTCAACTAGAGGCTCACTAGGGACATATTGTGGTCTATGTATTCACACGTGTATTACGATTTCCGGATAATACAATTATAACATGAATAAAAGACAATTATCATGAACAAGGAAATATAATAATAATCCTTTTATTATTGCCTCTAGGGCATATTTACAACAGTCTCCCACTTGCACTAGAGTCAATAATCTAGTTACATTGTGATGAATCGAACACCCATAGAGTTACGGTGTTGATCATGTTTTGCCATGGAAGAGGTTTAGTCAACGGATCTCGACATTCAGATCCGTATGCACTTTTGCAAATTTCTATGTCTCCATCTTGAACATTTTCACGGATGGAGTTGAAGCGGCAACTTGATGTGCCTTGTCTTCTTGTGAAACCTGGGCTCCTTGGCAAGTGCAATAGCTCCGGTGTTGTCACGTAAGAGTTTGATCGGCCCCAACGCATTGGGTATGACTCCTAGGTCGGTGATGAACTCCTTCACCCATATTGCTTCATGTGCTGCCTCCGAGGCTGCCATGTACTCCGCTTCACATGTAGATCCCGCCACGACGCTTCGCTTGCAGCTGCACCAGCTTCATTGCTCCACCATTCAACATATACACGTATCCGGTTTGTGACTTAGAGTCATCCAGATCTGTGTCGAAGCTAGCGTCGGCGTAACCCTTCTGACGAGCTCTTCGTCACCTCCATAAACGAGACACATGTCCTTTGTCCTTTTCAGGTACTTCAGGATATTCTTGACCACTGTCCAGTGTTCCTTGTCGGGATTACTTTGGTACCTTCCTACCAAACTTACGGCAAGGTTTACATCAGGTCTGGTACACAGCATGGCATACATAATAGATCCTATGGCCGAGGCATAGGGATGACACTCATCTCTTCTTTATCTTTTGCCGTGGTGGGGCATTGAGCCGAGCTCAATCTCACACCTTGCAGATGCAGGCAAGAACCCTTTCTTGGACTGATCCATTTTGAACTTCTTCAAAATCTTATCAAGGTATGTGCTTTGTGAAATACCTATGAGGCGTCTCGATCTATCTCTATAGATCTTGATGCCTAATATATAAGCAGCTTCTCCAAGGTCCTTCATTGAAAAACTTTTATTCAAGTAGGCCTTAATGCTCTCCAAGAGTTCTATATCATTTCCCATCAAAAGTATGTCATCTACATATAATATGAGAAATGCTACAGAGCTCCCACTCACTTTCTTGTAAACGCAGGCTTCTCTATAATTCTGCATAAACCCAAACGCTTTGATCATCTCATCAAAGCAAATGTTCCAACTCCGAGATGCTTGCACCAGCCCATAAATGGATCGCTGGAGCTTGCATACCTTGTTAGCATTCTTAGGGTCGACAAAACCTTCCGGCTGCATCATATACAACTCTTCCTTAAGATAACCGTTAAGGAACGCTGTTTTGATGTCCATCTGACATATCTCATAATCATAGTATGCGGCAATTGCTAACATGATTCGGACGGACTTAAGCTTCGCCACGGAAGAGAAAGTCTCATCGTAGTCAATTCCTTGAACTTGCCGATAACCCTTAGCGACAAGTCGAGCCTTATAGATGGTGACATTACCATCCGCGTCCGTCTTCTTCTTAAAGATCCATTTGTTTTCTATCGCTCGCCGATCATCGGGCAAGTCTGTCAAAGTCCATACTTTGTTTTCATACATGGATCCTATCTCGGATTGCATGGCTTCAAGCCATTTGTTGGAATCTGGGCCCGCCATCGCTTCTTCATAGTTCGAAGGTTCACCGTTGTCTAACAACATGATTTCCAAGACAGGGTTGCCATACCACTCTGGTGCGGAACGTGTCCTTGTGGACCTTCGAAGTTCAGTAGCAACTTGATCCGAAGTACCTTGATCATCATCATTAATTTCCTCTACAGTAGGTGTAGGCACCACAGGAACATTTTCCTGAACTGCACTACTTTCCGGTTCAAGAGGTAGTACTTCATCGAGTTCTACTTTCCTCCCACTTACTCCTTTCGAGAGAAACTCTTTTTCAAGAAAGGATCCGTTCTTGGCAACAAAGATCTTGCCTTCGGATCTAAGGTAGAAGGTATACCCAATGGTATCCTTAGGGTATCCTATGAAGACGCATTTTTCCGACTTGGGTTCGAGCTTTTCAGGTTGAAGTTTCTTGACATAAGCATCGCATCCCCAAACTTTTAGAAACGACAGCTTAGGTTTCTTCCCAAACCATAATTCATACGGTGTCATCTCAACGGATTTAGATGGTGCCCTATTTAAAGTGAATGTAGCTGTCTCTAGAGAGTATCCCCAAAATGATAGCGGTAAATCGGTAAGAGACATCATAGATCGCACCATATCCAATAGAGTGCGATTACGACGTTCGGACACACCGTTAGGCTGAGGTGTTCCAGGCGGCGTGAGTTGTGAAACGATTCCACATTTCCTTAAGTGTGTACCAAATTCGTGACTTAAATATTCTCCTCCACGATCCGATCGTAAGAATTTTATCTTTCGGTCACGTTGATTCTCTACCTCATTCTGAAATTCCTTGAACTTTTCAAAGGTCTCAGACTTGTGTTTCATTAAGTAGACATACCCACATCTACTCAAGTCATCAGTGAGAGTGAGAAGATAACGATATCCTCCGCGAGCCTCAACGCTCATTGGACCACACACATCGGTATGTATGATTTCCAATAAGTTGGTTGCTCGCTCCATTGTCCCGGAGAATGGAGTCTTGGTCATTTTGCACATGAGGCATGGTTCGCATATGTCAAATGATTCATAATCGAGAGACTCTAAAAGTCCATCAGAATGGAGCTTCTTCATGCGCTTGACACCAATGTGACCAAGGCGGCAGTGCCACAAGTATGTGGGACTATCGTTATCAACTTTACATCTTTTGGTATTCACACTATGAATATGTGTAATATTACGTTCGAGATTCATTAAGAATAAACCATTGACCATCGGAGCATGACCATAAAACATATCTCTCATATAAATAGAACAACCATTATTTTCGGATTTAAATGAGTAGCCATCTCGCATTAAACATGATCCTGATACAATGTTCATGCTCAAACTTGGCACTAAATAACAATTATTGAGGTTTAAAACTAATCCCGTAGGTAAATGTAGAGGTAGCGTGCCGTGCCGGCGATCACATCGACCTTGGAACCATTCGGCAGCGCGCTGTCACCTCGTCCTTCGCCCGATCTTCGTTTATTCCGCAGCTCCTGCTGTGAGTTACAAATATGAGCAACGGCACCGGTATCAAATACCCAGGAGTTACCACGAGTACTGGTAAGGTACACATCAATTACATGTATATCAAATATACCTTTAGTGTTGCCGGCCTTCTTGTCCGCTAAATATTTGGGGCAGTTCCGCTTCCAGTGGCCCTTCCCTTTGCAATAAAAGCACTCTGTCTCAGCCTTGGGTCCATTCTTTGACTTCTTCCCGACAACTTGCTTACCGGGCGCGGCAACATCCTTGCCGTCCTTCTTGAAGTTCTTCTTACCCTTGCCCTTTTTGAACTTAGTGGTTTTATTGACCATCAACACTTGATGTTCTTTCTTGATTTCAACCTCTGCTGACTTCAGCATTGAAAATACTTCGGAATGGTCTTCACCATCCCCTGCATATTGTAGTTCATCACAAAGCTCTTGTAGCTTGGTGGAGGCGACTGAAAAGATTCTGTCAATGACCGCCTCGTCCAGGAGGTTAATGTCCAGCTGGGACAGGCGGTTGTGCAACCCAGACATTTTGAGTATGTGCTCAGCAGCGAACTGTTTTCCTCCATCTTACAACTATAGAACTTGTCGGAGAGTTCATATCTCTCGACCGGGCATGAGCTTGGAAAACCATTTTCAGCTCCTCGAACATCTCATATGCTCCGTGTTGCTCAAAACGCTTTTGGAGCCCCGGTTCTAAGCTGTAAAGCATGCCGCCTTTGAACGAGGGAGTAATCATCAAGACGAGACTGCCAAACATTCATAATGTCTTGGTTCTCTGGGATGGGTGCATCACCTAGCGGTGCTTCTAGGACATATTGTTTCTTGGCTGCTATGAGGATGATCCTCAGGTTCCGGACCCAGTCCGAATAGTTGCTGCCATCGTCTTTCATCTTGGTTTTCTCTAGGAACGCGTTGAAGTTCATGGTGACATGAGCGTTGGCCATTTGATCTACAAGACATTTTGCAAAGATTTTAGACTAATGTTCATGATAATTAAGTTCATCTAATCAAATTATTTAATGAACTCCCACTCAGATTTGACATCCCTCTAGTCATCTAAGTGTTACATGATCCGAGTCGACTAGGCCGTGTCTGATCATCACGTGAGACGGACTAGTCATCGTCGATGAACATCTCCATGTTGATCGTATCTTCCATACGACTCATGTTCGACCTTTCGGTCTCTTGTGTTCCGAGGCCATATCTGTACATGCTAGGCTCGTCAAGTTAACCCTAAGTGTTTATGCATGTGTAAAACTGTCTTACACCCGTTGTATGTGAACGTAAGGATCTATCACACCCGATCATCACGTGGTGCTTCGAAACGATGAACTTTAGCAACGGTGTTTAAAATTATCATAAGGGATCATCTTATTTACTACCGTCGTTCTAAGTAAACAAGATGCATAAAACATAATAAACATCACATGCAATTATATAAAGTAGTGACATGATATGGCCAATATCATATAGCTCCTTTGATCTTCATCTTGAGGCTCCATGATCATCTTGTCACCGGCATGACACCATGATCTCCATCATCATGATCTCCATCATCGTGTCTCCGTGAAGTTGCTCGCCAACTATTACTTCTACTACTAAGGCTAACACGTTTAGCAATAAAGTAAAGTAATTTACATGGCGTTGAATCATTGACTCGCAGGTCATACAATAATTAAGACAACTCCTATGGCTCCTGCCGGTTGTCATACTCATCGACATGCAAGTCGTGATTCCTATTACAAGAACATGATCTCATACATCACAATATATATTCATCATTCATCACAACTTCTGGCCATATCACATCACATGACAATTGCTGCAAAAACAAGTTAGACGTCCTCTAATTGTTGTTGCATCTTTTACGTGGCTGCAATTGGGTTCTAGCAAGAACGTTTTCTTACCTTCGAATAACCACAACGTGATTTTGTCAACTTCTATTTATCCTTCATAAGGACCCTTTTCATCTAATCCGCTCCAACTAAAGTAGGACAGGCAGACACCCGCTAGCCATCTTATGCAACTAGTGCATGTCAGTCGGTGGAACCTGTCTCACGTAAGCGTACGTGTAAGGTCGGTCCGGGCCGCTTCATCCCACAATACCGCTGAAGCAAGAAAAGACTAGTAGCGGCAAGCAAGTTGACAAGATCTACGCGCACAACAAAATTGTGTTCTACTCGTGCAATAGAGAACTACGCATAGACCTAGCTCATGATGCCACTGTTGGGGAACGTTGCAGAAAATTAAAAATTTTCCTACGGTTTCACCAAGATCCATCTATGAGTTCATCCAAGCAACGAGTCATGGGAGAGAGATTGCATATACATACCACTTGTAGATCGCGTGCGGAAGCGTTCACTAGAACGTGGATGATGGAGTCGTACTCGCCGTTATCCAATTCACCGACGACCGAGTGTCGAACGGACGGCACCTCCGCGTTCAACACACGTACGGAGCGGACGACGTCTCCTCCTTCTTGATCCAGCAAGGGGGAAGGAGAGGTTGAAGAAGATGGCTCCAGCAGCAGCACAATGGCGTGGTGGTGGTGGAGCAGCGATACTCGGCGGGCTTCGCCAAGCTCGTGACGGAGGAGGAAGAGGTGTAGCAGGGGGAGGGAGGCGCCAGAACTTCAGGGGTCGGCTGCCCCCTCCCCCCTCCCTTTATATAGGCCCCCAGGGGGGCGCCGGCCCTTGGAGATCTAATCTCCCGAGGGGGGCACCGGCCAAGGGGGGTGGAGTGCCCCCCAAGGCAAATGGGCCCCCCCCACCCTAGGGTTTCAACCCTAGGCGCAGGGGGTGGGCCAAGGGGGGCGCACCAGCCAACTATGGGCTGGTTCCCCTCCCCACTTCAGCCCATGGGGCCCTTCGGGTGGCCCCACCCGGTGGACCCCCGGGACCCTTCCGGTGGTCCCGGTACAATACCGGGTGACCCCGAAACTTTCCCGATGGCCGAAACAACACTTCCTATATATAATTCTTTACCTCCGGACCATTCCGGAACTCCTCGTGACGTCTGGGATCTCATCCGGACTCGAACAACATTCGGTTTACTGCATACTCATATTCATACAACCCTAAGCGTCACCGAACCTTAAGTGTGTAGACCCTACGGGTTCGGGAGACACGTAGACATGACCGAGGCGGCTCTCGGGCAATAACCAACAGCGGGATCTGGATACCCATGTTGGCTCCCACATGCTCCTCGATGATCTCATCGGATGAACCCACGATGTCGAGGATTCAAACAACCCGTATACAATTCCCTTTGACAATCGGTATGTTACTTGCCGAGATTCGATCGCCGGTATCCCAATACCTCGTTCAATCTCGTAACGGCAAGTCACTTTACTGCGTGCCGTAATGCATGATCCCGTGACCAGACACTTGGTCACTTTGAGCTCATTATGATGATGCACTACCGAGTGGGCCCAGTGATACCTCTCCGTAACACGGAGTGACAAATCCGATCTCGATCCGTGTCAACCCAATGCAGACACTTTCGGAGATACCTGTAGTGTACCTTTATAGTCACCCGATTACGTTGTGACGTTTGGTACACCCAAAGCACTCCTACGGTATCCGGAGTTACACGATCTCATGGTCTAAGGAAGAGATACTTGACATTGGAAAAGCTCTAGCAAAACGAACTACACGATCTTGTGCTATGCTTAGGATTGGGTCTTGTCCATCACATCATTCTCCTAATGATGTAATCCCGTTATCATTGACATCCAATGTCCATAGTCAGGAAACCATGACTATCTATTGATCAACGAGCTAGTCAACTAGAGGCTGACTAGGGACATATTGTGGTCTATGTATTCACACGTGTATTACGATTTCCGGACAATACAATTATAGCATGAATAAAAGACAATTATCATGAACAAAGAAATATAATAATAATCCTTTTATTATTGCCTCTAGGGCATATTTCCAACAGTCACAGTCAACATGGCAATAGTGCCGCGCCGGACGGGTGATGGCTGCCCCGTACGGCGCACTGTAGCCACGCGCGCTCCAGGACGGGGGGGGGGGGGGTGGCAGGCTTCACTGTAGCCACGCCCCATCTTAATTTTTTAATACATGATTGGGAAGAGATTGATGGACCAATGGTGAGATTATACATGATTGGGAAGAGATTGATGGGCCAATGGTGAGATTAAACGTGTCTTTTCATTCTTAAAGCCATGTTTATGTTCAATATGAGTGTGAGGCGAAACGGCTAACAACAATATTATGAATGACACATTGGTAAATAACTACATTTATCATAAAATTATGTTTTCATATTTTTGTAATATGATCCAACGGTCGTGCTTGAAAATTTCATCTCAACAATCTTTGACATTTGGAGGTGCTAAATTTTAATTAATTTTGTCAGGAGATGAGAAACAAGAACCAATCAAGTTCCAACTATGTGATGAAGATAGCTTCCAGGGCAAACATACATGTCGATCTTAAATGGAAATGGAACGTATGACATAGAAATATCAAGGTGCTTCCTTTAGCAAATTTGGTTGTATTTTTACATTCTTTTCTTCTCCGATATATTCGAGTTAGGCCTTGTGTGATCGTTCTCACATTTTTGAACCTTTATGTATTGTCACAATGATCTGGCATAAATTATCTCTTCTCTTTTTATGAATATATGTGTGCTTATTTTTCAGTCTCATATCTAAAACATGTATGAATGTTGAAATTGCAGCGAACTTTAACCTGTTCACATCTTTTTATACATTTCTACCATTTGTCCATCAAGATGGACGGGGGTGACATCACACGCCATGTCTTCCCTTCCACAGTACTTCACTACAAATTGGTTAAATTTCAACCCATCAATAAATTAACAATATATTGCCAATTGATGCAAATAATAATAATTTGTTTTTAGTGCACTCATAAATGTATGAAAATTGTTAATCTATTGTAAAAAATGGGCGGGCACGGCAATGCGTGCCACCAAGATCTAGTTGTCGGGATTGTATCCATGACAGGATGTGTCGGATCGCCATGCGGGCCTCGCCTCGACGCCCAGAAATGGCCTCGGGCGTGCCGCGTGCCGGGCACAGCCCACTTAGCCACATGTCATGTCGACCACGTGTTGGACACACAGGCTAGGGGGATGGCACGCCTGGCATGGGTGGCCAACTTTGGGCCTGAGCAAGGCAAGTCAATGTTTATCTCGCACTATTTATAGTTTGCATATGTTCATCTATGCACTAGGTTAAAATTCTAAATGACCCACCTGAATCACAACATGAAAATCTCTATGCGCCGAGTGTATTGGTCTTTGACGAGTTCCTTTCCGCAGGCAGGCGGCAAAGAGGGTCTTTGTCGTCTACCGCACAAAAATACTCAAAAAATTGGCAGAACTCTCTTACGTAAGGCCTTTGTTGAGGAACCGGTGAAAAACACTCGGCAAATTAAGCACGTGACACTCAACAAAGACGGCATACTCAGCAAAGCGGGTGCTATGTGTCCTTCGCCTTGTGCAAATTTTTATGTTCTATTTTTAGATGCGGGAAGTGTTTACCGAGTACCCTAAAAGTAGCAGTCAGCAAACATCTCTTGAAGTTACCAAAGGTTGACATGTGGAGCCTTCATCGAGTTCCACACAAGGCACTACCTTTGCTGAGTGTTCCAATCTCAAATATAGGGTGCAATTCACAAGTCTATAGACATGGGAGGATGAATGAAAATTGCTAACCTGGAGCTCGATGCACCAAGCTTTGGGTGACTTTGTTTGGAAGCACTTGAGATCATACTTTGCGCCCGAATTTGAGACAACTTGGGAACGGAGGATTTTCTGCCATCACAAATATATTAGCGACCATTCCTCTTCCCTTCTCCATCCTTCATGACCTCTGCCAGATCAATGGGATGCTGCAACAGACCTGCCTCAGGCCCATGCCTCTCCCGAAGTTCCGATGAAGTGTACGCCTTCATCCTTTCCTTGGCCTTGTTGCTGAAATACACCTAGCCAACCCCCTTCCCCCTATGCCAATGTACCCATGCCTCAAACTCTTGGACCTAGGCACCAAGGTGTTGTCTATGATGCAACACAGAGCCTTTATGATTAATAAATGTAGTTGAACTTAGACACGAACTTGAGGATGATATTGCACATACTCATTTTTTTGTCAGAGAGTTGTCAAATTGAGGCTGCCCTGGTAATGTCACCATCAGCCTATCAACCATTTTCGCCAGGTGTGTCTCTTACCAAGCAGGGTCGCACCACATACCCACTATATTTGCCCAACACATTTGTGGGCACCATTGCAGAAGCACTTACATAGACAAAATACATCTTATGAAAAAAGTAAATGTGTGCTAGTCATCTAAGTAGTAGTAAGCAGTGATGCTACTTATCGACAAGTATTGCTCCCGCTTCATATTGTCTCACATGCATCCTTCTTCGACATACTCTTTCTCTCATCATTCACGCTGAGATATATGATCAAAACTTTCAGACGCTCATCGTGCACCATTTCGGGGATATATTTCTTCGCAACGCTCTCCATGGACACACACATGATATCTTGGAACTCATCGGCATATATGTGTTAATCCTATAATAATGCATTCATTCTTTCATACCATAAGTGTCGTTGAGGGATGACCGGTTTATTTGGATGGGGTAGTGCAACGGGGAATCAAGATCGTGATGCGAAGAACAGGGGGTTTACCTAGGTTCGGCCTTTTGGGAGGAGATAAGGCCCTACTCTTGCCTATAATGTTGTATTGCTTGGGGGCTCGCCGGAGATCTAGAAGATCACCAAAAAACTACATTTCTTAGATTAAAAGTTTCTCAGTCTGGCGGCAAAGAGAGAGGTAAGTGTGGAGTACCTAACTCTAGGGTTTTGCTGTGATTGATCGTCCACACTTTTCAAGAAGCCCATAAGTTGCCTTATATACATGGTCAAGTTAGGGTTACAATACCCGAGGAATCCTATGCTAGGGGAGGCACCGTCAAGGTGATGATGACACATATCTTCCCTTGGGTGTACTCGGAATCTGTCATCCGGGAGCTCCCAGGACCCCTTAGTTGTCCATCTCCCAGATCTTTGTCGCTCAATGAGGCATGGATCCACTTTCTAGGAATGCTTGACACTATAGAGACTCCCACGTTTTAGCCGCTTACTTGTATGCATTCCTTGAATAGTTGTCGAGTCGTCCTTGTGGTCACTAATGGTTGGGGCGCCCGCTTGTAGGATGCAGGGTGGCCTCGCAAGAATATCCTGGTTGGGGTTCTCAGGAGATAGCGGATGCTTGACGGACTTTAGTCTTGATTCTTGCCTCGTTGGGCGCCTTTGGGGGTCTCCTTGGCCAAATTCGCTTGGTCATGAGATATATCTGGTCCCCATTTGCTGATTGAGGCAATCTCTATACATTCTGGTAGATTGGATTAGGAAAGTATTGCTATAAACCACATAATAGTAACTGGACCATGCGTGCATATCGTTGCTTAGTGGCTTGCACCTATACAATAAGTAAGTGCTCGGAAAATCACGCTTAACCCTGGAAAGCATAGAAAGCAATGGCGGATCCAGCCCAAAAAGCTAGGGTGGGGCTGAGATGAGTTTGCCTGGGCTTTTTGATTTTTTTCCCATTTGTTCAGTAGATATATGGGCTGGGCCAAGATCTTAGGGTGGGCCTAGCCCCATGTCCACCCTACACCCTGCTGGATCCGCCCTGATAGAAAGGTATATACTAGGTGTTATTTGCTATACCTGGCTTTCTTTTTCTCTGTGCGGACATCACCTAGTGGTTGGGCTCCATTTTTCAGGAAATTTATATTAATAAATTAAAAGATTTTTTTGCCAGATGCATCATCCCGATGATGCAGGGGTCGGAAGATCGACAGATCCACCTTTGGTCAGAACGAAAATGTAAGTTTATTCATTGCTAGTTATAGCTCTCATAGCCTCCAACCTACCTAATTAAGGACAAAGCTCATGAACAAAGGATTCTCAGCTATTGATCTACCAGAGAAATAATTACTTGAAACCACTGCCAACATCGAAAATTCTTATAAGAAGCTAGGCTTCCCTAAGAAAAAGATGAATAGCTTACTAGACATTTTTTTCCAATCTCTGAATTGTCCAATCCTATTTCACGTATTATTTGTGTTGTCTCTTGATGATAGGGATATATTTGATCAAAATAGGCATAGAAGGCACCAGGAACTACCAATAGATAACTCAAGTTACAACATGAACTCCCCGACTAACACGACCATCTCCGCGGTAGTGGAGTACGTGGCGGAGTGTGCTTGGAAGCGAGTGGCGGTGCGACGATTCGGGTGGAAGCAGATGTTGTAGGTGGTGTGATACAATACGAAGAGGTTCCCGGCGACACTCTCAAAGTGTGTTTCAGACTTGTGCATGCGAGAAGTATGCAAGCCGTGGGGAGAATTGAAGGTCCTCCATCTCTGTGTTGTCTGGTCCAGGCAGCCTTGCATGAAACTGCTTGCATCATCATTGTTTTTCCATGCAGCATGTCGACCAGGAGTGATCGATCGGTCCTCTCCTCTCTAAATAGACATTGATCTTTCGATTGGATGAACCAAGAATGGTCATGTTGCTTTTATAAATTCTTATATAAAAAGTACATGCTACCATGCTCTTTTGCCGTCCATCTTTCAGTTCCATTAGCAGGACTATTATCTTCCCATTATGCACTAACTCTGCAATTATATAAGCGTGTGGTTTCCTACGGGAAACTAGGCGAAGTTGGCTTTACTTAACTTGCCTTTTTCCCTCTTATGACAGAACCTTAACGGTTGGGCTATATTTTTCATGAACAACATACTAATAAACTGAATGTGTGTATGGACGAGGTGCATTCTCATGAGGGTAAAAGATAAATTAAAGTATGCATTTTCAAAATGAAAAGCTAAGTAAACGTGTTGCTTGTTTAAAAGCTCTCACAGTCCCCAACCTACCAAAGGCAAAACTCATACAAGGGGCTTATAGGTTATTGATTGAGCGAATGTCAGTGATGATACTGCTACCTACCATTGAAGTCTCTTATAAGGAGAAAAGTTTCCTAAGAAAAAGATGAATATATTACTCGATATTTTATTTATATCTCAGTATTACTCAATCTTATTTTTCTGTTTTGTTTGATATGTTTCTAGATACCGTAGATTTGATTCTGATAGATACACGCATAGAAGACACATGTAATTACCAATGGATAATTTGAATCAAAATGTGCACTCCTAGACTAACAACACAACATGCATCTCACTGATAATCAGTTTGTGTCATTTCCTTTGGTAGGGGCAACACATATTGCTTTGAAAGGGGCACGAATGTGGTGAATTGGCAATGGATCAGGTATCCCTGCTCAGTTTGTGATTGTTGCCGATCCGAGGGCCTCTAGGGCCTCTGAATTTGTTTGCTTTTATCCCCACTTGCATGATAGCACATACTCAACCCATGTTTCGTTTTCTCTAGGTGCTTGTCAAGCTTACACCAGACATCGTCAATTGCAGACTGTGTGACAAAATAGATGCCTTCAACGAGCCAAGTGACAAATAAATTATTCATAATATGAAGACTTCCATCAATTACTTTTGTCTTGTTAAGTGATAAGAAAGTCACGAAACACCACCATTTTCTAGATCCATGACAGTGAACTACATGGCTAGACGGAATAGCTAATCTTTTGACCATCTTTACGTGTTGTTACCCTACATGACACAACCATAAACAACAAAAACACATCATATTGTTGTTAGTTTATTACACCTGCCAAAACCTTATAAACCTTATAAACTTAGTCGAGCCGATGACGATGACACGGTGCAACCTCTCTTGACCGTCACCGTCTCAGTTGCTGTGCTATGTGCACATGATACGGATGGCTCCTCCCTCTTCCTACCCAAAATGGTGAACAGGTGCATCATTGTTAGGAAGTATCTCCTTACATGCCTTATGTTGGGCTGCACTCTGCATCAACACGGTGTCTTTAGGTCATGATCGAGATTTCATTTTGTAGGAACTTTTTGTAGATAATGTGGAAAGAACTTTATCTCTGTGTTTTCCCGTGAGAGATGTACAGAAATATTATTCGCTAGAGTATAGCTTGGTTGTGGAATTGGGTATGTCCTTTGGGTCCTTCCACCACATGGCGGATTTACTGTACCCACAGGGTGGGCATGCATGTGCCCGGGCTCGAGGCTGCTGCATTTTTTTTTGCGGGAAAATTTTTAATCTATTTATCTTCAATCATGGTAGTACAACGAACACTAAAAATAATAATAATTAAATCATATATGATCTCCGGTGAGCTTCGGTCGCATCCAAAGTCGTGGCAACAGCCGGAAACAACATGCACCTGAAAACAGCCCAGTGATGGCTAAGGTGCCCAGGAATACGGCAACTACAGTTTGAATTTGACTGCATGAGACCGGCCAAAGCGATTCTAAAAAAAAGAGACCGGCAATTCCGATGGCATTTTTCTAGGCTTAATTGGCATGCTATGTGCATGTTTCATCATTTACACTATATTTGAAGCCAAAATAATACTCCTTTAGTTCACTATTATAAGATGTTTTACTTTTTTTCTGATTCGGATGTATATAGGCGCATTTTAGTGTGTTTGTTCACTCATTTCAATATGCATGTATTTCATATTGAAATATCCAATACATCTTATATTTGTGAACAGAGGAAGTATAATTTACTAATTCATTTTTCTATCTATATCTATTATCTATGAAGTACTGCCTCTGACTTTAAAGTTCAAACCATTGAAATGTTGTTTTGGATAATAATTTAATGGTTACAATTACATAACCCATAATTTATTGGTTAAACTCATGACCAAACTTGAATTTAACAGTCACACATCGGTCGACACACATTTCACAATTAAGTATGAGACTGCGTAATGATAAACTTTAAGGGTTCTATTATCGGGCACTCTCTAGTAAGTGTAACTGTAGTACTACAACCGAAATTCATTTAGTTTATTCTCATGCTAGTCCTCTGCATGGGAAGCTATCAATTTATTGTCAGCTCTAGTAAGGTTAGCACCAAACGACTGTACTCCCTCCGATCGGTATTAATTGTCGCTGAATTAGTACTCCCCTCGATCCATTTTACTTGTCATTGTTTTCTGAAGCAGCGACAAAAAATATGGGTCGGAGAGAGTAATATTTTTTACTAAATCAACAACAATTAATATGAATCAGAGTGAGTAGTAGAGAGGACATGAATGCGTGTCATTTTTCTCCTCATCGCTCTTCACACCCTTTGGCTTTTGAAACTTGTTCAAACTTCATTAATCACAGTTCATTCTTGTCGGAAAGTGTAGATCACCGCCGTAATATTTTTCGTGGAAGGTGTGGTTAGCCCTAGGAAATATCATGTTGATTTTCGCCAAAGTGTGATTTTCACCATTTTTACGATTTTATCTCTGAATATATTACCTTTTATTTAGACAATCTGAATATATTACCTCATGGCCGTTAAGGAGTAGAGAGAGTCAGTGTCGTTAAAAAAAGAGGAAAGGCCTCTCCTTCCTGAAGGCAGCATTGAGGTTCAACTCCCCCTCTTCCCCCTTCCCCTGCACCCGGGTGAAAGCCCACAACTTTGGTTTAGGCGGCGGCGGCGTCATGGCGACGTCGTTACCTTCTTCAAGGCACCGCTTTGGGTCTGTGGGGAGGCAGGTAGGCTGCTGCGTGCTTCGGTGCTCCCGGTGGTGGCGTCTTCTCCTTCCGGTGGTGACTCTTCGCCATGGATGACCGGTTCCCTCCTATGGCCGCCGTGCTCTCCCCCGTGTGGTCTTGTCTGTCCGGCGGATTGACGCCCATGGCCTAGCGAGATGGGATAGTGGTCCTCTCTTCAGCGACTAGGACGTGAAAGTGGTTCTGAGATGGTGGTCGTGGCGAGCTTTGGTTCTTCCTGGTGGCTGTGTTGCTCAATCAATGATGTGTCTTCGTGGGACGCCTCTGGTCTTTGCCTTGCATCAATGACTTGCTTCAATTGTGGGCGGCTGCTCATGTTCGATGTTGCTTGCTGGGTTGGTCGCGCCCATTGCCTCTGACATATATGTCGAGTGCTTGCTCTCGGGAAGCAGTTCCTCCTTGTCGACAACGCCGCATCACTCAAGTCTGTGCGTGAAGACTTGGCCCCGTGGTGGTAGCTTTCAATCTTGTTGGCTTCGGGTGCAAGTCGTTCCCTTCCGGTGGCGCGATTCTCCTCAAGAACTTAGATCTTCAAGCTGTAGCCTTCTTTTATGTTTGTTGCATTTGTGCTTTCCTTTAACTCCTTGTATCAGCCGTTTCAGGGTTGCATCCCTACTTTCTTTTCTTTCCTTGTTATATGGTCTGTTTTCATTGTAATCCTGGCCGGTTGATGGCTTTATTAATTCAAAGTCGAGCTATGCTCAAACCCTTCTCGGGCTCGGGTTGTGCCTTTTCTCTAAAAAAGCCCAGTGACGGCGGACCTCTACACCGCGCTCCGCTTCCTCCAGCTTTCACCATGGCTAGAAAAGCTCAAGCTGGTGCACAATCCGGAAATGAGGGTACGCTGCATGTAGCTAGAATCATTGCATCTCTTTAAGAATAACTAGCATTACCCGCGCGGCAGCACGCCGCGCCTGTTGATACAATGTGTCTATATGAAGTGTCTTTAACATTTATTGTGATTGTCAGTAGGTAAGACCGTGGACATAAGAAGATAAGTTGGAAAGAGATGCCGCCCTCACATGTGAACATTCATATCACACATGAATCTCTGGCGTTGCTCAACATCATACAGGAATAGTGTCGCACCAGATATAACTTTATGTATAAAATCAGTGCATTTAGATGAAAAGCTAAAAGCTTAATTGCACCACCGCAGGTCCAAAACTTTTACTCTGTACCTTCCACATCCAAAAATTCATTGGTTTACTTTGATACCATGAAACAGCTAGAACGAAAAATTGTCAGAAGATTAAAAATTCAAATCCAAAGGCTCACCCGCACGCGAGCAAGGAGAGCGCCGGTCGCGCATACCGTGAAAAAACAGAACTACCAGTTGCTAGTTCGCTGCCTCTCCCTACAGAACAGAAGCCCTGGCGCTCTTGATCTCTCCTCCTCCGACACAACCGCCACGGTGCCCGTCCAAACGCAAGGTCATCTTGCAGTAGCACGAACACTCAGCTCCAAGTACGTTGGTCACATATCGATGCGTGACCGCAGGTGCAGTGCCAAAACATGGATGCGGCATGGGGATCAATAAATCGATTGCTATAAAAGTACGAACCCAACCACACGAGAGAAGCATCGGCTTATCTCACCGACGTCGGAGCGAGGACCTTGGCAGCAGCCGACGCCTGATCGAGTAGGAAGGGTTGAGGAGACGAAAGAGGCCACACAGCGGCAGTGGCGGCGGCAGGTCCACTGGCCTGGCCTCCGCGCTACGCAAACCTATAAAACACATTGAAATAGATCATCATCTAAACTCAGAAAATTAGGACTTTGGCGACAGAGGACCATCCAGCCAACCATGTACAAAGAGAAACCCATGTACAAAGAGAAACAAAAAGTTCAGGAAGGAGCGGTGAGAGGCTCGCCATGACGGTGCTCGCCCGCATGGTCCTGGTAGGCAGCCTTGGGCATCCGTCAGCGATGTAAGCGACCAGTTGGAAGGAGGAAACATGCTCGAGGAGGTTCGAGGTAAGGCACGACATCTGAGTAGCGAGAAGCTGCAGAGATGGAAGACGATGTGATTTGACCTTCAGGTGAACCGACACGTCAGGAGCCAGGCCGTAGTGCATGGGCGGCCGTGTGTAGGGAGCGCGTGCGCAGGTAGGGGAAGTGCGGCGACGCCCGGCCCAGCCGTCGGTGGCGGCACCTGGATGAAGATGGCCGGCCATGACGGCAGGGTGTCGAGATGTCGGTGCCGATCGATGGCGGTGCCACTTGGCTGTCCAAGTGGTATGCCGGCGACCGATGCGGTGTGGCATCAGGGCGTGATGGGGGCGGGAGGAGGAGGGTGATAGTAATGGCAGTGGTACCAACTACGACGAACCATCAATAAGTACGGGCACTAATGAGTAAGTAGCCCAAACCGAAACACAAAGAACAACAACGGGGAGGGACCATATTTATGGGGGCTCCAAGAGGATCAAAGAACCAATTGGAGCACAACCACTTGGGTCCGAAACGCCCAGAAGCCTCGACCAAAGTGGCGACCGCCTATATACACGAAGCCAATCACGAGGGTGCACGTGCTGTAGAACGAAGCCAAATAGTAGTGATCGGGTCACTCTCGTGACAACCTGAGAGCAGATTAGCAGACTATGCGAGAGGAACAGGCCGGCCTGCCAACGCAAATGCGCGACACGCAAGCGCAGACATGCGCGAGAAAGAAATAAGAAAGAGAAAAAAACAAAGCGGCGATCAAGGGGTGGCATCCAGATCCAACCGGTAGAGGCCAAAAATGGCTTAGGCAAATCAATCACCCCATGCAGCACGCATGCACTCCAATGAGAACACGTCGATCCGGCGCACGGTGGACCAATTGCAACGTCTGGGCCAAATCCAATACGAACTGCTAAAGGCACCCAATGCAGCTTACCCCTCCAGGCCCCTCGGTAAATAACGTGGCAACCTCCGATTGGCTGATTTTGAGCTGTCAAAAATGTCAAAAAAAAACAGGTAAAAGGAACCTAGCTAGTTTTAGTATATTTAGAAAATAAATTGCAGGGTAGTATATTTAGAATTAACGTGGCAGGCTCTTATTGGCCTGATTTAGGTTGTGAAAAAAGTCAAAAAAAAATCTCAAACAAAAAATGTAGTGAGAAATAGGGTGAACAAAAATTGCAAAGCACACTCATAATTGTACACGCCGATGGAGAGGACGTTGAGAAAATTTGCATCTAAACACTATATCCACGCACCACATCCTACCCCACTACGTCCGAAAGTAATGCACGTGTCGCTCATACATAGGTCCTTAAGTCACTTTCACCCAATTGGTGAAACACGGGGACAAAATCATCCCCGAACATAGGGGCTTGGTTATGTTCGCTAAAAGGATACCAGCTTGAGCATGTGTGCTTGGGATGCTTAGCGTGATCCATCCATGCCTCTAGTCCTGCTGTTTTGCTGTTTGTGAAAACTGTACTGTAGGTTTACATGCTGTCATTGGTCAGTGAGCTCCGTTTCATCGCTTTAGCTACTAGTTTTCTGTTTACGTCTACTGTCTTCCGGTGTCACTGCGCTTGCACACTGAATTTGTTACTGACGGAGACTGAATGGCTGTGAAAACATTTAGGAACGGCGGACCGGCCGAATGTTCAGCCGGTCACACCGCTCACTCGCCTAGCGCAGCTACCATACACATCGCTCAACGCGACCTTATCCTTTCCTGTTGGTCATTGCTGACCACTCGTTCTCCTCCCTTTTCCTTCAACGCACCTGCTGCTGCTCCTTCCATCCCCACCTCCTTCTATCTCCACACATGCTGCTTCCCCGTCCATCTCCACCTCCCCAGCTCCCTCCCTCCATCCCTCCCTTGCTCCCTCCCTTGAGCGCGGCCGCCCAAGCCTCCTTTGCCGCGGCGAGCTACGATGAGGATGGCGGCTTTCTGGAACAACGACCACGGCCACTGCGCGGCGAGCTGCAACGGCGACGCCCACAGCCGCCGGCTGCGAGGACTACTTGCGCCAGAAGTTGCAACCTCGTCGTGGGGAGCTGCAACCGGCAACGTCGGGAGCTACAACCTCCTGTTGGTGGAGCACCAGGGCTCGCCGGTCACCACGGTCATCATCGATTTTTTGCTACAGCCGGTGTCAAAATTTGCTACAATCGGTCATGCTGCAACCCACGGCCATGTCCTTTGCATCTCCGGCGACCCCCGGCTTCAATTAAATCTCTACAGTACCAGTTCAAATCAATGGTTGCAGCTTTTTACAAGCTGGTTGCATCTTTTCCAATCACCAGTTCCAGCATTTTTAATCACCGGTTCCAGCTTTTGTTCAATTCGTTTGCATCTTTTTTGATCACCGGTAGTAGCTTTCCGAATCGCCGGTTGCAGCTTTTCGACAAGCCGATTGCATCTTTTCCAAACACCAGTTCCAGCATTTTTAATCGCCGGTTTTCAGCTTAGCTCGTTGCATCTTTTTTGATCGCCGGTAGTAGCTTTTCGAAACGCCGGTTGCAACTTTTGTTTCAGCTGGTTGTATCGTTCTAAATTGCCGTTTCCAGTTTTTGAAAATGTCGCTGGTTGCAACTCGCCGGCCATCGTTTTTCTTGCTACATCGGTGACCTGGCGGTGCTAGAAGTGTATCCCACGCGGCACCTTTTTTTTACTGCAACCGCTCAGCCGCAAAGTTACAACCAGCACACGCGACGGTGGAGCCGGTTCGTGGTAACGGGGCTCCGGCGTTGCCTGTTGGCCGTTGGTGAAGCGAGCCGTGAGCAGCATCGGGAGGGGGGTGGGGGTGGGGGTAGGGGTGGGGGTGGGGTGAGGGAGCGACGAGCTCGCCGGGAGCGCACACACAGGGGCAGGGAGGAGGAAGATTGGCTGCGGGTGGGGGCGATTTTTCTGGAAGCTTTGACCAGAGGAAGAAGAACAAGTTGGGGTTGAGTGCCAGATCGGATGGTCCCTGCTCGCTGCATCGGGCGGCTGGCGTTCGACCGGCCCAACAGTTGGGCCGGTGCGCCGGCGCAGATAACCGCCCCTTCTGTACCGCCTTCTATCATTGTCTCTGCAGTATAAATTGCACAATTAATATGGTAGTCCTGCAGGTTATCTATGTCTGTCCTAGCTATGACTTCTTTTTGAGTCTTGAAATAAATGCAGCCCATGGAGAAAATAAGGTGCACCATTTTTGTTTCTATATTTGAATTTATCCAGTCCCATTTCATGCGTTATCTTATCTTGTTAGTGTGCCTCCATTCAGAAAAAAGTGGCGTGGTTTTAGTTCAAACTAAAACCACGCCACTTATTTCCAAACGGAGGGAGTCTATCTGAATCATCCCTTCTCATCCGTGCATCAATTTGCCGTGTCTCTGGATAGCAGGCCCAGAGACTTCAAACTTGATAGATTAATATAGTCTTTTACATTTGTGTCCTTAACCCGAAATCATTATTTATATTTGCCCCTAATTTTGAAGCATGCTCAAATTTACCCCTCTACCGTCAGTTGCACTTATAAAAATGTCCTTCCATGCTGTTACTGTCCTGTCAAAGGCCTTTGACCATTTTCTAGCGTTTGTTTGACAAACAAAAGCAATTTCTTTCCAAGGCAACAATTTTAAGACATAAAATGTCCAAATGTGCAGGCTATCAGTGATTAAACTTGTCCAGTTACTAAGTGTGTGTAAATTCACCGAGTCAAGTTAACTTATGGATGGTACACTATAAGTAGTCAAAGTTTCGAGTGTTCAATGACGAAACATAACGGCACTGGAACCAAATTAAAGACACAGAGTCGCTCCCGCGGGCGACTCAGGGAGCCAACCCTAGCGCCGCCACCTCTCAACCATCCGTCGCGGCCTATCTCCCCTCACCGCCGCCGGTGGCGTCGCTGGCCAAAGGCTGCGCGGCGTAGACAGCGGCAGGGCGACTTCTTCCTGCCCGCTGGAGGCGTGAGTCGCGGGGCGCGGCCTTCTACGTCATCGATGTCGGTCGTCGGCCCATTCACGGGCTCTGTTCTCTCCTCCCAGCGTCTTAGCATCCCGGTGGTGTTGTCCCCCTTCCCTCATGGTGGCTCGTGGGGCTCCGGGGTGCGGGGGCCTTGCTGGCGGCAGATCTGGGTGCTCCTTCCCAGATCCGGGTGGTGGTTGTGGCGGACGACTTTGGGGGTGGCTAGCGACCAGGCCAAGGAGGTGGCGTTGCGGCTGGCAGCACGGCTGCTCTGATTTGGGGTGGTGAGGTGCTGGGCGGGTCTGGCCAGGGCACGGAGGCGCGTGTGTTGTGGTGGAGGCTGGTGTTCAGGTGGTGCTCTAGAGCTGGTGTGGCCGGCGGGCGGCGCGAGATGGTCCTTGGGTGAGCTCTCTCGGCTACGGGTGAGGGGTGGCTTGGCTCTCTGTGTCGATGGGCGGGTAGTCGTTGGTGGCCTCGTGTCGAGCTGCGCCGGCCGCCACAGTGAGGCGACATAGGGGTGTGTCCGGTGGAGAGTTCTCAGAAGGGATGGGAGGCCCCGATGTCGGGCCACCCATTGCCGTTGCGGGGGTTCACCGGTCTGGATGCGTTCACTGCCAATCCCCCTTTCCTTGACCGTGTGCCTTCTGGCGAGGCTTTGGCGCTGTTCGAGGCAGGGGTTGCTGGCTGCTCCGTCGGTTGGGGGCTGCCTGTCAGGCCAAATCCAAGGCCTTTGGGTGTTCACGGAGGTGCTTGGATGCAGGGTGGTGGCCCTGGCGGTGGGAGACACGATATTCGTGGGCGGACCACGCGTCCTGGGTGCGGTCGGGCAGCCATGGTCACGCGGGTGGCATGGTTGGTGACGTCCGGGGTAGCATGGTGGTTTGGCAGAGGGAGGGTTAACACTAAGTGAATTACATGCCCGGTTCTTTCTGGCCGACGGTGGTGGCAGCCGCGATCGTCGTTTCCTTCATGAAGGCTCCGTTGTGGTGTTCCCTTTTTCTTGTCATTGCTCCGGGTGAAAACTTGATCTTCGGGATCGGGCAGTGACGGCAATTCAGTTGTGCCCTTCTTGAAGGCAACGCCTTGGAGTCCATGCTCCATCATTGTCCCGCTTTACTTCTTCTCGGTGGCTAGTTCTCGGGAGGTCGTCATCAGCTCCAAGTGGTTCGTTTTGCCTCATCTGCAGTTTGCTTGGCGGTCGATTAGGTAGTGTTGTGGTGCATCGGCACCCTTGTATCATGGCTTGGGTGTGTGTTGTGTTTGTTGGTGGTGTGTTGTATCCAGATTTGTATCTCTGGTCGTTGCTTTATATATAAAGCAGGGCGAAAGCCTTTCTTGGTAAATTAAACATCATGTACTCTTCTTGCTCCGTGGCCATAAACAATCAGATCAGATCAGACCACTCATGCAGGTCAAAGTTGCCACAACCGAAAATACACATATGGGCAGCTCTCATGGTCTCTTTCCATAGAAGAGACGTTGACTCCATGCCAAGAGAGGAGGGTCCCACCAAACCTAGAAGAAGCCTGGACCCTGCGAAAAGATTAATCCAAATTCAGTAATACAACAACACAAGTGCCAAACACCACCATTTTTCTGGATTCCATAGAAGGCAGCGACCCTGGATAGCGCGAGGAGCTAGTCATTTACATGTGGGGGTCGAAGTCAATGTTAGTCGCAACTAGACAAGCGCAGCAGAAACACAACACACGGCCGTTAGTTTTCACGACTGCCAAAAATCTTAGATACAAAAAGATCGGAATCCAGCACAACGGTCATTTACAGACATTTCACAGTTCAGTATGATTGTGTAACGATAGACTATAGGGGTTTTATTACCAGGGACCCAAGCACCTTGAGCGAGAGGGTCGCTGTGAGTACCTCACCCTCCATGGTTGGATGACAGCAGGCCCATTTATTCCGTGAGATTGGCCACGTTCTGAGTCCTAATCTTATATAGGAACTAAGTTTACAGAGATAGGAATGCCCGGGGGCGAAGCAATCAGCCAGACCCTCCTTCATTCCTCTTCAAAGCGCACGCTCATGGAGCATCTTTGTTAAAAAAGATGAGATTCATGGGCATTAGCATCCAGGACATATTTTTATAGAAGCAGCCCATCCGGGTGAGACGCGACAAATTCGCTCCCGATGGGAGTCGAATCATGGGCGCAGGGTTCACCACTGTGACCCTTGCCACTAGGCTACTGCCGTCCTCATGAGCATCTTTGTTCATCACTCGCATTTCATGGCAGGAATAACTCTCTTCTGCGAGCCTTGATCTCTTTGATAAAATGTGCATACTCTCCCTAGCTGCCATCATGAATACTATTCAGATCTGACTTGCCATCACTAGGCAACATGTACATGACTGAACTAAGCATCAGGTCATTTGCCAAAGCCAGACCCTCTCTAGAAGCCATAGCTTCTAGGGTGTATGGATTACTTCTTCCCTTGAACACAACCAATGACGATCCCAAGTAACCTCCATTGGCATTCCTGGCGATGCCGACTGAACACATATCTCTGTTCTTGCCAACAGCTGCATCGACGCTCACCTTTGACATATCACTTAGGGGCGGTTGGCAACCCCTAGTGCTGGTTGTCCCACCAAGGAGCAGCTCAACACTTCTGCTTGTGTCCGGCCACGGAGACAAACGGTCACCCCCGGCCTCCAAATTTGTTGGAATAGATGCAGTGCGGGGCGGCAGAGCTAATGGACGGCACGTGGCGGTCGGGGGCACCAAGAATCAGCAGGGAGATGCGGTGGCAACGGTGGCGGGGAGTGAAGCGGGAACGGAAGCGGGCGGAAATAGCCTTCACGCCAAGGAAAGGGGATCCGACAAAATCAATGGTGAATCGACCCGGAGTATGCAGGATCCCGCAAAAAAAATTCCGGAATGACCGATTTTGAGGGATCTACTCGGACTGGAAAAGCCGCCCACGTTCCGTAAACCAGCGGTTGTTACTCCGGATGACCCGATTTACGAGATCTGCTAGAGATGCTCTTAAGCAGATCGCAAGGGTACCTTTGAAAAAAAATAAAACAAAAAACGGGTCTTGTACGTTTTATAGGTTGAGTGTCCTCGATGGTTTCTTGTCAAAGTTATTTAAGATTCTGTGTTTAGGAAAGTCGGTCATGTACGCAAGAGAAAACCTGAAAAGCTACAAGTTGCATGCACCGCAAAATCTCCTCCGATCTATATATTTTTCGTTCGCTAGTCTTGTACGTGCGTGCGTACACAGCTCCCTCCCGTGGTGATTTGATCTAGTAGAGTTGAAGATCCAACAAAATCCATGGAGCAAACCGCTGTTCTAGTCGCCGGAGAAGCTCCAGCGTCGAGCGCGGACTGCGACTGGACCCAGCTTCCTGCAGACCTGCTCATTCGTATCTTCGGCACCCTGCAGATCCCGGATCTCTTCAGCTCCGGCGGCTCTGCTCTTCATGGCGCCGCAGCCACCTGGAAGCCCGCCGGTTCCGGCTGTGCTCGCGGCACGAGAGCCCCTGCCTGGTCTACTCCGCGGCAGACCGTGACGACGGCACGGCCACGCCACTACCGGACTCGCGGCCTATGCCTACGGCCCAGGGCCGTCGGCATAGGCCCCTAAGTTGTCGGCATAGATCTATGCCTACGGCTGCCGTCGGCATAGACCCGTCGGCGTAGATGTCGTCAGCGTAGTCTTGTCAGACCGTCGGCATAGTAAAGCCGTCGGCATAGGGGCCTATGCCGACGGCCTGGCGTCAGCCGTCGGCATAGTATAGCCGTCGGCAGTGTTTTTCGTCTGACGGCAACGGACGGCGCCGTCAAAAGCGCTGACGAACCAGGGGACGACATGTGGCAGAGGTATGCCGACGGCAAAGCCGTCGGCATACCTCTGCCACGTGTCGCTCCGGTGTGCATCCTGGTGGCAGGGCTATGCCTACGGCAAAGCCGTCGGCATATATGAAAATCTATGCCGACGGCTTTGCCGTAGGCGTAGCCTGCCACTTGGCACGCCCTGGATAGCCCTGGGCTGATCTATGCCGACGGCTTTGCCGTAGGCATAGTTTTTTTTCCCTGTTTGATGAAGAAATAATACAAGTGATATTGCAAAAAGTGAATATTCATAATATATGGAACACTACAATTATTTGGTCTGAATAATAAACAATAGACTTTATTAATATAAATGTCAATTACAAGCATTCAGGAATTACATTTAGAGGAAAAGGAAATAAAAGAAGAAAGAAAAAGTCCTAAACTAAACCTATACTAAACTATCTAGTTCATCATCTTCTGCTTCTTTCTTGCAGTTCATCAACCTGCAAAACAAGAAACAACAAACAGGAAAAAACTTGATCAAGGTTTAAATGCAGCATTCCCTTAGCAAAATGCCTTTCTTGTAGGAGCTAGCACTTAGGAATTTGGAAACATTAGTCAAACCCCAATCAGATTAAGTTGATCAAAGAAACAAGAGAAGAGAGCCAACACTACATAAATGGAGCCAATAGCCCAAGATGTAAGTAGAGCCAAGAAAGTATAGATCAAAGCCAAACCCAAAGATCAATTCAAACTAGCACTAACTCCATGATTAGGGGTCCCTCAATTAAGCTTGGGTTAGTTTTCAGATGAAATCCAACTAACCCACTACTAATCAACTAGCCCAGAGGTAGGGTTTGAAGTAGGGATTGTCCTCAGGCAGCCTAGTAGTGCTAGGACTATTGCATCATTGGATCAAGTAGTGCAGCATCTGTTGTTAAGTAACGATGAGAGCCTCAGGACACCATCATTGGCATGGCAAGATGAAGGAGCACATGTTCTTATCAGCGAGAGTAGGAGAGAAAGAAAGAAAGTGAAGAGACCAGTGTAGCATCTGTTCAAATCAGATTTAAGAGAGGGAATTGGAAAGAAAAGATATAGTCCATAACCTGCAAGAAGAAATAGGCCATTGATAGCACATTTACTACACATCTGCTGTAAGCAGAACACATACACCCACTTACACATGGGTACTATTCTGTATACAGGTACACAAGCACAACACATGCACCTGGTATAGATAGGAGTATAAGCATGCATCTAAATCATCTGAAACATATGAAATAGCTAATGCAAAGAAAGAATTATCACTACATGCAACCATCGGGACTATGTCTTGTACAATATACAACTAAACCACCAGTAGATGATGTACTAAACCATACAAGAAATACCAATACATGGTATTTAGATAAAGACTAGTATATATCAAACACAGTACCAACCTGAAAGAGAAACTATAATTTTATACCACTACGGGGAGCAAATCATGAACTACAGAGTAATTGCAGTAAAGAGACGAATCAGTATATGTTGATCAATAAGAGAGTTACAGCTATATACAAATGAAGGACTATATCCTTTATAAGATAACAAAGAAACATTAGCACTTGTACATATGAACAAATAGAACCAGCAGCCAACTAATAAAGAAAGTAGCATGTGCTATATGACGGAACAATAACATCTATAAGACCAAGATAATTGCAATGATAACAGTAGGGTCATGCCATCATTCGATCCAATCATTGCAGAACTAGTTGAGTGACAAATCAAATATAACAGTAGTTCCATTGGTTCAGCCAACAAGTTAACAATACTTTAGTTCCTACTAATTTTGCAACTCGTGATAATAAAGAAATCAGAGCTCGACATCACAGCAACAACAGTGGTAGACTGGGAGCCTGGAACCATGCACATCAAATCGCAGAGCAGAAAAATAGCAATACTACTTGGAGCAATAAGAAGCTCAACGGAATGGGGCAACATTTGGAAGGAGACAAGCAAGTACTACAACAGCTAGCTAGGCTGAATTGAAGATTAAAAAAATCATATGTTCAGCATGATTATACACGTGAAGGGGAATGGGTTCACAGCAGGGACCTTCAGGTCATGGCATGGCTCGCATCTCTCCTCCTCATGTGCATTGGTTTGCATCCAATCCTTGCAGTCCAATCCATGGACGTCCCTCCCTCCCTGCATCTCTAGAACTGAGAAAAAAAATCACAGAGGCTGATTAACATTTGAGAGAGTGGACTATGGATACACCAAACTCCACCAGTACCTAGCTCCCAAACTGAGAAAAAATCCATTCATATGCAGCAGCCCAAACTTGACTTTGAGAGAGCGGACTGATTAACATTTTTTTGTTGCGTGAATTTTTCACAAATAGAAGTACTCCAGCAACTATCAGAATAAATCATAGAGGCTGGCCAAACTAATTGGCACACTCAAACTATACCTGAGAGCAGCCTGATGAACACATTGTTAGAGAGGCACATCTAGCTAGTTTCCTGTATATCAATTAAGCTACTAGCTTGGTTGCTTCTTTTAGCTAGCATACACGTACGTGATTTGTTATAGCATACATAAACAAACACACGTTTCTTTTAGCTAGCTAGGCGGAAGTGAAGATTGACCAAAATCACATTCATGTCAAGCAATGTGAAGCATCATTATACAAGGAAACGGGGGGAACAGAGGAGTGCACAGGGGCTCACCATGGGGATGCTTTAGCCGATGCAGTGCACCGCCGTCACGCCATGGAGGGGGCCGCCGTCTCACCGGAGTTTACCCGCCGCGTGCGTCCGCCCCGCAGCCACCTGGTGCAGGAGCACCGACCACGAGGTGGAGCCGCCCGTGGGACTTGCGGTGGGCGTCGAAGATGGTGGAGCAGAGTCGCCCAGCGACACGCCCGGAGTTGGAGGGGCGCCACCCTCGAAACCCTAGCCATGGGGAGGGGTCGTGGGTGAGCTCGGGGCCGCCAAAGGCGGATCTGGCGGAGGGAAGGGAAGAGAGGCGGCAGGGGAGCACGGATCTGTGCTGCAGCGGCGGCGAGGGTCAGCCGAACACGCCGGAATCGGCGGCGTGAACAGCGGCGGCGAGGGTTTCGTGGGTGGGGGGAGGGAGCAGGGAGAGACGAGCGAGAGAGGGAGAGGGGGAGGCGTGCGGTGGGTTTCTGTCTTGTTTTTCTTTTTCTTTTTTTCCTCCTTTTCTTTAGATGGGTGGATGTGGCATGTGGCGTGGAGAGATGGATGGATAGATGTGAGCCATGTCATCAATCCATGCCACAACTGGTTACACCAATGAGATTTAAGCTATTGCAATTGTATTTTCTCCTCTTATTCCGAGTAAACACTTAACAATTTTGGAGAAGGGCATCGGTCTAAACGGCTCGCTCTTTCCCATGCTTCCCGACCGGGCCAAGCCCGCCACGGTAGGGTGTGGTAAAGTTTCAGCGCGTTTCGGAGAAGCCTGACCGGAGGCCGCTTGTAAACTGCGAGCACCTGAAATGATGTCCAGGAGTGGTTTGTAGAACCATATATGATGTATTCACGGTACGTGTAGGCCTAGTGCAACCAAAGGACGGGCAGGACCCACCACCCGGGGGTGTATGTACCTCGGCGGCATGCCGGATCTGGCCGTTAAAATCCACGGGAAATCATATGATGCCAGAAATCCTCGGGACCTGGCACGGTGTCATCATATGGCCCTTGTAATGTGTGGGAAAAGTTTGAGCGCGTTTCGTAGAAGCCTGGCCGGAGGCCGCTTGTAAACTACACGATCTCCAAGGTAGTATATGGCTATAGAGAGAACTTGTCCGATTTGTGAAGGAAGTGTGTTGCCCGTTTCTTCGTTGACCTCGATACTTCTCGTGATCTCAAAGGGGGCCATCGCATGACACGTGGCAGGACATGGCATTTTTCGGGGCCGCCTGCAATATTTGAGACATTTATTGCATTCGTAGGGTTTCAATGCGGGAAGTTACAGATCTGCATGGCGACCACATGAAATGATGTCCAGAAGTGGTTTGTCAAATCATGTATGATGTCTTTGCGGTATGTGTAGGCCTAGTGCAACCAAAGGAGGGGCAGGCCCCACCCTCGAAGGGTGAATGTGCCTCAGCAACATGCCGGACCTAGCCGTTAAAATCCATGAAAAATCATACTTTGCCGGAAATCCTCGAGACCTAGCACGGTGGCGTCATGTGGCCCTTGTAGGTTATGGTAAAAGTTTGAGCGCATTTCGCAGAAGCCTAACTGAAGGCCTCTTGTAAACTGCAACATTTCCGAGGTAGTATCTAGCTATCGAGACAGAACATGCCCAGTTTTGTGAAGGAAGTGTGTTGCCCGTTGCTCCCGTGGCATTGCTACCCCCCTAGGGCCCCCGTCCCGCCTAACCCTAGAGCGGTTGACCACGAGATCTAACCCTTTGACTTTCCACGGACGGGCATTGACCAGTGGACCTCTCCACCCAGTTGTGTCAGGTCGGCCCAGAGGGACACCGGGGAGCAACATCCGGGCCAAACCCACAACTACATCCCCTCTGTGTAGACCCGACGCGTCCGTTTCGCCCCTCCAGGTGCCGGCGTCAAGGCCGTCGATTAGGGGCCATGCTCCGGAGATGCGTGCCGCCTCTTCAGACATGCCACAACACTTTCAGACTTGTGAGAAGCCGCGTACGCAAGATTGGCGGCATGCTAGCCCACGGAGGCCGCCGGCCACAGTCGTACACATGCGAAGGGCAATCCACGTAGAGGGAAATCTTCAGATACTTCTCCATCACCAAAAATTATGAAAAATTACCATCGTTCCTATAGCACATGTGCCCACGTCGTGTAAAAAACTCATGATTTTATCGCGATCCGAGTATTTAATAATATTCACGCCGCACCATTACCGCGGAACGTCTACTACCGTGTCATTGTCGTCCGTGAGGGGGGCCACACCCCGGAGACGCGTGCCACCTCTTTGGACATGCCACAACACCACCCCGCATGTATGAGGGCCCGGTACGACGCTCCGGTGGCATTGCTACCCCCAGGCCCCCCGTCCCGCCTTACCCTGGAGCGGTTGACCACGAGATCTCTAGCCCTTTGACTTCCCACGGACGGGCTTTGACCAGTGGACCTCTCCACCCGGTTGTGTCAGGTCGGCCCAGAGGGACACCGGGGAGCAACATCCGGGCCAAACCCACAGCTAAATCCACTCCGTGTAGACCCGGCGCGGCAGTTTCCCCTCCAGTGCCGGCGGCGGCGCCGTCCGTGAGGGGGGCCACGCACCGGAGACGCGTGCCGCCTCTTCGGACATGCCACAACACCACCCCACATGTATGAGGGCCCGGTACGACGCTCCGGTGGCATTGCTACCCCCCAGGCGGTTGACCACGAGATCTAGCCCTTTGACTTCCCACGGACGGGCTTTGACCAGTGGACCTCTCCACCCGGTTGTGTTAGGTCGGCCCAGAGGGACACCGGGAAGCAACATCCGGGCCAAACCCATAGCTACAACCCCTCCGTGTAGACCCAACGCGTCCGTTTCGCCCCTCCAGGTGCCGGCGGCGGTGCCGTCAGTTAGGAGGGCCACGCTCCGGAGATGCGTGCCGCCTCTTCGGACATGCCACAACACTTCCAGACTTGTGAGAAGCCGCGTACGCAAGATTGGCGGCATGCTAGCCCACGGAGGCCGACTTCCACAGTAGTAGACATGCGAAGTTCAATCCACGTAGAGGGAAATCTTCAGATACTTCTCCATCACAAAAAATTATGAAAAAATACCATCGTTCCTATAGCACATGTGCCCACGTCGTGTAAAAAACTCATGATTTTATCGCGATCCGAGTATGCACCGTTACCGCGGAATGTCTACTACCGTGTCATCACCGTCCGTGAGGGGGGCCACACCCCGGAGACGTGTGCCGCCTCTTTGGACATGCAAGAACACCACCCCGCATGTATGAGGGGCGGTCGCGACAGCTCGGTGGCATTGCTACCCCCCAGGTCCCCGTCTCCGCCTTACCTGGAGCGGTTGACCACGAGATCTAGCCCTTTGACTTCCGGGACGGACGGGCTTTGACCGATGGACCTCTCCACCCGGTTGTGTCAGTCGGCCCGGAGGGACACCGGGAGCAACATCCGGGCCAAACCCACAGCTACATCCACTCCGTGTAGACCCGATCTGGCAGTTTCTCCAGTTCGTTCGGCGTGGCGCCGTCCGTGAGGGGCCACGCACCGGAGACGCGTGCCGCCTCTTCGGACATGCCACAACACCACCCCCCATGTATGAGGGCCCGGTACGACACTCCGGTGGCATTGCTATCCCCCAGGACCCCGTCCCGCCTAACCCTGGAGCGGTTGACCACGAGATCTAGCCCTTTGACTTCCCACGAACGGGCTTGGACCAGTGGTCTCCATCCGGTTGTGTTAGCTCAGCCCAGAGGGATACCTGGGACCAACATCCGGGCCAAAGCCACAGCTACATCCACTCGTGTACACCCGACGGCAGTTTCTCCTTCCAGTGCCGGCCGGGCGCCGTCCGTGAGGGGCCACGCATGGAGACGTGCCGCCTCTTCGGACATGCCACAACACCACCCCGCATGTATGAGGGCCCAACGCTCCGGTGGCATTGCTACCCCCAGGCCCCCCGTCCCGCCTTACCCTGGAGCGGTTGACCACGAGATCTAGCCCTTTGACTTCCCACGGACGGGCTTTGACCAGTGGACCTCTCCACCCGGTTGTGTTAGGTCGGCCCAGAGGGACACCGGGGAGCAACATCCGGGCCAAACCCACAGCTACATCCCCTCCGTGTAGACCCGACGCGTCCGTTTCCCCCCTCCAGGTGCCGGTGGCGGCGCCGTCAGTTAGGAGGGCCATGCTCCGGAGATGCGTGCCACCTCTTCGGACATGCCACAACAGTTCCAGACTTGTGAGAAGCCGCGTACGCAAGATTGGCGGCATGCTAGCCCTCGGAGGCCGCCGGCCACAGTGGTAGACATGCGAAGGGCAATCCACGTAGAGGGAAATCTTCAGATACTTCTCCATCACAAAAAATTATGAAAAAATACCATCGTTCCTATAGCACATGTGCCCACGTCGTGTAAAAAACTCATGATTTTATCGCGATCCGAGTATTTAATAATATTCACGCCGCACCGTTACCGCGGAACGTCTACTACCGTGTCATCACCGTCCGTGAGGGGGGCCACACCTCGGAGATGTGTGCCGCCTCTTTGGACATGCCAGAACACCACCCCGCATGTATGAGGGGCCGGTGCGACGCTCCGATGGCATTGCTACCACCCCCCCCCCCCCCCAGGTCCCCCGTCCCGCCTTACCCTGGAGCGGTTGACCACGAGATCTAGCCCTTTGACTTCCGACGGACGGGCTTTGACCAGTGGACCTCTCCACCCGGTTGTGTCAGGTCGGCCCAGAGGGACACCGGGGAGCAACATCCGGGCCAAACCCACAGCTACATCCACTCCGTGTAGACCCGACGCGGCAGTTTCCCCCCTCCAGGTGCCGGCGGCGGCGCCGTCCGTGAGGGGGGACACATACCGGAGACGCGTGCCGCCTCTTCGGACATGCCACAACACCACCCGCCATGTATGAGGGCCCGGTACGACACTCCGGTGGCATTGCTATCCCCCAGGACCCCGTCCCGCCTAACCCTGGAGCGGTTGACCACGAGATCTAGCCCTTTGACTTCCCACGGACAAGCTTTGACCAGTGGACCTCTCCACCCGGTTGTGTCAGGTCGGCCCGTAGGGACACCGGGAGCAACATCCGAGCCAAACCCACAGCCTACATCCACTCCGTGTAGACCCGACGGCGGTTTCCCCCCCTCAGTCTTGCGTGGCGGCGCCGTCCGTGAGGGACATGCACTGAGACGCAGCGTGCCGCCTCTTCGGACATGCCACAACACCACCCGCATGTATGAGGGGCCCGATGCGACACTCCGGTGGCATTGCTACCCCCTCAGACCCGTCTCGCCTAACCACAGGCGGTTGACCACGAGATCTAGCCCTTTGACTTTCCATGGACGGGCTTTGACCAGTGGACCTCTCCACCCGGTTGTGTCAGGTCGGCCCAGAGGGACACCGGGGAGCAACATCCGGGCCAAACCCACAGCTACATCCACTCGGTGTAGACCCGACGCGGCAGTTTTCCCCCTCCAGGTGCCGGTGGCGGCCCCGTCCGTGAGGGGGGCCACGCACCGGAGACGCGTGCCGCCTCTTCGGACAATGCCACAACACCACCCCGCATGTATGAGGGCCCGGTACGACGCTCCGGTGGCATTGCTACCCCCAGGCCCCCCGTCACGCCTTACCCTGGAGCGGTTGACCATGAGATCTAGCCCTTTGACTTCCCACGGACAGGCTTTGACCAGTGGACCTCTCCACCCGGTTGTGTTAGGTCGGCCCAGAGGGACACCGGGGAGCAACTTCCGGGCCAAACCCACAGCTACATCCCCTCCGTGTAGACCCGACGCGTCCGTTTCGCCCCTCCAGGTGCCGGCGGCGGCGCCGTCAGTTAGGAGGGCCACGCTCCAGAGATGCGTGCCGCCTCTTCGGACATGCCACAACACTTCCAGACTTGTGAGAAGCCGCGTACGCAAGATTGGCGGCATGCTAGCCCACGGAGGTCACGCCACAACGTAGACATGCGAAGGGCAATCCACGTAGAGGGAAATCTTCAGATACTTCTCCATCACAAAAAATTATGAAAAAATACCATCGTTCCTATAGCACATGTGCCCACGTCGTGTAAAAAACTCATGATTTTATCGCGATCCGAGTATTTAATAATATTCACGCCGCACCGTTACCGCGGAACTTCTACTACCGTGTCATCACCGTCCGTGAGGGGGGCCACACCCCGGAGACGTGTGCCGCCTCTTTGGACATGCCAGAACACCACCCCGCATGTATGAGGGGCCGGTGCGATGCTCCGGTGGCATTGCTACCCCCCCCCCCCAGGTCCCCCGTCCCGCCTTACCCTGGAGCGGTTGACCACGAGATCTAGCCCTTTGACTTCCGACGGACGGGCTTTGACCAGTGGACCTCTCCACCCGGTTGTGTCAGGTCGGCCCAGAGGGACACCGGGAGCAACATCCGGGCCAAACCCACAGCTACATCCACTCCGTGTAGACCCGGCGGTTTCCCCCTCCAGTTCGGCGGCGGCGCCCGTCCGTGAGGGCCACGCACGGAGGCAGCGTGCCGCCTCTTCGGACATGCCACAACACCACCCCCATGTATGAGGGCCCTGCACGACACTCCGGTGGCATTGCTATCCCCAGACCCGTCCCCGCCTAACCCTGGAGCGGTTGACCATGAGATCTAGCCCTTTGACTTCCCACGGACGGGCTTTGACCAGTGGTCCTCTCCACCCGGTTGTGTCAGGTCAGCCCAGAGGGACACCTGGGAGCAACATCGAGGCCAAACCCACAGCTAAATCCCCTCCGCGTAGACCCGGCCGACAGTTTCCCCCCTCCAGTGCCGGGCGTGGCGCCGTCCGTGAGGGGGACACGACCGAGACGCTGCACCGCCTCTTCGGACATGCCACAACACCACCCCGCATGTATGAGGGCCCGGTACGGCGTTTCAGTTGCATTGCTACCCCCAGGGCCCCCGTCCCGCCTAACCTTGGAGCGGTTGACCACGAGATCTAGCCCTTTGACTTCCCACGGACGGGCTTTGACCAGTGGACCTCTCCACTCGGTTGTGTCCGGTCGGCCCAGAGGGACACCCGGGAGCAACATCCGGGCCAAAACCACAGCTACATCCACTCCGTGTAGACCCGACGCGCGGTTTCTCCTCTCCAGTGCCGCGGCGGCCGTCCGTGAGGGGCCACGCACCGAGACGCTGCGTGCCGCCTCTTCGGACATGACACAACACCACCCCACATGTATGAGGGCCCGACGCTCCGGTGGCATTGCTACCCCCAGCTCCCCCGTCCCGCCTTACCCTGGAGCGGTTGACCACGAGATCTAACCCTTTGACTTCCCACGGACGGGCTTTGACCAGTGGACCTCTCCACCCGGTTGTGTCAGGTCGGCCCAGAGGGACACCGGGAGCAACATCCGGGCCAAACCCACAGCTAAATCCACTCCCGTGTGGACCCGACGCAGTTTCCCCCCCTCGGGCGTGGCGGCCGTCCGTGAGGGGCCACGACCGAGACGCGTGCCGCCTCTTCGGACATGCCACATCACCACCCCGCATGTATGTGGGCCCGGTACGACGCTCCGGTGGCTTTGCTACCCCCAGGTTCCCAGTCCCGCCTATCCATTGAGGGGTTGACCACGAGATCTAGCCCTTTGTCTTCCCACGGACGGGCTTTGACCAAAGTGGACCTCTCCACCTGGGCTTGTGTCGGTCGGCCCAGAGGGACACCAGGAGCAACATCCGGGCCAAACCCACAGCTACATCCACTCCGTGTAGACCCGGCGGCGGTTTCTCCAGTGCGTGGCGGCGCGCCGTCCGTGAGGGGCCACGCCAGAGGCAGCGTGCCGCCTCTTCGGACATGCCACAACACCACCCCGCATGTATGAGGGCCCGACGCTCCGGTGGCATTGCTACCCCCAGGCCCCCCGTCCCTCCTTACCATGGAGCGGTTGACCACGAGATCTAGCCTTTTGACTTCCCATGGACGGGCTTTGACCAGTGGACCTCTCCACCCGGTTGTGTTAGCTCGGCCCAGAGGGACACCGGGGAGCAACATCCGGGCCAAACCCACAGCTACATCCCCTCCGTGTAGACCCGACGCGTCCGTTTCCCCCCTCCGGTGCCGGTGGCCATGCGTCGATTAGGAGGGCCACGCTCCGGAGATGCGTGCCGCCTCTTCGGACATGCCACAACACTTCCATACTTGTGAGAAGCCGCGTACGCAAGATTGGCGGCATGCTATCCCACGGAGGCCGCCGGCCACAGTGGTAGACATGCGAAGGGCAATCCACGTAGAGGGGAATCTTCAGATACTTCTCCATCACAAAAAATTATGAAAAAATACCATCGTTCCTATAGCACATGTGCCCACGTCGTGTAAAAAACTCATGATTTTATCGCGATCCGAGTATTTAATAATATTCACGCCGCACCGTTACCGCGGTACGTCCACTACCGTGTCATCACCGTCCGTGAGGGAGGCCACACCCCGGAGACGTGTGCCGCCTCTTTGGACATGCCAGAACACCACCCCGCATGTATGAGGGGCCGGTGCCACGCTCCGGTGGCATTGCTACCCCCAGGTCCCCGTCCGCCTTACCTCGAGCGGTTGACCACGAGATCTAGCCCTTTGACTTCCGGCCAGACGGGCTTTGACCGGTGGACCTCTCCACCCGGTTGTCTCAGTCGGCCCGGAGGGACAACGGGGAGCAACATCCGGGCCAAACCCACAGCTACATCCACTCCGTAGACCCGACGGCGGTTTCCCCCTCCGGTGCCGTGGCGGCGGCGCCGTCCGTGAGGGGACACGCCACCGAGCAGCGTGCCGCCTCTTCGGACATGCCACAACACCACCCCGCATGTATCAGGGCCCGGTACAACACTCCAGTGGCATTGCTCCCCCCCCCCCCAGGACCCCGTGTCGCCTAACCCTGGAGCGGTTGACCACGAGATCTAGCCCTTTGACTTCCCACGGACGGGCTTTGACCAGTGGACCTCTCCACCCGGTTGTGTCAGGTCGGCCCAGAGGGACACCGGGGAGCAACATCCGGGCCAAACCCACAGCTACATCCACTCCGTATAGACCCGATGCGGCAGTTTCTCCTCTCCAGGTGCCGGCGGCGGCGCCGTCCGTGAGGGGGGCCACGCACCGGAGACGCGTGCCGCCTCTTCGAACATGATACAACACCACCCCGCATGTATGAGGGCCCGACGCTCTGGTGGCATTGCTACCCCCAGCCCCCCCGTCCCGCCTTACCCTGGAGCGGTTGACCACGAGATCTAACCCTTTGACTTCCCACGGATGGGCTTTGACCAGTGGACCTCTCCACCCGGTTGTGTCAGGTCGGTCCAGAGGGACACCGGGGAGCAACATCCGGGCCAAACACACAGCTAAATCCACTCCGTGTAGACCCGACGGCAGTTTCTCCGGTGCCGGGCGGCGCCGTCTGTGAGGGCCACGCACCGAGACGCGTCTTGCCTCTTCGGACATTCCACAACACCACCCGGTTGTGGTAGGTCATCCGATATATATATATATATATATATATATATATATATATATATATATATATATATATATATATGTATGTATATAAACACTTGGGAGCAAAGTCCCTTCAGATAGACTGATGTGGCTGTTCCCCATTCCAGTGCGGGTTGGCGGCTTGCACTTCGTGAGGGTCACACCGCCTGTCTGTAACCGAAAAATAATGTATGTATGCTTATTAACACGTACTATATGTAAGTTAGTCAAATAATAATATTTAAGAAAACATAAAATATAGCAATAAAAAAAAAGAAAAAAAAACTATGCCGACGGCAAAGCCGTCGGCATAGCTGTGGCCAAGGCAGATGGCCGGCGCGCCGCGGATCAGTGATGTGGCATCTATGCTGACGGTAGCCGTCGGCATAGGTGGTGGTCGGTGCGCCTCGAATCGATGACGTGGTAAATGCATCTATGCCGACGGCCTCCCGTCTCGGCCGTCGGTATAGATCGGACGCCGTTAGCCGCACGGCACGAGCGGGATCGCTCGGCCCGCAACTATGCCGACGGACCATGTATGCCGACGGCAGCTGTAGGCGTAACTTGGGATAAGCCGAGGGCTCATCTGGGCCGACGGGGGCCGTCGGCATAGCTCGGGATAGCCCGACGGCTTTATTACGCCGACGGCCTGGACACGGCTGTCGGCATAGCCCAGACTAGGCCGACGGGGGCCGTCGGCATATATATGGCCGTCGGCATAGGGCCCTGTTCCGGTAGTGCGCTGCACCACCTGTGCACGGACAAGCTCTGCCACGTCACAGTCCCGGGCCCCGCCTTTCGCTCCCGCTACGTCATGGGCTCCTCCCAAGGCTGGCTCATCACCGCCGACGAGCGCTCCTGTCTCATCCTCGTCAACCCCATAACCGGCGCTCAGGTCGCCATGCCCCTACCGGAAACCATGCACAACGTCCACCTCCATTATGGCGATGAAGACTGCAAACTGGACGGCTATGATCTTATTTACTATGACACGGTGCCGCGTAAATTCCACAAGGAAATAAAGCCATATGGAATTTCACTGGAACAAGCTCGCTTTTTCTTCTACATGATTGTAGCCATGTCGTGCGACCCGTTCAGCAAAAATTGCATCGTGGTACGTGCACACATGCCTAATCAAATGCTCTCCTATGCTAGGGTTCGGGACGCCAAGTAGACTTGGATTGATACACACAGAGAACAAGCACTATCTTGATGTTTGTTACGATAGCCGCAATGGTTTGTTCTATGCTCTTCAAGGTTGTGGTGATGTGCATACCATTGATCTCCATGGACCATATGCACTGGTGAATATTGTCTACGAGCACAAGGGGGATTACAATACCGACAATAAGTATATTGTACATCCCTTTTCGGAAAAAAAAGTATATTGTACATGCACCATGGGGAGATATTTTTCAGATATGGAGGTGGGATCGATATCTTGAGGATGACGAGGAAGTGGTGGAGGACGATGACAATAATGATGTCGATGGGGGTGTATAACAGTTAGAGATGGTGGAGGCAGAGATAGAGATGGAGAGGATGAGGAGAAAATAGAATCGGATGTAGAGGAGCATGAAGAGATAGAAGTGGTAAGCGAGGATTTGAAGACGGAGACTGAAACAGAAGAGGACAAGGAGGAAATAGAATCAGATGTGGAGGAGCGTGAAGAATAGAAGTGGTGAGCGAGGATTTGGAGACGGAGACTGAAACAGAAGAGGACGAGGAGGAGGTAGAGAATGCACATGTGTCGATGGAAGGGGAGGAGGAGGTGGTGGTTGAGAACGCAGACGTCTTAGTGGAGGAGGAGGTGGACAATGCAGATGTGCCGGTGGATGAGGAGCAGAGCATGGAGGAGCAGGAGGAGGAGGAGGAGGATGACGACGAGGAGGAAGAAGAAAAAGAGCGTGTGACTGCTCGCTTTATTGTCTACAAAATTGATTTTGTTAAACAGAAGCTCACAAAAGTACACAATCTCGAAGATCACACGTTGTTCACGGGTTTCAACACTTCATTGTTAGTTCCATCGAAGGACTTCCCCACATTAATACTCAATAGCATCTACCATACAGATGACTTGAATCATAATACATTCTTCAAAATAATTAAATATGGACGGGCTTTGATTGACCAGGGCCTTTGGCAGGTTTTTATCTTCAATATGGAAGATAGCAGTATCATGAATATACTGGCTCCTAATTATTCAAGATTGAATTGGCCCCCACCGGTTTTGATCCAGCCATAAATTTCTTGAATTTGGAGAAATTTATGTACCTAAGGCAAGGAAGTTGTAAAGTTTGGTGTTTCATCAATTAGGAATATTCTAAAGTTATTTAGTCTGGCCTTACTGAATTGAAGATTTCCCCTCCCTGTTCATACTTACTTGTACTTCTTATTATATCCAATATCTGAGCATACTAGACCATGAATGCGCGCTTTGCCGCGCCCGCCCGTTTTCAAGAAAAACTATATTAAAAAACAATTGAAATTCCAAATAATTAATATAATGGAAATGATTCAAATTATTGTTACTCAAGTCCAGGGCCATAGAGGAAGATTAAATATTGAAAGGCCACATCTACTTGAATACGTAATATTGGTTCTATTCTAGCACAAATATATTACCGACAAAAAAATGCAGTCCAATTCTAAAGCAGTAAAATACCAATGCTCATTTATGTAATGTCACTTGAACACCCAAGGGAAAAGTGCCCTTTGTTGCAGGATATGGATCTAAACTTAAGGTCTAGTTAGGGCTCATACCTGTAATGAACAAGATGAAGAGTTTTGAAATATAAAAAAGCGCATAGTTGTTTGTCTATATGTTCATCCGGTATGCAAACACTCCTTTTGTATACAATACTTTTATTAGCAAGCATTTAATATATTTGTTTACTTTTACATAAGTGGATGAACATGTGTCAAATAGTGAAACCTTCAGTTCTAATGAATGGGAGGATGGGAATGTACGTCTTTGAACATGACGCACTGCAAATAAACATAGAATTAGAATTAAGAACTAAAAATCATATTTTTCATGATGTGCATCGGCAATCCTGAAGCCCATCAGCTATACGGGTACATGAAATTGGTAACAAAAACTCGAACAGATCTGGTAGATTTAGTAAACAAAATACGTTCACCAAATCAAAAGTAACAATCAAATCTGCACTATTCTCAGATTGAAGTTGAGAGAAAGCAGTCGCAAAAGTGACTTGCACAGCTTCTATATATATCTTCCTGGTGGCTCATGAGCGTTTGCCTCCCAAAGTGCACACGCTGGGGAGAGAATTCCACCGCCGTCACCAGAAATTGACTCTGAGCTGCTGGTCCATTGATGAAAGTGAAGGGGCTAAAGGTCAGAGGGCAAGGACGACCTTGGCACACCGCCTCTCCTTCACCGCCCCTTTTTTTCTTCCCCTGCAGCAAGCATCCTAGCAGCAAAAGAAGCCACGGCCAAACCATGAGCCAGCTGCTACGGGACGCCGCTGTGCGGACGGGGGATGAAGGATGGGAGGACAGGGAGGGCATGCCGCCTTGTGAGGAAACCGTCACCGCCGTCGCATGTTTTTTTTAGCAAAACCGCTGTCGCATGTATTCTACATCGGTGAATGGGAAGCCGCCTAGATCGATCTTCAGAGCAGTAGCCCATTATCGTTTGGGCCGGCTAGGACCGGCCGGGACGTTCGTAGTGAGGACGGTAGAAACGGCTGCGGGGACGCTGTGGTACGACGAAAAGATCCAGAATGTTGATTGAGCTGATCGGACGGTATAAAGTGTCAAATCACTGTGTGAGCTCTTAGATGGCTCTGTTATACTGTTTAGTAATTGGATGTAATAAGATTTTATATTAGGGGACGGAGGGAGTACTACTAAATATTGTGCGTTGTGGTTATCTTTTTTTTAACTTCATTATGGTTATATTTATTTATATTATCTCTATTTATGAGCAATTATTGTGATACATAACCTTTCATCTGGTACGTTGAGAAATAACGCTCGACAAATATTTTATATTATGATCTTCGAAGTGAACACACTTCACCCACGAGAGCCTTGTGCCGGGATCCGCCGGCTACGCAGCCGTACTTGTACTTCTATCAGAATCGCTGGGGTAGAGATCTGGGGAGCAACTTGAGCTGGTGGAGTCGATGAATGAGGAACCGCTAGAGCCGGTGGAGTTGATGAGAAAATGAGTGGGTGAGAGCGAGGAGCGAGGTGCCAGGATGAAAATGAGTGGGTGGGTGGAGTTGATGAGAAAATGAGTTGGCTTCACCCGATATCCATCCGGATCAAAATTTTAAATAGCCGGCTATTGCTAAACTGTAGCCCCGCTGTTGTGGTTTGAGCAAGGTGCTGCTAAATGATAGGATATAGGATTCATGTACAATTACCTGGAAAGTCCTAACATACCCGACTATAGCCTCGCTATAGCTTATTTGGAGGAATGTTGCTATTTGGCATAACCCACTATTTAGAACAATGATTTGGCATATGCATGATCAGGACGGTGCATTATGTCATATCAATGGAGACTTGAAGATACTCTGTATGTCGCACAAAGCTGATGCTGCGTTTCACGAACCCGTCACCATCATGGACACACTTGACGCCGTCGTTCTGGTAGATCGTCTTGACGAGCAGGAGCACTGCCTGGATGCTGGTGATGGGGTTGAGGAGGTAAGGGTTGCTGACATCATCATTGGTGAACATATGGCTGTCACGGCACGCGAAGGTGAAGCCCTGCTTCTCGTGCGTTGGCCCCGGAAGATAACACCCGGCTAACAAAATGGGTTCTTCAAAAGCAACGCCTCCATGAAGGAAACAATGCATAAGCGTTGTCGTTGCCCGATCAAAAATCTTGAGTTTTCACCCTGGAGAAAGTTCAAGTTCAACCAAAAAACAATACCTTCAACAAGGTCATTGCCAGGTACAACCAATGAAGGTCAGATATTGGGTTTTCAGTTTTCACCCTCGGAATCGAGACTGGGTACTCAAGGAGCACCACCAAAATTGCACCACCTCCAGTGTCGTCGCCCCCGCTTGCCGAGGCCACTGTTGCAAGTCACCAAAACCTAACACACAGTCTTCATCACATCCAGTACTTCTTTCCACCAACGCTTCAAGACCTCCAATCATAGCCGCCATGACTTTCTCCACTCCTATCAATGCCATGGAAATCTTGACTTAGACATGTCCCATGAATCCAATAAGAAAGCGAAGCTTTGCGTCGCGCCCTTTTGAACTGATAATATAAGCGCGCACGACCGGAGCCTTTCCGATCTAGATATGCAGGTGTGGCATTCGCCAATCCATATATATCTCTGACGGGGAAGACCGAAACGCGTCAGTAGTCAGATCAAAGAGATCGACGTCAGGCAGAAGGACTTCGTGATGAACGAAGATTGCTAGGGCCAAACAACCACAACACCAAACACTTCCACGCCTTGGCAGCGCTGTCGCCGCCCATGGCCAAAACCGGTCCACGGCGGCCCAGATCCGGCCGAATCCAGCCTGCTATGTACATCCGAATGTAGCCCGCATTGAAATCTCTAAAAGTTCTTATATTTAGAAACGGAGGGAGTACAAAGTATAGAAAAGGGTATATAAATATACTAGGTTTGTTTTCTTTACTTGACTTGCATTTTTCTCTCTTAGGACATAAACTCTGTGGTTAGGATTTGTTTTTGATAAACTTGTTACTCCGTATTAATAAAGTATAGAAAAGCCTCTTTCTAGCCGCCGCCTCCTCCTCCAAGAAAAGTTAGGGTTCGTGCCTCTCGCCGGCTCCGCCGCAGGTCCGCCTCGTCTCCGGTGGCCCTAGGGCCATGGGGGCGTGGTGGATCCTGGCAAGGGCCGGCGGGAGGGCTCCGTTGTTAGTCGTTCCTTCAAAATTTGTTAGGGTTTGTGTCCTATTCAGGAAGACGAGACGGTGGCGGCTCCCTGAAGATGGAATAAAGGTCTCCCCGCCTAGTCCCCGTTCCGGTGGTGCGTCTAGCATCGTTGGTGGGCTGTGGAGGTGTGTCTCCGGCGGATCTATCCTCGGTGGATTTGCTCGGATCTGGTTGTGGTTCGTCTATGTTCGTGTGTCTTCAGGTTGGATCCTTTCGATCTACGTTATTCTTCATCAGCGGCGGTTGCTGTTCTGATGCGCTGGTCCTACGGGGCCTTAGCACGACGACTTCCCGACTGTCTACTACAACAAGTTGTGCCCGACTCCGGCGAGGGAGCGGTGATGACGGCGGCGCGCCTTCGGCTCGTTTCAGTGATTGTAGTCGTCGCTAGGTGGTCTACGGATCTGGATGTAATTTTTATTATTTCTAGTGTTCGTTGTACTGCCGTGATGGAAGATGAATAGATTGAAAGTTTTCTCGCAAAAAAAAAATTGAAGTCATGGTAGGCTAGGTGCATCAGGTTGATGATGCAGAGGTCAGAAGATCTTGTAAATGCATCGCTTGTTTAAAGCTCATAGCATCCGGCCTACCCAAGGACAAATCTTATGGCGAAGGGACTCTGAGCTATTGATCTATCAGAGGACCAACAAGTTGATACTACTCTCCACCAGTACCATCGAAGTATCTTATAAGGAGCAGTGCTTCCCTGAGCAGAAAATGAATACCTTGCTAGACAGTTTTGTTTTCTATCTCAAAATTATTCAACTACATTACATACATCATTTGTTGTGTCTCTGGATGGATACTAAGCACAGAAGACACCAGGAATTGCCAACGGATATTCAGAATCACAGCATACACTCCCTGACTAAAAGGCATCCATTTCTCTCTGTATATTTCTTGTTTGTCTCTACGATGAAGGAGCAGGTGCCGATGTTCGACTAATCGATGGAATGACCTTCTGATGCCCACTCCTTGAAAGTGTCACGATGCAATGCACCAAGGGATCGACGAGCTGGTGAGCATTTTGATGGGGAACGGGGTCTGCCTAGACAAGATACATGTCACAGTTACTGTGAGTATATGGAGAAGAGGGCCCTAGACCTAGAGGATAAGGCATCCGCCACTAAGGAGCCTGCAAAGAAGGCAAGACGCTGCTGAGCATCCTCCAGAAGATGGTAAAGTCCAGAGACTGCTTTTGAGGGAGGATGGGTATCCACAAATCACAAGCATGAGCCGTGATGATTTTGACAGCTCTCACTGAAGTATCCTCATTCCTTTTATTCTGGCGTCGAACTTGCTTTGTTCCGGGACTCCTTGTGACAGACTATATGTATATCTGCTCTACTGATTTAGAACTTCTGCAGTTGTGCTGGTGTAGCGTATCTTTGGATTGCTCTGCATCAAGTGGACAGTGTGTTCTCTCTCTGAACCTCATATGTGGGGTTAGTTTATGTCCAAATAATCTGCAAAGAGGGTAACTAAACTTGATAATCCTGATCGAAAGGTATAGGAACACTGCTCTCGTCTAGAATGCAGAATTGTAGATATTGTGCAGTGTCATGTCACAGAGCTGCATCTATCATGTTGCCCAGAAAGAAATTGCATTGAGAGGGCTCCTCCCTCCCCTCAGATATATGTTCACCTTGTAAGGTTTTCAGTATGATACTTTCACGAAAACTGAGAATCATGTTCATGCATTATATTTCGCTAAAGTATCGCCTGGCTGCGGAACCAAGTTCACTCTTTTTAGCTCCTTCCACACTGTCTATTTTTGCTTCATTGGCTTCCATTATTTTCTTGCTTAGTTTTATATTACTATATGTTTATTGTCTATTTGTCCTCTTGTCTATGTTTCCTCTCTCTGACACCCTGTCAAAATACATGTCAATTGTGCTACACGAGGAGTGCAAAAATGGCATGAACACGCCCGCACAGCCAACTAGCGCCACCATTGGTCCAATATCATGTGTTTTAGTTTTGGTGTAAGTCCAATATCATCCACCCACACAGCCAACTAGCGCCACCATTGGTCACCATTTATAGTTTTTTACTCTACAGATGATCCTTCAAAAGGAAGGTAAAAAGTGGACAGCCGAGGAATTAGAATATTAATAGAAACCACACAACATTGGGCTTTATTTTCCATGAACTTCGTACTAATACATTAAATCTAAGATTTGGCTAGGTGCATTGTCTTGATGACAAACGGGTCGGAAGACCAAGAATCTTCTGCATTTTCGAAAAGAAAAGTTAAGCAATTACATCCCTTGTCCAAAGCTCTACAGCCTCTTATATATCCAAGGACAAAACTCGTAATGAAGGAATCATGTACTATTGATCTATCAGGGGACCAGTGAATTGATACCATCGAATTCTCTTATAAGAAGGAAGGCTTGCCTGGGCAAAAGATGAATAACCATTTTATTTATTTCTTAGAATTGTTCGATCCCACTTCATGCACTATTTGTTGTACTCTGGATATTAGGGGTTTGAAACTAATAGTTATAGGCATAGAAGACACCAGGAATTACCAATCGGTGGCTGAAATTACAACATGTGCTCTCGGGCTAAAGCGGCCATGTGCAATGTGCTGTAGTAGGAGCTGATAGCAGCACAGTACGCGGTGAAGATGGCGCAAGAGTTGATGATAATTCAGAAATTGCGTCATACAGAGATGACGCAGAATGTATGCTAGAAGATGCAGCAGGCCTACCGGAAGGGCAAGTGTGAATGCGGCAAAGTGGGTGCGCGAGACCAAGCCCATTCGCTCCATTTGTCCCTGAGCGACGTAGCTCGTGCCGCTGTTAAGTCCGTGCTGCAGAGCTGTTTGTTCGAGCTGTTTGAGCTGTTTGCTGATTATTATGATGATAGCAATAAGTTGCTCGAGCTGTTTGTTTTTGTTGCTAAACTAGCTCACGATTAAAGGTGGTACTACTTCACTATCATGACTATTATCCTCTATTATGTATTTTTTTTGCGAAATCCTCTATTATGTATTAACACCACTAATTAGGTTATGACGATGATAACATAGATAGCTTATCTTTGGCCTGACTGCATTATGTGCGGTTTTACAACTTACCTATATAAGGACAATACTTATGCAAAACATAACTTACAAATGCTATTGTTTAAAAAATTCAGTTAATTGGATTACAAAAGTATTGCAAGAAATACTAGGGCATGTGTAGAGTTATTTAATGTCTTGAACTTGTACAATAAGCACTCGACAAATTATCCTTGACCTTGATAATTACATAAAATGTATATACTCAGTGAAGTTGGCTTTACTTAGCTTGCTCCTCATGTTTTTTTATAAACCCCACACTAATAAACTAAAGACCAATAAGGATCTACCATTTAAAAAACGAATTTATATATAAATGCATTGCTTGTTTCAAACTCTCACAATCTCCTATCTAGACAAGAACAAGGCTCATAACCAAGGATTCTAAGCTATTGAAGCATTGTAGAACCAATGAGTCGACGCCCTGACCTGTCATCGAAGTTTCTTGTATAGATCAAAGCTTTTCTAAGCAAATGATGAATAGCTTAGTTCACATTTTATTTCTATCTCAACACCTTACCTGACCCCATGTTGTGCATTATTTGTTGCCTCCCTTGATACTAGGGAATTGAATCTGATAGGTACAAGCATTTGAGGCACGAATTTCTCGATGGATAACCCGGATTACATTTGCACTCCTGGACTAACACGGCCATCTATGAGGTGGCGGAGTAGGTGGTGATGATTGAAAGGAAGCACATGATGATATGGTGGGTCCAGCGGAGGCAAATATTCTACAAGGTCACGGGCTGATTCAATAGGGTGTAGAGTGGGGAGGGTCACACGCTAAAATATTTATCCCAATGCGCTCAAAAGTAGAAAAGAGACCTTTGGGTCGCCACCCAGCCCAGTAATAGTCACATGGTTGCAGGCTTGCAATTATACGCCCAATCAATATCTAATTCGCTGGCCTGACAGAATACCAGACAATTGCGTTAAGACGACCACCACTTGATACCAGGACTTGAGCGCATAAATACGCCCAATCAATAGCTAATCGTTGGCCTGACAGAATATCAACTGAGTTTCCTCTTCCGTGAAGAAACCCTAATGAAGTTTCTTATTGGGAGGTTGATAACCCACAAATGTAAGGGGTCGCAATAGTTTTCAAGGGTAGAGTATTCAACACAAATTTATTGATTCGACAAAGGGGAGCCAAAGAATATTCTCAAGTATTAGCAGCTGAGTTGTCAATTCAACCACACCTGAAAGACTTAATATCTGCAGCAAAGTATTTAGTAGCAAAATAGTATGAAAGCAATAGTAACGGTGGCAAAAGTAACAGTAGCAGCTTTGTAGCAATTTAACAGTGGCAACGGCAAAGTAACATAGCAAAGATCAATATGTGAAAAGCTCGTAGACAATGGATCAATGATGGATAATTATGTCGGATGGCATTCATCATGCAACAGTTATGAACTAGAGTGACACCGAACTGGCTCCAATTCATCAATATATGTAGGCATGTATTTCGAATATAGTTATACGTGCTTATGGAAAAGAACTTGCATGACATGTTTTGTCCTACCATCTCGTGGCAGCAGGGTCCTAATGGAAACTAAGGGATATTAAGGCCTCCTTTGACTAAATTAAAGAACCGAACCAAAGCATTAGCACTTAGTGAATGGATGAATTCCTCAAACTACGGTAATCACCGGAAAGAATCTCAGTTACTGTCACCTTGGGGTATGCGGATCATAACTCGTAATAGGTTTCTACAATTTGCAAGATAGGATCAAGAACACGAATATATTCATGAAACATAATAGGTTCAAATCTGAAATCATGTCACACGGGCCCTAGTGACGAGAATTAAGTATAGCAACATCAATCACAGAATAGTGGATACTAGGGATCAAACCCTAACAAAATTAACTCGATTACATGATAAATCTCATCCAACCCATCACCGGCCAGCAAGCCTATGATGGAATTACTCATGCACGACAGTGAGCATGATGAAATTGGTGATGGAGGAAGGTTGACTTCCATTGTAGGTAGTGATATTAACTCACTGGTCCTCCCATACATCAATAGCTCAGTGTCCCTTGGTTATAAGCTTCGTCCTTTGGTAGGTCAGGGCTATGAGAATCACCTCTGATACGTCTTCATCATATCTACTTTTCAAACTCTTTTGCCCTTGTTTTTACTCTAACTTGCATGATTTGAATGGAACTAACCTAGACTGACGCTGTTTTCAGCAGAATTGCCTTGGTGTTATTTTTGTGCAGAAATAGAAGTTCTCGAAATGACCTGAAAATTTACGGAGAATATTTTTAGAATAAATAGAAAATACTGGCGAAAGAATCAACCAGAGGGGACCCACTAGCTGTCCACAAGGGTGGAGGGCGCACCCTACCCCCTGGGCGCGGCCCCTACCTTGTGGGTCCCCTGGATCTCCTCTGACCCTAACTCCATATCTATATATTCACGTTCGGGGAGAAAAAAATCAGAGTGAAGGATTCATCGCGTTTTACGGTACGGAGCTACCACCGCCCCCTGTTCTTCATCGGGAGGGCTGATCTGCAGTCTGTTCGAGGCTCCGGAGAGGGGGATTCGTCGCTATATTACTATTTCGAATTATCAATCGAAGTCTCTTATAAGTAGCAAGGTTTGCCCAAGCAAAACATGAATATTGTGCTAGATATTTTATTTCTATCTCAGAATTATCCAATACAATTTCATGCATTATTTTTGGGATCTTGAATACCAAGGCATTTGAATTTGATAGATATAGGCATAGAAGGCACCACGAGTCACCAAAGGATAGCCAGAATTTCAACTTGCACCCCTCGACTTACACTACAACCATGAATCTCACCCATACTCAGTTTGTGTTGTTTACATTGGTAGGGAAATGCAAGCTGCTTTGAGAGTCACACGAAAGTAAGGAATTTGCACTGGATCTGTTATGCCTGGGTCATCTGCTTGCTCAGCTCATGACTGGGTTCACCGTACTGATGGAAATGTGATGAAGAATATATCCGATTAGCGCATCATCATAGTACTAATGTTCAAAAGCTGGGCATACTTTCTGGTTAGTTAGGGATACAAAGAACACATGCACACAGGTTTAGGGAGAACTAGCTTTGTTCCAAGAAAAATATGAAAGGCTAAAAAGAGCCCAGTAGAGAATATAGGGAAAAATATTTAATGGCCCAACAGAGCCCGCTGGCATGTGTGGGAGCGGGAAGAGAAAGCGCGCTAAAGGGCCGCATATACATACTTGCCCTCTCCACCCCCCGCCGCCCCCTCCCGAGTCGCTAATCGCCATAGCCAACCTCTGTCCTCACCTCAACCCTAATAGCTGAAAGGAGTCCACAACCGCCTTCTTCTAATTTAGGTTATTGTTAACCCATGCTTGGGATAACTTACAAATGCTATTGTTCAAATCATTCAGGTTAATTGGGTTATAGCATTACTGCTAGAAATAGTTGGACACGTATAGAGTTGTTTGTTTCTTGCACTTGTACAATAAGCACTCGGCAAATTACCCTTGGTCCTTGAAAGTCCATAAAAAGTATATACTAGGTGACGTTTGCTTTATTTAGCTTGCTTTTCTTTTTTTCATGAACTTCTTACTAATAAATTAAAGATGAATAAAATTATACCTTTAAAAAATGCATTGCTTGTTTCAAGCTCCCACAATTTTTTTTCTACCCAAGGACAAGGCTCATAACTAAGGGACTCCGAGCTATTGATGTATCGGAGGACCTGTGAGTCGATACCTGGCCTAGCATCAAAGTTTCTTATATAGATCAATGATTTCCTAGCAAAATAATGAATAGGTTACCTCACATTTTACTTTTGTCTTAACATTATCTGAGCCATTCCGTGCATTATTTGTAGTGTCTCTAAATACTAGGAATTTGAATTTACTAGTATAGTCATTGGAGGCACAAAATTACCAACCAAAAATTGAAAATATAAGTGCACTCCCGAACTAACGCGACTGTCGGTGTCAATACCGGCGGATCTCGGGTAGGGGGTTCCGAACTGTGCGTCTAGGCGGATGGTAACAGGAGACGAGGGACACGATGTTTTTACCCAGGTTCGGGCCCTCTCGATGGAGGTAATACCCTACTCCTGCTTGATTAATATTGATGATATGGGTAGTACAAGAGTAGATCTACCACGAGATCAGAGAGGCTAAACCCTAGAAGCTAGCCTATGATATGATTGTTGTTCGTCCTACGGACTAAAACCCTCCGGTTTATATAGACACCGGATAGGGTTAGGGTTACACAGAGTCGGTTACAATGGTAGGAAATCTACATACCGTATCGCCAAGCTTTCCCTCCACTCCAAGGAAAGTCCTATCCGGACACGGGACGAAGTCTTCAATCTTGTATCTTCATAGTCTAGGAGTCCGGCCAAAGATGATAGTTCGGCTATCCGGACACCCCCTAGTCCAGGACTCCCTCAGTAGCCCCTGAACCAGGCTTCAATGACGACGAGTCCGGCGCGCATATTGTCTTCGGCATTGCAAGGCGAGTTCCTCCTCCGAATACTTCATAGAAGGTTTTGAACACAAGGATAGTGTCCGGCTCTGCAAAACAAGTTCCACATACCACCGTAGAGAGAATAATTCTTTGCACAGATCTGCTGACGTATTCCGCGGCATGACATCACACCACGGCCAGGCCTTTATTCGAATCGTTTTTTACTGTCCTACCTCAGTGCGTTTAGCGAGGCGGTTTCCTTGGCACGTCCTATCAGAGCATAGATCGTTCCCCCTTATTCCGGGATTCTCATCAATACGGACGTGCGTAACCCAGCCGTGCCCGTTGGCATGCCTCCTCTATCGAAGGCGAGTCCCAATCGCCCACGGGGAGGGCTCTTGGTATTCAACCTCTTTATAATGAGACCAAGGCCCCCTTCTTTTTTCCACCCTCCATCGAATTCGCCCGCCGAAGTTCTAACACCCAAAGCTTCAGATTTAGGCGCTCGGACCTTCGACGATGTCCGGCTCCGACCAGCTCGGCCGATGGATGTCTTCTTCCGTCCAGAAGAAGATGTGCTAAAGCTGCGAGACACCAGGTATCTAACCGCGAGATTTCAGATAGGCTGCCTGCTCCAGGCAGGTCATTCCCACTCCCGAGCCCGGCGAGAGCGTGGTGTTCGTGTCTCACTTCCTTCGGGGTTTAGGCTTCCCCACGGATCCCTTTGTGCGAGGGCTCATGTTTTATTATGGGCTGGATTTCCATGACTTGAATCCGGAGTCCATCCTCCACATCTCGTCATTCATTGTCGTATGTGAAGCCTTTCTCCGCATTACCCCTCACTTCGGATTGTGGCTCAAGACTTTTAAGGTGGAGCCGAAGATGATCGAGGGGCAACAGGCAGAGTGCGGAGGGGCTATCATAAGCAAGTGCGCTGATGCTCCGTGGCCCGAGGGCTCTTTTCAAGAGGAGCTTGGTTTGTGGCAACGGGAGTGGTTCTATATCACCGCTCCCAGGGGCACCAAATGGGTGGCGCCTCCCGCCTTCCGCTCAGGTCCACCACAGCGGTTGGCGTCATGGGTCAACAAGGGGCTCGACTGGGGGCCGTCTAAGGACGTTCCTCTGTTGCAGGGCCGTATTCGAGACCTCCAAGAAAGAGAGATCAATCTAGTCGTAGTGGCGCAGGTTATGTTGATTCGGCGCCTTCTGCCCTGCAAACGTCGCCCCCTCCGTCTGTGGGAATTTAATCCGGAGGGACCACGAGCTCTCCAACATTTTATGGGTATGACGCCCGTGGAGATGTATAAACTGTTCTTCGGATCACAAGAGAAGTGTCCGGACCTGACTGAGGACGCAGGACTAAGCTGCAATCGCCCAGATACTCAAGTAAGTAGTCCTGTGCAGACAGGCTGTCCGTTCATTTATCATAAACTTGCCCTTAAAGGAGTTGTTTCTTGAACAGGAGTGGATAACGAAGGCAAAGTTGATAAGGTGTCCGGCTCCCCTCCCAGAGACCATGCCGGATCCCGTGCTGACCAAGATGCTGAAGGCCGCGCCTTTTGAAGAAGGCGAAGGGGGGAGCAGGGAAGCAACTGCCTCCACGAAGGAGGCTTTCAAGGAAGGAGGGATCAAAAGTCCCACCCTCCAAGGAGAGAAGAGGACCGCTTCGAAAGATCCGGAGGTCAAGGCCTCAAAGAGGGGAAAGAAATCTTCGTCGGAGAGTCCGGCGCTGGGAAGTACCCCAGCCGCACTATTTCCCCAAGGGGATCAGCCCTCCAGCGAGCCGTAAGTAAAAAGAAGGGGTCTTGTAATAAGGGACATCCCTGTATTTATTTCTGAAGATAACCGAAATTATACCTTGTAGTTCGGATCTCAGCCCTTCTCAGCAGAGCTCGTCTTCGGGGGATCTTCTTCCGGAGATGATGGAGAGCGAAACGCCTCCACCTGTCGCACCTTCATGCGAGGCGGACAACCCAGAGGTGTCGTTGCGGAGGGTTTCCAGGTCCGCGGGCCGGAAGGTCCGGCGCCAACTGGCGTGCGGTCGGAGGAGCTGAAGGATCTGCTCGGGCGAGCGGCTATCTCAGAAGATCACCGTGCGCTAATGGGTACGGTGATTGAAAGAATTGCATCTGCTGAGAGCGAATTGCATGAAGCCATCAGAAGCTTGCTGACGTGGTTCGAGGTACGCAAAAATGATGTACCTTCTGATAGTTATGCATATAGAATGCGCCCTGTATAGATAGTAGCCCCTGAGACTCGGTATGTTGTCAAAATTGACAGCGTGCCAAGGATCATAATCTCAGTTATAACATATCGCTGCTCCTAAATAGGTGGCGGGGCGTCCGGCTGGCCGGATCGATGAATTTGCCGAACTAAAGCGGCAACTTGACGAGGCAGATGCGGACATCGCGCTTGTCAATAAGCGGTTTTACGAGTCACAAGGTATGCGACTTCTTCGCGGACGCCTGGTAAGGGAGCTTGACGCCCGTGCCTTACTACTTGTATGCTTAATGCAGGTGGTGCCGCTCATGTGGAGGAGCTGCGGGCGGAACTCGCCCGAGCTAAAGAGCAAGCCAGAAATAGTAATGCGGCCGCTTTAAGGGCGGCCGAAGAGCTAAAAGCCGAACGGGCTGCTCACTTGCCAGTAAAGAGGAAATGACCGATATGGCCATAAAGTTGAAGAATGCTACCGACCTCTATGGGGTTCTTGAAAAGAACGCGTCAAAGCGAGCAAGAGGACCTGAAAAAGGCCACCGCCGAAGCCAAGGATGCCCGCTCCGCAATGAGAGCTGCAAAGGAGGAGCTGCGTCAGGCTGTGGATGTTGCTGCTGGAAAGCCTTTTCTGCTGCGGAGGAAGTCCATGGATCCGAAATATGCTTAGTTGGACCTGTTGTGGAGTTCGGAGGATGCTTATCTGGATTTAGCGGCGAGTGCCGTGGACGCGATCGAGCACTTCCGAGGCCAGAAGAAGCACAGAAGGGAAGAGTTGTTTTGGTCGCAGTTCCATAGTCAAGAGCGTCCTCTTCCGTTAACCGATCGGTTGGCCGAATGGGCCGAGCTGAATCGATTGTCCGGACTTGCCATGAAGCATGTCGTGACTCATTTGTGGTCGGGGAAACCTCAGCCGAAGAGTTATTTTGGCTTAGTGCAGCAGTTCCTTGGTGCGGTACCGCGTATCGACGCAATGAAGCGGTCGGCGTGCATTGGGGGTGCGCGGATGGCTCTTGGCCGTGTCAAGACATACTGGACAGAAAAGAAGGCCACCGACGTTGCGTCCCCAGATTCGGACGGAAGCCGAGTACCAGTCGAGCGCTATTTTGAGGAAGTTCTTCCGGACGCTCGTTTAATAGAGACGCAGTGCTCGAAGGATGTTATGTTTGAATGACATGTGTAACTTATGAAACAACGTTTCAATATAATATAAAAGCTTTTTTATACTTGTGCGTTCAAGTAGTAAACTACTCCTTGTGTGGCCGTTGATGTATATGTATATATAACCAGAAAGATGGCAGTCTTCGGCTTCAGCCCCCACGCACATAGTGCGGGGGTGTTTGCAAAGAAGGCGCTTTTTCACACTTAATCCAACGTCTTGGTCCTTTTAAGGAGGTGGTAGCGTAGCAAACTAGGCAACCGGACTATAATGCTTTATCACTTTCACTTAGCCATAGAAGTTCGATGATGGGGCTACTATATAGCAACTGGAGGCACCGCACTCTCCCGAATTCGGGGTGCGTATATGCCTGACCGGGAAACGGTCCTTCGTTAATGCGGAGGAATTCTAAACATTCCGGTGGGTCATCGAGTGGTTGACCAGTCTCTCGCTATATCATGACAGTCAGTTTTCGGCTTTCTCTACTGAGGTGCTCGCCTGGCCGAGCCGGGCACAATCGCAGTAGTTCTCCTGGTGCCGCGTTAGCCGATAGAACGGAACGTAAGGCAGCAAAACACAGGAGCCGGGCAAACCCAACATTTGACCAAAGACATGATTCGGAGCTGATTCATATAAGGCCTAACTCGAGACGCCGAACACTCCCTAAGGTATTCGGTCTTTTATAAAGTGGGCTGAACAATGACCTTGATAACAAGCCCCGGGTGTCCAGGTACGTGCAAAATTCTGACGCGGCCGATGCCAAAACGCCAGCCTCCTCCTTGGTTATAACAAGAGACCGGGGGATGAATAACAACAAGAGACAGTGAGAAAGGTTTACGCAGGGTCTTAATCTGAAAAGAATCCTTGCAACAGGTCCCTGCTGCACGTCTGCGCCTATGTCTCCGTTGTGCCTTATCCTGGACGGGTATAGCACGACGTTCATCTGTAAAGGAGAGGAACTTAGTTGAAAAAAGATCGTGCGAAAAAATATAATTTGAAATAAACAGAGTACGATTCAAAAAATGAATAAAATTAAGCTTTATTGTCTCTTGTTGTACATGCGTGGAGCCCCTTGTAAGGGGTTACGCGGCTAGTAAGCCCCTTGTTTATTTAAGCCGGACTTGCCTAACCGTGTCCGGGGTCTGAACGACCTACTTTAGATGCTTTGATCAGCAAAGCCGTATTAGTGTGAGGCTGTTAAGGCAGTCTCACATTTTTCCGTATTCGAGGAATACTCGGAGTTTCCCTTTAATGACCGGGCATTTTAAGTGTAAGAGATGCATAATGCGGAATTGCGTTAAAGCGGGCGAAAGCTTCGCGTCCCAATAGTGCTTGGTGGCTACTTTTAAATGGGGCGACATGGAAGACTAACTTTTTGCGACGGAAGTTGTCGGATGAACCGAACATAACTTCTAATGTTAGGGAGCCCGTACAATGGGCATATGTGCCTGGAATTATTCCTTTAAAGGAAGTGTTGCTATGGCTAATTTTGGTTGGGTTTATCCCCATGTTGCGGATTGTGTCCTGAAATAGCAGGTTTAAATCACTGCCGCTGTCCATTAGGACTTGCGTAAATTGAAGACCGTCGATTATAGGTTCTAGTATCAAGGCAGTCCATCCTGCGTTCCGGATACTTTCGGAGTAGTCCTGATGGTCGAAGGTAATTGGTTTTGACAACCAGTGTTGGGACTCCGCTGGGGTAGATTGTGCGGCACGTAATTCAATGGGTGCCGCTCTGTTTTCCCCTTTTGTTACTTGAAGTAAGTTTACTGTTTTGACCTCTTGTGGGAAATTCTTTTGTTTTCCAGGGCTCTGCTTGTGGTGCTCGTCATCATCCTCGCTTGGTGTGTCGAGCCCCTTGTGTTCGGCGTTGAGTCTGCCGGACTGCTTGAAGACCCAACAATCTCTGTGGGTATGGTTTGCAAGTTTTCCGGGAGTACTGTGGATTTGGCATATCTTGTCCAAGATTTTGTTTAAGTTGGATAGCTCATCGCTATTGTCCTCAAGGGGCAGTTTTTTATTGTTCTGCTGTGAGCTTTTGAATCCGGCGTTGACTGACGCGCTCTTTGGACCGTTCCCCTTAATCCGGCGCTGGTCCTTGCTGCGTCGTGGTTTCCCATTCCCATCCCTGACTTCGGATGTACTTGGGTCGCTGGTACTGCATCTTGCTAGCCAGCTATCCTCTCCCGCGCAAAAGCAGGTCATGAGGCTTGTTAGTGCGGCCATTGTTCTTGGCTTTTCCTGGCCAAGGTGTCTGGCGAGCCATTCGTCTTGGACGTTGTGTTTAAAAGCTGCTAAGGCTTCGGCGTCCGGACAGTCGACTATTTGGTTCTTTTTAGTGAGGAACCTGTTCCAGAATTTTCGAGCTGACTCTCCGGGCTGTTGGGTTATGTGACTTAGATCGTCTGCATCCGGAGGTCGGACATAGGTTCCCTGGAAATTGGCCCGAAAAGCATCCTCAAGCTCTTCCCAACTACCAATGGTGTTTTCGGGGAGGCTTTTAAGCCAATGCCGGGCTGGCCCTTTGAGCTTGAGGGGTAGGTATTTTATGGCGTGGAGATCATCTCCTCTGGCCATGTGTATGTGGAGGATATAATCCTCAATCCAGACTCCAGGGTCTGTCGTTCCGTCGTATGCCTCTATGTTTACGGGCTTGAATCCCGCTGGAAATTCATGATCCAGCACCTCATCGGTGAAACATAGAGGGTGCGCGGCGCCACTAGATTTGGGTGTGCCGTGATCTTCGGATATTAGACGTGTTGTATTTCTCGCCGTAACTTGTTTCCTTGGCCCGTAGATAGATCTAACTGGGCCATCCTTTTGCGCGAATCCATATGCGGATCGCGTGCCAGCTTGTGTCGGCGCCGCTTGCCGCTCTCGCTTGCCATGTGGTCGTCTATCCGACCGGCGGCATCTTTGTTTTTTGATCGTGGGGCTCTCGGCCTCCTCGTCAATTCGGGCAGTAGTTTGCGCTTTGGGTAGCTCTTTGCTTGGCGGTGTCGCCATATTTGTCTGCAGTGTTGAGTAATTTACTCCATCTCATTGGTCGTCTTCCGCTGTTCTGAGCCTCTGTTTTTGCTTTTTCAAGCTACGCGCAGTAGCGAGGAGCTCTTTGTGGAGGTTCTTCTGATCTAATGACGTGTCCGGCGTGAGATCGTCCGGACTGTTGTCCTTGCCGGGGATGGGTTGTTTGTCCAAGTTAGCCTGTTCGAATGGTTGCTCAATGGCATGTTCATCGTCGGCCGGCTCACCCTGCTCTATGGTTGGGTCTGTGTGGGCGCTATCTTTGTCGAGGTGGGGTTTTGAGTGGCGCTTATGCCGCCGCTTTGACTGCTTCCCGAGGGAATTTTCTTTCGCAGCGTCTCGTCGTTCCTCGTTATCGCTTCCCTTAGGTGTGTCCACCATATATATATCGTAAGTTGAAGTGGCCATCCAGTGCCCTGTGAGCGTTGGTTCTTGGTTGTCTCCGGCGTCGTCGTCCATATCGTCGATGTCCTCGGAGTCGAAGTCGAGCATGTCTGTTAAGTCATCGACAGTGGCTACAAAGTGGGTGGTGGGTGGGCGTTGAATTTCTTCGTCGTCCGAATCCCAACCTTCCTGACCGTAGTCCGGCCAGGGCTCTCCAGATAAAGAGAGACTTTAATGAATTCAGGATGTCGCCAAAGGGCGAGTCCTGAAAGATGTCCGCAGCAGTGAACTCCATGACCGGCGCCCAATCGGATTCGATTGGTGGGCGCCGGAGGGTTCGGAGTCCGGAGAGGAGTCCGGCACCCCGGAGTCACGGTCTTCGCAAAGGACAGGGATGGAGTTCGGCTCAATCGCCGTAGAGATCGTAGCCCCCGAGGTGGTGTCCAGCCACTCATCCTCGATCGGGGGAGTCAGCTCCGAGCTAAGGGTCGGAGCGGACTCTGGTGTGGCTTCCAACGCACTGTTCGGCGGCAGAGCTAGATCATGCCCATCGAGACAGTGCGGCGCACTTGGCTGTGGCTCGAATCCGTCGAAGATCAAGTCTCCACGGATGTCGGTCGTGTAGTTCAAACTCCCAAATCTGACCTGATGGCCAGGGGCGTAGCTTTCGATCTGCTCCAGATGGCCAAGTGAATTGGCCCGCAGTGCAAAGCCGCCGAACACGAAGATCTGTCCGGGGAGAAAAGTCTCACCCTGGACCGCGTTGTTGTTAATGATCGAAGGAGCCATCAGGCCTAAAGATGACGACATAGAGGAACTCTCAATGAAAGCACCAATGTCGGTGTCAAAACCGGCGGATCTCGGGTAAGGGGTCCCGAACTGTGCGTCTAGGCGGATGGTAACAGGAGACGAGGGACACGATGTTTTTACCCAGGTGCGGGCCCTCTCGATGGAGGTAATACCCTACTCCTGCTTGATTAATATTGATGATATGGGTAGTACAAGAGTAGATCTACCACGAGATCAGAGAGGCTAAACCCTAGAAGCTAGCCTATGGTATGATTGTTGTTCGTCTTACGGACTAAAACCCTCCGATTTATATAGACACCGGATAGGGTTAGGGTTACACAGAGTCGGTTACAATGGTAGGAAATCTACATATCCGTATCGCCAAGCTTGTCCTCCACGCCAAGGAAAGTCCTATCCGAACACGGGACGAAGTCTTTAATCTTGTATCTTCATAGTCTAGGAGTCCGGCCAAAGATAATAGCTCGGCTATCCGGACACCCCCTAGTCCAGGACTCCCTCAGCGACCATCTACGAGGTGGCGGATTAAGTCATGATGTAGGGCGGGGCGTGTCACACCCTAATAAATTGGTCAATTGCTAATTTGTTGGGCACACCAGAAAATCAGTCGATTGCATTGTCACAACCACCACTCGGTGTTAGGACTTGAGCACAAGAATACATCAATTGAGTTTCCTCCCTCGTGAAGAAACCCTCTAGCTGCCCAAAAAAACTCAATCTCCTCTATGGCCACCGCAGTCCGTCGCTCGGCGACGTGAGGCGGAGGGGAGGGGATCCTCTTATCTCATCCTTTTTTGTATTTTGGTCGCGGCAACACCGCTTTGATGGCGATGGTGACTAATAGTTATTGCACATGAACTTTGCAAAAATAAGTTCAATTCATGTGCTTGTTGGGTGCTGTTGACACCGATTTCGGCCAAAGTGAAACACGGTGCTTAGATATTATTAAAATAAAATCATTTACATAAAATAAAAATACTAAGTTGCCGAATACGCGGATAAAAATAATGTCATGATGAATTCCCGCGGCGCCGCTCAATATAAAACAACAGACACAGAAATAAAATAGATGGAACAATATTGTCGCATAAATTAGAGGACACATGACTTTCATACACATACGCCATCAACCGCGAAATTCCAACATTGACACAAATTCAAAGTTTCATAAAACGACGCTAATATTGCCAAAATGCTATATCATACTTATGAGCATTATTCTGTCATCGCTAAAAAATATTAGCACAATAATGTTCGCGTAAAATGATATAACGCACGACAATGTATAAAAAAATGGCGAGTCGTCATGAATTATATATCAGTGAAAAAATGCTTCTCCACAGTCTAAATCTGACCAAGTGCACTTATATGAAATAGATACGTACATGCATGGGTGCATGTACGAGCTGCTACGTGCATGCATGTGTTATGCCTAGATTAATTATGCGGCAAGATTAGCCAGCCTATGGCCCAAACGCATACGAATGTCTCCCAGATATAACCCATGCAAAGAGAACTAAAAGCCCAACTTAGATACTTTAATCAAATAGATATGGATTAGTGGCCAAAGCCCATGCAAACGTGTGGATGGCCACGCCCCGGCCTTTCGATCACTCAGGCGCACGTACAAGAAGACCATCAAACAAACTTGGCCTGCAATCAGCCACTACGCCCACGTTTCTGCACACGATCTCTAGGACGTGCGTGCGTTGGTCTCAGGAATATCCATCGCTGGCCACCTATATAAAGGCCATCACACAACGTTGCAAAGGTTGCTCGCTCATCATCGATCCATCCATCACTTGTTCTATCTCCTGCCCATCACTCACACACATATACATACGCTGCAACGCCGCTCGTCGTTGTCGTCACCGGCCATTTGTCTCGCCGTCGTCGTCGCCGACCGTCCGCTCGCCGCCGTCGTCACCGTCCGTCCGTGCCATTCATCGCCGGCTGCTCACCATCTGCATCGCCCACGAGCTGCTCTACACGGGCGGCTGCTCATCTACATCACCACATCACACGTATGTGACCACATACAAGGCAAGGTGAGAATACATGGCTACCTCCTTGCTCCCTTCCTGATGCATTCCTCTTGCACCATATGTCTCAAGTAGTATCTGTGTTTTACGTCGCTCCATATAGCACACCTAGTTTGGTCTCAAGGGATCTAGCATCCCTTATTGATACAAACCGTGGTTAAATAATGTTCATCTTGTTTTGGTCTCATGGGATCTTGCATCTCATGTTGATACAATTCAAGAACAAAATATGTCCATCTTGGTTTGGTCTCATGGTGATCTTGCATCCCATGTTGATACAAAACAAGGATAGAAATAAAAATAAACCTCATATTGGTTTCATAAAGTCCTATGTTGTTGGAAATTCAGACATATTTCTTCCATATAAGTTATAGTCTGTCCAGATCCCTAAATGCATGAGTCATTGTTGCATCACGTGATGCTAGTTATGTAATCATAAAGAAAGACCAAAAATGATAACATTTGCATGCCATCTGCCTAGTATACTTCATCATGTCCATGCAAAATATGAACCGATATATACTTCTGTTTGGTTACACTACGAGCATACAATTTGTGCTACGTTGGTGATAATACAAACAAGAAGAAATCAACATACTTCACTTGGTTATGCTACACATGGGCACAATGTTGCTACATGATGTTAGTACTAATACAAGTGAAATAAAACTTCATAAAAATATTCCCATGTCATATAAATATTTGACCAGATTCACTTAGTCGCATGCCCCTATATAATATGTTTGAGACTAGAAAAACTAGTATTTAAGCATAACCCATATGTCATAAAAGAATCCCTCATACAGATTAAAATTAACTCATGCATTCCTTTCATATGGGTGAATGCATCCACAAAATTAAAAGATAATTAGGGTCATAGTCCATGTCACTTGCACTAAACATAACATAGTGCGATTGAATATGTGATCACCAAATTTCATATAGCCCTTGCATATGATGGCTCGGTGCAACGCTATATACGTTGCTATAAAGTAAACCAAATATTCCACCATTTCAGGCATGCACACAGAAATCACATGCATGTCAAAATAAACTCATAAAAAGAGTTATGCCCTATATTGCACACACGCCAGTTAGCCCGGCTAGTTAACCATCAAATAGATTTGCATATGACTTAAAAAAAACAACCACCATATGTTCGCGATGGTTAATTAGTTAGGCATGAACGTGCTATATGAATGAACATTGTCAAATCATGAATGTTATGCAACACATATGTTAGCATAGACGAAGTTCAAGGCTCCCCGAGCGCCGACGTCGAAGACAGCGAGGAGGACTTTTATTTCTACATTTTGTAGTCTTCTTTTATTTCTACATTTTGTAGTACTTATGTGTTGTGATGCTATGTAATAGATATGTTGGAATTCTTAATCAGGGGTTTTCCCTACGGAGATATAATTAACAGACATTTTATGTAAATGTAAGAGTTCTGGAAATAAAGTACCTGCAATGTTTGATCTCTGCTTTATTTATGCATTTATGCACTTAAATTTATTTACTCTATATCAATGACGTGGATGCGTGTTTCACGCCCGCCATTTTCCCGTCATCAGATTCCCACCATTTATTTACTCTGTATCAATGTTTTTCTTTTGTGGCCCAGTTTAGACTCGTGAGGGTATGGAGTATATATGATGATTTTTTTAGCATCACAGTTTATACTCATAAGTCGTTGGAGTTTTTCTTTTGTACCCCAGTTTAGACTCGTGAGGGTATGGAGTATATCTGATGATTTTTTTTAGCATCACAGTTTATACTCGTAAGTCGTTGGAGTTTTTCTTTTGTGCCCCAGTTTACACTCGTGAGGGTATGGAGTATATCTGATGATTGTTTTTATGTGCCCCAGTTTAGACTCGTGAGGGTATGGAGTGTATTTTTTTTCTTATGCATAGAAACGCTTAAGGAATTTCCCATTTACCGGTGCCGGCGAGTATTCCCCATCTGGTGAAATGATTCTATACGCGCCGCTAGAATAAACCTCTTTTATGAAGAAAGGGCCTTCCCATTTTGGTTCAAATTTTCCTTTCATCCGCCACGTGATATTCATGGGACGAATGACAGTAAGAACTAAATCTCCTTGTTTGAATGACCTTCTTTTGACTCGTTTGTCGAATGCTCGCGACGTCCTGGCTTGGTATGCCTCAAGATTTTGCAAAGCTTGAACTCGCCTCCCTTCTAGTCTATCCAATTCATCGAAACGTAATTGTATTGATTTTTCTTCCGACCAAATTTTCATGTGTAGCGACTCTCAATAACGTGATCTGTACCTCTAAAGGTAGAACGACTTCTCCTCCAAATACTAAGGAATAAGGTGCCATTCCTGTCAGCGTGCGTGTTGTGGTTCTATAAGCCCACAAGGCTTCGAGAAGCTTTTCATGCCGGGCACGCTTGTTTTTTTATACAACTTTCTTTTGTAACTTGCACAGAGTTTTGTTGAAGGCTTCTGCTTGTCCATTGGCGGCTGGATTATATGTCGTGGAATAGTGATGGTCTATCTTAAATTTTGAGCATAATTTCTCCACTTGTTTGTTTTTAAAAGGAGTTCCATTATCAGACATAATTCGAGATGGAATGCCAAAGCGATAAATGAGTTGTGTTCTTATAAAATGTTCTACATTCTGCGCTTTGTCTTCTTTTAGTGGTGTAAGCTCAGCCTACTTGGAGAAATAGTCTGTTGCTGCTAAAATGAATTTGTGACCTTTGGACGATGGTGGATAAATTGGCCCAACTATATCCATTCCCCACATTTCAAAAGGCCAGGACATATTTGTCGCATGGAGTGGTTCGTGCGGCTAATGTATAAAGTCAGCATGCACTTAGCATTCATGGCATTTCTTTGCAAATTTAGTGGCGTCTCCAAACATTGTGGGCCAGTAGTAACCTAGACACCTTAATTGATAGTGCAATTTAGGACCTGATTGGTACGAGCCACATATTCCGACATGCACCTCGTTTAAGGCCTCCATAATTTCATTTCCAGCAAGGCAGCGTAATAATATGCCATCATGGGAACGCCTATAGAGTATGTCGTTGATGCATGTGTAATGGATTGATCTTTTGCGGATTCTAGATCTTTCGTTAGTATCAAGAGGTAGGTATCCATGAAGTAGATATTCGAGGAATGGTGCTCGCCAATTCCCTACCTCAATTTCACATACATCAGCTATCATTGCAGTAGATATTACCGTTTCTTCTTCTTCAACAAATATTGGCAATAACCTTCGTTCCTCTATGTGTACGTCCATCGTTTCATGTGAGTCTAGTGACATACTTGCAGCTAAACCAGCTAAAGTGTCAGCCTTTTCATTTTGATTTCTAACTATGTGCTGAATATTTAGATCTTTGAACATAGCTAGGAGCTCTTTTGCCCTTCTGAAACATGGCAACAATTCTTGTTTCTTTACCATGTAGGTCCCTATCAGTTGATTAATCACTAATTGTGAGTGCCCATAAACAAAGAGCATATCGAGCCCCATGTTTATTGCTATTTCAAGCCCAATGATAAGAACTTCATATTCGGCTGAATTATTCGACACCGCCGAAGTTAGGGTAAATGAGTATGGGATCACCCCTTCATTAGGTGTAATGAAAACGACTCCGGCGCCGAAGTTAGGGTAAATGAGTATGGGATCACCCCTTCATTAGGTGTAATGAAAACGACTCCGGCGCCTGACCAAGATTGCCGGCAAGCGCCATCAAAGTACATTTGCCATGTTGATTTTGTAACCGTCGTGGCGAATACGTCCTCATCTGGCAAGTCGTCATCTAGGCGTGCCCCACGGTTTAGGGCTATCTTCCTTCCAGAAAACAAACATGAAAGGCTGAAAAAAGCCCAGTAGAAAATATAGGAAAAAACAATTAAAGGCCCAACAGAGCCCGCTGGCACGCGCGGGAGCGGTAAGAGAAAGCGCACGAAATGTTGTGCCCACGCGCGCCAAAGCCAAAGGGGCCGCACATACAGACTCGCTCGCCCTCTCCACTCTCCCCCTTCCTTCCTTCCCATACAGAGTCGCCAGTCGCCATAGCCAACCTCTCGATCTCCTCCCCCCACATCAGCAGGTGAGATGCACTTTCTTCTACGCGTAGCTGGGTAGAATCCCACACATTCTTTTACTTACTACAAGGAATGCCAGATCTGTTTTTTTTAATGAACAATGCCAGATCCGTTAGCTTCGGTAGATTTCTGAATCATGTAGTAGTAGATTTTTCCTTCTATGAGTAGAATCTCATTCTCACGCACCTGGTTCTGGCTCACAAGGCAGATTTCATTTCCCACTTGCACTCTGTGAGTCTACATGGTCTAGCTTCTCCAATCTTTTTTATTAACCAAGTTATTACTGCTGCTTAATCAGCCACGCACTAACCCATTCTAAGGCAAGATAAATTGGTGGCTCCTCTGCTCTTGAATCCCTTCCAAATTATTAGATAATCAATCTCCTAATTGTAATATCACATAAGTTTACTGTAGGAAATGTCTTGGGATCCTGGATCTGTCTGTGTCGGATTAATTGCCTGCCAGAAATCTTGTGCAGAGCAGTCAATTAGGTCGGTGGTCAGTTACTAGGGGTGTGGTGGCCAAAAATTGCTCTGTTTCATGACCCACACAAATTAGGGACTGGTCCTTATAATTATGAAAAGAACTAATCACCTCTGTTGCCTAGCAAGCAGAAGGGGAGTGGAATCCCTATATTTTCATTAGTTCTTCTTTGAAGGAAGCAGATCGATAAAACAAACCGTTTAGGGAGGTAGTAACTTCAATAACTAGCTAGTAGGCGCTGTCTGTAGGATATGATTTAGTTGTCCCATATCGTCAATTCAGTAGCGCAGGCAGATACTATCTAAATCTGTCTACTTTCCTCGAGTTTCACTGCCTATGGGCTTGCTTCTGGTTCAAGTAGTAAAGTCTGGCTGATAGGTGGTCATAGGAGGACTTAAGGCAAGGAAAATGCAATAAGCTTCTGAATATGCTTTGATTCCACTCACGAGCCCTGGATTTTCGTAAAAGCTCATAGGCACATGCATTCACTCACCGGGCTTTGATAAGTTTGTTTGCACTGTCTGTGTTGTGCCACTTTTTATCCATAGCCTTCTCCATTTGCTTCTTTCAAAAATGTAACTCATATGAACTGACCTAGCAAGCAAAACCTGCTTTATATTGATGACGCAACATGGTTAATCTTTATGCCATCGTTAACTCAGTGTGCAGCATTGTTGCATCAAACAATAATTAGGTGTTGTTGTTGGAAACGTCTTTCCATTGTTTGGAAAGAATCCTGGATCTGCGTTGATTAATTGGCCGTGAGAAATGCTTAATGCATTGGCCGTCATGATTAGGTTTCACGGTAATCTGTTGTTAGGCTGTTTCATGATGTAGCACCCTTGTGTTGTGAAAAGGAGGTAGTTAGGTTGGTGCTTCATTCCCAGGAGTGCCTTTTTTTTTTGCTCTGCTTCATGCATGACCCGCATAATTTGGAGGCCTTTACAATCAATTAGGGGAACAGCTAATCCTTTCCGTTGCCTCATATGTGAACGAACCAGCTGAACAAGTAATCCATCCATTCAGAAATATAAGATGTTTTGGATATTTCAATATGGACTACATATATACGGACTGAAATGAGTGAACAAACACACTAAAATGTGTCTATATACACCTGATTCACAAAAAAGTTAGAACATCTTAATTAGTAGTATGATGGATTGCTTCTGAAATTTTGTAGTATGATGGATTCTTGTTGCTACTACAATACTTTTCCAGATTTTTTCAACACTCCTAAATAGGATAATTTCAATTGGGTGCACCAGACACGTTGCCGGGGTGACTGAAAATTGCTTTGCTTCATGGCCCACACAAGTTAGAGATTGTTACAACAAATTATGGAAAGAACTAATCACTTCCGTTGTCTCATGTTAATGGACCAACTGAGCAAGTAAAACTTTATTGATGGATGCAACATGGGTACGTAGTCTTCACATAATCGAGTTCGCTGGGGCCTTAAATAGTACTAAATGTACCTGTGTCTATGCATGACATGTGTAGGCGGGGTTGCTATGAAGCCAGCTGACGAGGATGCCATGGAGTCTATACGCCTGGATTCCAAAGATTTCAAGGGCTGGAAGTTCGAAAAGTTTGCTCGTTCTGTCGACAACCGGCTGCTCGTCAGGTTCAAATGCAGACCTGCACACATTCCAGCTGCGCTGGGACGAGTATTTTCCCAACGGCAATGCTGTCAGAAGGTGGATGGAGTATGCAGTGAATCACAAAGTTAAAGTGCTTGACGTGATCCTTGGTGATTATGATAAGAGCCATGTACCTCCATGCATCTTCACCTGCCGTTCGCTTCAGGAGCTGAATTTGCAGTGGGAGCCAGCTGACGATGAGGAACCCTTACACATTGGGCGGCGTATACTACCAGACAGAATCAACCTTCCTCCTCTAAAGAAGTTGACTCTGCGTGATGTGGAAGTGTATCCGATTAGTCTGGAGAGTTTCATTGCTCACAGCCCTCACCTGGAAGATATGCATTTGATACTATTGAATTCATGCACCAGCCAACTCATCCAAAAGTTCGAACTGATGGAGGAAGGTGGGCAATATATTTCAACACTCCCCCTCACGTCTAGGCTATTTTAGTCCTTAGACGTGGGTTAGATGTAGGCCGCAGAATCTTTTTTATAATACTGCGTTGGCAGGGTCTTGAACTCAAAACCTCTTGACTCGTATACCATATTGAATTCATGCTCCAACCAACCCATCCAAAAGTCTGAACTGATGGAGGGAGACAGGCAATATATTTCAACACTCCCCCTCACGTCTAGGCTATTTTAGTTCTTAGATGTGGGATCGATGTAGGCCGCAGAATCATTTTATTTAATACCAAAAGACCGATCTGAGAGAGAGGGCCGGACATTATACTCCAACACTCCCCCTCACGTCTATGCTACTTTGGAGCTATATGTTTTGAACCCTGAACCTGTTGGTTGTAAGTTTATGCACCTAACCAGTTCATCCATCAGACTGATCTATGAGAGAGGGTCGGACATCATACTCCAACACTCCCCCTCACGTCTATGCTCCTTTGGAGTTTATGACGTGGACAGCGAAAGTGGGGGCAGGCCGTAATTATTTATTGCGTTTACTGGGTTTTGAACCCTAAACCTCTTGATTGTAAGTTTATGCACCTAACCAGTTTACCCATCAGACTGATCTGAGGGAGAGGGGTGGGCAATATATTTCAACAGATACAGTCTGTGATGTATCTTGAGCTCATAGCCTCCATGGTGTTAAAAAGGCTGACCATTGATGGCTGCATAGGTTTGGACAATGTTTTAACAATTTCTGCTCCCCATCTTATTAGCTTTGAGTGCAAGGGTTACAAACTGAAAGAAATTTCTTGGAGAGACCAGCCAACTCTAGAGAGTGCACATATTGATTCTTGTGGGGAAACGTTTGATGGTGAACCCAACTATACTGAAATTCTTGTGCATGCAAAGAATCTTGCCTTACTTGGTTCTGACATGAAGGTATGCTTCTAGGAAACAAGCCAGCTTGTTCTATATGCTATGTTCTAGTGTTGTTTCGGTAAAACGTCAACTCCGTTGATTCTTTACGGAAATTGGATGGATAAACTACCATACTTGTATGTGAGGCTGTGGTTCGTTTATTGTACTATTTAGTGGTTGCTAGCAGGTAGTCATTTATACCGTGAACATTATCATGTTTCCGGCAACAAACTGAAAGACAGGAGTGTAGTTCTGGTTAAAGTTAAAACACCTCTATTTCTCTAACTAACTAACCGTTGATTCTTCAGCTACATTTTCTCAGATGATGTTCGGAAAATAGTTCTGAATACAAGTATAATTTTAATTGGTACCAAGTGAACTCTAGCATCATGTGGATTATTAGTTTCCTACCTTGACGCACCTTTTATTTTGTAAAGTACGGCAATGTATTTTACTCTGTTTTTTAGGTGATTTGAGACCAGTAGTAGCTGTGAGTTTTCCTTGTTAGAGGGTATTCATGTGTTATTGAATGTTGGTTCACGCTCCCTTACAATAGACCGGGTGTGAAGGGCCATTTCTACATATTTTTTTTCCTTTTTCTGTTTTGCATGCTACAGCTTGTCATGCACCATTACCATGCTTGGAAATGCCATGGTATCTTTGTCCTATGTATAAGATTATAACTCGCTAGCTCTCTCAATGCAAGGTTATGCTTGAAAAGGAGTTGCTAACATGTTCCGCATTTGAGAGCCTCGCAGCTCTGGAAATCGGGAAATGGCATCTTACCAACGACCTCTACGTTGTGCTCCGCTTCCTGCAGCTTTCACCGAGGCTAGAAAAGATCAAGCTGGTGCATAAATCGGTACGCCGTATGCTGCATGTAGCTAGAATTCTTGCACTGGTCTTAAGAATATTCACTAAAAGGCGTCCTTTTCTTGTTTGTCTCCAGGATGAAGGAGCAGGCACAAACGTTCGGTCAACTGATGGAATGACCTTCCAGTGTCCACTCCTCGATAGCGTTGTGATACAGTGCTTTGAGGGGGGTGAAGGGATCGACAAGCTGGGGAATGTCCTGGCAGCTAACGGGGTCGGCCTGGACAAGATAAATGTCATTGTTCTGGTGAAGAAGAAGTACGGCAGCCCGGAGGAGGTGAATGTTACTTTCTGTGAGTATATCAAGAAGAGGGCCCTGGAGGATAAGATGTGTGCCGGGAGCGAGGAGCCGACGAAGAAGGCGAGACGCTGCTGAGAATCTTAAGATGGTGAAGTCCAGAGGCTGCTTTTGTGGAGGATGGGCATCCACAGACCACAAGCATGAACCGTGATGATTCTGGGAGCTGCTTACTCAGCCATCCTCTTTCCTTTTCTTGTGGCGTCGAACTTGCTGCGTCTCTGGTCTTCTTCTGTTCCGAGACTCGTGTCAGGTTGCTGCACTGATTTAGAACTCTTGTAGTTGTACGGGTGTACCCTATATTTGGACAGTGTGTTCTCTCTCTGTCTCATATGCAATGCAGGGTTAGTTTGGTGCCAACTAATCTGTGAAGAAGAGCAGCTAAACGGTTATAGGTGTTCCTGTTGTTCTGCAAGGTGCATTTGGTTTGTTCCACTTAAAATTATTCATATTATTACACCCTTTGCATGGATGAGACTTGCATCGCGCATTCGCGTACGTTGCCAATTTAGTTTCTGATGCAAGTTTCTCTTTGCTCGCTGTTCCATGGGAACGCCGTGTTGAAGACAAACAGTTTCCTCGCTTAGCCAGTGGCAAAAGAACCCGGAATAGTTGTTTCTGTATACCGACTGTGCATGCAAGCTTCAAGTAGAATTAATCGCACACAGTAATTATTTGACCAAGGGCAACCTATCCATGAGACAGAGAAGCTGCTAATACTAACCCATCGTCAGTTCCAAAAATTATTCAGCATGATAGAAAGACATGACCACAATGAACTTACACCTTGCACTATCAACCACACATAAACTAGCTGGGCAACAAATGGGATTTCAATTTATTCTAAGCAACAATTAAAAACAGAACAAGTCCAAATGCATAGGCTTTTTTTTCGAGAACACCTCAAGAGGGGTAGGGAGTTCCTGCATTTCATTAAGAAGAGAGTTGATTCAGTTTATAAGAAAAACCGGACCCGAAGACCTAACATTCTCGGCTAATCAAGGAAAACCGAAAGAAAACCCAAAAAAGAAAGAGAAAAAAATGAGAAAAAAGAGGCACTAGAACTTGGGAAAAGGGACACGACAAAAAACAACATCAAGGGACATTGTCGGGGCCAAACCGAATGCATGCAAAACCAGTTAAACATAGAAACGTTAGTTTATAGTGTCTTAACTAAAAATTGTAAGAGATTGATAACCAATTGATATGGTCACAAAAATATGACAACTTAGGAAAGAAGTCTTTCCCAGCATATATGATTGAATTACATATTCTGAATAAAAATCATGGAACTCCCCTCCAGAGACCACAAATTGAAGGAGAAAACATCCAGACAAACATCACTAGATTGACTTGAAATTGCAGGGTAGGGGCGCCTTGCCCGCGCCGCCACCACCAGGATTGTGCAGGGGCGCCATGCCGGCGCGGCCACCACCAGGATTGTGCAGGGGCGCCTTGCCCGTGCCGCCACCATCAGGATTGTGCAGGGGCGCCTTGCCTGCGCCGCCACCACCAGGATTGTGCAGGGGCGCCTTGCCGGCGCGGCCACCACCAGGATTGTACAGGGGCGCCTTGCCCCCGCCGCCACCACCAGGATTGTGCAGGGGCGCCTTGCCGGCGCCGCCACCGCCAGGATTGTGCAGGGGCGCCTTGCCGGCGCAGCCAGCACCAGGATTGTGCAGGGGCGCCTTGCCGGCGCCGCCAGCACCAGGATTGTGCAGGGGCGCCTTGCCGGCGCCGCCACCACCAGGATTGTGCAGGGGCGCCTTGCCCGCGCCGCCACCACCAGGATTGTGCAGGGGCGCCTTGCCCGCGCCGCCACCACCAGGATTGTGCAGGGGCGCCTTGCCGGCGCAGCCACCACCAGGATTGTGCAGGAGCGCCTTGCCCCCGCCGCCACCGCCAGGATTGTGCAGGGGCGCCTTGCCGGCGCCGCCACCAACAGGATTGTGCAGGGGCGCCTTGCCGGCGCAGCCAGCACCAGGATTGTGCAGGGGCGCCTTGCCGGCGCCGCCAGCACCAGGATTGTGCGATGCGCCGGCGCCGCCAAAGAATGGATTGTGCAGGGCGCCTTGCCCGCGCCGCCAAGACCAGATTGTGCAGGCGCCTTACCGCGCCGCCACCACCAGATTGTGTAGGCGCCTTGCCGCGCCGCCACCACCAGGATTGTGCGGCGCCTTGCCCGCCGCCACCACCAGATTGTGCAGGACGCCTTGCCGCGCCGCCACCACCAGGATTGTGCAGGATGCTTGCCGCGCAGCCACCACCAGAGATTGTGCAGGCGCCTTGCCGGCGCAGCCACCACCAGGATTGTGCAGGTGCGCCTTGCCCCCGCCGCCACCGCCAGGATTGTGCAGGGGCGCCTTGCCCGCACCGCCACCAACAGGATTGTGCAGGGGCGCCTTGCCCGTGCCGCCAGCACCAGGATTGTGCAGGGGCGCCTTGCCGGCGCCGCCACCACCAGGATTGTGCAGGGGCGCCTTACCGGCGCCGCCACCAATAGGATTGTGCAGGGGCGCCTTGCCGACGCGGCCACCACCAGGATTGTGCAGGGGCGCCTTGCCGGCGCCGCCACCAACAGGATTGTACTGCAGGGACGCCTTGTCGGCGCCGCCACCACCAGGATTGTGCAGGGGCGCCTTGCCGGCGCCGCCACCACCAGGATTGGGCAGGGGCGCCTTGCCGGCGCCGCCAAAGCACCAGGATTGTCGCAGGCGCCTTGCCGCGCCGCCACCACCAGATTGTGCAGGCGCCTTGCCGCGCCGCCACCACCAGATTGTGCAGGCGCCTTGCCGGGCGCCGCCACCACTGTGATTGGGCAGCGCCCTGCCGGCGCCGCCAGCACCAGGATTGTACTGCAGGGGCGCCTTGCCGGCGCCGCCACCACCAGGATTGTGCAGGGGCGCCTTGCCGGCGCCGCCACCACCAGGATTGGGCAGGGGCGCCTTGCCGGCGCCGCCAGCACCAGGATTGTACTGCAGGGGCGCCTTGCCGGCGCCGCCACCACCAGGATTGGGCAGGGGCGCTTTGCCGGCGCCGCCAGCACCAGGATTGTACTGCAGGGGCGCCTTGCCGGCGCCGTCACCACCAGGATTGGGCAGGGGCGCCTTGCCGGCACCGTCAGCACCAGGATTGTACTGCAGGGGCGCCTTGCCGACGCCGCCACCACCAGGATTGGGCAGGGGCGCCTTGCCGGCGCCGCCAGCACCAGGATTGTGCAGGGGCGCAGCAGACTGCATCAGGGGTGCCGTCTTGGTTGCTTCATGGTCGATGTAGAACAGTAGTAGCTTGGTGAAGTGAGCAGGACGGTGCCTCACGGTGTGAGGAACACCTAGGTACCGCAGATGTGTGAGCTCACTGACACCATCAGGCACCTGAGTTATGGCTGTATCCGTCAAATCCAGTACCTTGACGCGCTTGAACTTTCTGAGTGTGCTGTTTGCCTCACGAATGTCACTCCAAGGCGAGGAAGGAGCTCCCTTGTCGGTCAAGACAATCAGTGTCCGCACCGTTCTGAATTCGTCCTCAGGTTTCCTTGTTTTTTCCAATGGAGGCCCTGGTTTGAGCTTCGCTAGGCAGCCGGCAGTCACAGATAAGTGGCAAACTGTTGCAGGGACCATTATCTCCGATGATGAGCTGTTGCTAATGCTCATACAGTCATCGCCAGACACCCGGCGTATCATGGAATGGATGTGCACATGGATCACATAGAGGCCATCCGTGTCAATCTTGAATAAGGACCGATCCACGAGATCCTTAAAATAGCCTTTCGCCACACCCTCCATGGCCAGCTTGTGTTGTTGCACTTGCGTGTCGTCAATGAAACCGTGAGCTATCCACATCTTGGTTAACTTTTCAGGCTGGAACTTCCAATTATATGGGAACACGCTGCAGAATGCCAGGCAGCTCTGTAAGTGCAGTGGTAGGTTATGGTAGGTGAATAGATGATCTTCATACAGGCCTTGGATGTGATTCTTGTCGTCGAGTTCATCTAGGATGATTTGCTCCTCAGTCTTACTATTTGCTATCTTGAGCTCTTGAACAATACTGAGAGCTGCTCGTGGGGATCCCTTCAACTTGCCAATCCGTTGCGCAAGCCCTTGGGGAGGTTGGTCAGATTTTGCAATGTGTTTGAGCAGCTCTTTCATTGCCTCTTGGCTGATCCCATCCAGGACGATTGTTTCATCTGCCTTGAGTGTTGTGGAGCAAACCTTGTCTCGAGTGGTCATTACAACTTTGCAACTTTTAAGGCCCCTCAACATGGCCAGCACACTCGCCCATGCCTCATTTCTCTGAGCCCGGCTGATCCTCGTCGACCCAGCAAATCCCTCCTCGTGCTGCCATACATCATCAAGCACGACCAAACAAGTTTTTGTTCGTTTGCTCAACCATGAGCTTTTGGACAGACCTTCAACCACGGACTCTAGCGCAGCAACGGTTTCCATTATTGGACCATGGATCATTGGGGCGTCAGACTTGTTGATGGGCGACCGGCATATCTCTGTCAGAAGCTCAATCTCATCTAATTTGTTGCAGACGTGCGCCCATATGCGCACCTCAAAACCGTGCTCATTAGCATCAAATACCTGGCGAGCAAGGTGGGTCTTCCCCATCCCTCCATGGCCTATGATGGCTATAACCTTATTCTGCTCGCCTCTCAGCAGATTCTGTAGCTGGCGACGCTCCTCGACGTACCCGAAGAAACCATTCCCGGAATTTGCTTGTGACGGGCCTCTGTGGAGGATGGGAGAACCATGAACAATGTTGTGTGAATTCTGTAGCAACTTCTGCGTGCTCAGGCCAAGTCTGCCTAGCTTCTCCACCACTTCCTCCAGCCGACTAGGTGAGTCTTTGGTTCCAGTAAATTGCTGTGCGAACTCACAAGAAAGACGATTGTTCTTTAGACTCTCGTACAGGTCCAGAATCTCCTCCGCTTCATAAATGGCACCCTTGAGCCGCCACAGATGCTCCACGGCCTCCCCTGTCCCATTCTTGATGAAACATAGCCCGACTTTGTCAACAGTCACCCTGATGTCATAAAGATGGTCGGCCAGCTCCTTCAGCTTGGGATTGACATTCTTGAGCGATTTGTTCTCCTCCTCTATGTATTTGTGTGCCTCCTTGATGGACTTGCTGAGGAACGGCGTGACGAAGCACCCTATCAACGAGACGCCAACAGCATCTGCGACCATGACCATGCTGCTACTGCTATGGTAAGAACAAAAAAAAAAGGAGATACTATGTAAGAACAAAAAAGGAGCGACCGCCTAAAACTAGTGCAGTACTATACATATTAGCAGAGGATAAATATTACAACAAGTGTCACCTCGTAATTTTGTGCTGTGCTCGATAGATCGGCTGCAAATTCGAACAAACTGCAACAGCTTCTGCTACCAGGGTCGCCCTGACAATTTTGCAAACATCGGTAAGAAAATGAGAGATCTACGTGGGAGCGGGACTCATGGATTAGCTACTCAATTACTTCCAAGAACCACCGGCCGGACTCAAGAAAACTCACCTGTGAATTCGATTCAACGTAAGACGATGCCGCAGATATACTAGTAGCTAGTATGGTTGCTTGATCCGGGCTCACACCATACAGATCTCTTCATCTTGTCATGCTACTGAGAGAGATCCAAAATGCTATGAAAGGAAGTGTAAAGCGGGGGTTGGAAGCAAGATGTCCTCGATGACCACTAACAAGTCAACCAACGGAAGGCATTGGGGGCTACATCTACACAGGCCCCTGCATCTACATCACGTGCTCTACTCTGCTCTGCTCTTTTTTATTATCAATATTATTTTATATGGATCATATTAGAGCATCTACGGCCGCATACACATGATCCAGCCCCTCAAACGTCCGCGGACAATAATCGGTCATCATACGTGGTGTTTGTGCAATGTCACCGGTCTACCTGTGGTCGGTCCTCCTCGATATGGCCATCGACGAGTTTCGGAATTCTCCTTCGGAGGAAAACAAGGACTCACGCATATGGCGCTCCTTGGACACCTTGATTCGACATGGGCCGGTCATTACGTGTGCCCGGAACATCAGCCTAACCGGCTTCTCTGGGTATATCACGAAGATCTGGGTGTTTTCTTTGACACGATGGGACATGTGTGCAAGAAGATTTCTAAGGGATCAACATTTGCGGAGAATGACATGGAGGTTGTGATTGGAGGACCTAATAGTGGCGAGGGTGGGGTCTTGGATGCGACCAAGACTTTGCTTCACAGCCCTTCGTCGGACTTTGCTTGTGGGATATGTTCCCGTCCAGACCCGGACACAAGTTCATGTGAGCCTGGTGGTATGTGACTTGCAGTAGCGGACTCCGTAAGTGGGTTGACTTCTTTGGTGATGGTGCTCCTCGAATACCGAGTCGTGATTTCCATGGTGAAAACCCAAGATCTGGCCTTTATTAGTTGTACCTAGCAATGACCTTACTGGCGGTATTGTTTTGGGAACACGGTCTTTCTCCATGGTAAAAACATAAGATCTTCGATCAGGCAATGACAACGCGTGTGCATTCTTTCCTTCTTGAAAGCATTGCTTTTGGACAACCTTCTTTTTAGTCCGAGTGTTGTCTTTCGTGGTGGTTAGAGTGCTGCTGCTATGGGTGATTAATCACCATGGCGGGGTCTTTTTTTTTCTTTTTTTTTCTTTTCTGGATGTGTGAATCGTGGATGTTTTTAGACATCTTGTTAGTCCAGAGGCTGAGTATAATTGGTATCTGTGCGATATTAATATATTCCCTTTATCAAAAAAATTTGACATTGTTTCCTTGTCTGAGGCATCGTCTTTGTTCCTAGATCTGGGTCCCCGGATAGGACGATGTTGATGTCTTCGATGCCGTTCTCCCTTCTAGGGGCATTGTTCTGGAGCAGGTGCTGGCTAGAGTGGCCCTGAGGTGGAACAGTGTTCCATCTACCAGAACAATGACGACGGGTCTCGGCGGCGTGGCGTAGTGGGGCTCGGCGATGAACGCAGCTTCAGAGTGCGCGTGGGATAGTGCTGTTGTGTGGTGTCGTGGTGGTGTCGACTGCAGAAGGGCCCTGGCAAGGTCAATGCAATGACAACGGAAGGTGGTTGCGGCAGATTCTAGAGCATGCACATGTGGTGCGCGATAAGGCCAACTCCAGCGCACGACCCCAAACGGGTTTTGGCATGCTTTCGTCTGTTTGGGACGGCAATTGGGTTGCCCATGTCCGCTTGGGGCCGTTGCCGTGTCGATGCGCCCAACACGCGGCCTCACCCTAAATCATGTCTGGGGTGGACGTGATTAAAAAAATCACAAAAACTAAAAAAATGCCGAAAAATTTAAAATAAACGCACACATAAAAACATAAGAACATGATTAAACATCACGGCCCCAGAACGCCCCGTTCCAAAGTTCACATAGACATAATTAACATAAAAACAAAAGAAAAGCGCCGCCCACACGCTCTTGTCGTGCCCGTCGCCGTCTCCTCATGCGTCGCCGTTGTTGTCGTCTTCGCCAGTGAGGTCGATGTAGGCCAGCGGCGTCCAGAGGTGGGCCGATCCTTGGAAGGCGGGAGGCACCTGGAAGGTGGGAGGCGCCTGCACCACCTCACCCCGTGGCGACGTCTCATGCTTCGATAACCGTGGCGGCGTAGGGCACCAGTTCACGGCCCCCACGGCGTCGGCAAACATCCGCGTGGTTGTACTGTCGGTCGCGCTCGCCGCCGGCCGTGGGGCCGATGGTGAATGGGGCAGGCACGGGGGCCCTCCGTGGGGCGTGCCGCGGGGGTGATGCGGCCTCTGCTTTGACGCCGCGGCGGCGGCGGCCCAAGGACAAGTCAGCCTCGTGGTCGTGCGCCCCCTTGCGGCCGGTGTTCCACCACACCATGGCTGTTGGTGGCCGACGAGCTCGAGGAAAGGGAAGGGAGAGCTAGGGTTTGGGTGTCGGGTTTTGAGGAGGCAGCAGTGACCGGAGTGGGAGCGTGTCGGGTTTCTACAACATGCTTGTTTAATATTAAAATGAATGATATTCTTTACTCTTCTACATGCTACAAGATGCTTGGAGGTGCTTGAAGATGCTAGTCTTTGATAGGCTAGGCCTTCCCCCTCTATTCTGGTATTCTGCAGTTCAGTCCACAAATACAAACCTTCCATTTGGTACCAATGCATACCTAGTATAGATATGATGCTTGCGAGTACTTTGGGTGAGCACTCACGGTTGCTTTGCTACCCCTCCCCCCCCCCCCCTTCTTTCTTCTTTTCGGTTGATGCAACTAGATGGTGGATTCCTGGAGCCAGATGCCACCGCTGACGGATACTACTACGTGGAGACCGCCGGCGACCAGGAGTAGTTAGGAGGTCCCAGGCAGGAGGCCTTGCCTCTTCGATCGTGTCGCTTTTGTGCTAGCCTTCTTAAGGCATCCTTGTTTAACTTATGTTTGTACTCAGATATTGTTGCTTTCGCTGACCCTCGTGTATTGAGCTTGTATTCGAGCCCTCGAGGCCCCTGGCTTGTAATATAAAGCTTGTATTATTTTATTTGTGTCTAGAGTTGTGTTGTGATATCTTTCCGTGAGTCCCTGATCTCGATCGTACACATTTGCATGTATGATTAGTGTACGGTCGAATTGGGGGCGTCGCAATGTACATATGTACTCTGTTTTCATTCACTATGCACATTAGTTTTGACCTCGGTCAAATTTTATGAAGTTTGACCAACTTTATCAAAACAATCTAAACACTCAAAATAGAAGAATGGTATGTAAATATATTGAATGATAATTCTATTAATATGGATTTGTGTTGTGAATGTTAATTTTTTCATAGAAACTTGATCAAAGTTTAGATAGTTGCATTCAAAACAAAGCTAAGTAAATGAAAACAAAGGGAGTACGTACTCTATATTGAACGTTAGCTAGGCTGCTTCCATAACAGTTGCCCTTGTCTAGAGTATGCTTGTTGATAGGTTTTACAAAAATGATAATTCTCGGGCAAATTTTAGCATGGTCGTCCATTTCAACGAATCAGGTATGCGGGCATCTCTAAATGCAACTTTAAGCATATACTAGATTGGTAATACATGTTTTTGGAACTTAAAAATTATACTGTACTATTTTTAATACAAATTCAGCGGTGTAATTTTCTTCACATATAACACACTTTTTATTGATTCAATTTATGATTAAAGCTAAATTTCGCATACATGCACCCCTTATTCCTTAAAGTATAGGGAGTATTTTTTTTAGCTCTGGAGACGGTCTTTGGGAGGTAAGCCTACTTGCAAAGTTGCAACTTGCAAGTGGTTGTGCGTGTCTTCCTCCTCGTTTCGTGTGAACAGACTAGGCTCTGCAAGTTGGCCGGAGGTCACACGCATGCAATACAGCAGACCGTCCAAGGAGAGTCAAGTGGCCGGCGCGGTTTTCCATGATACTGCTTTTATTTTTTATGTATGTTTTGGTGAGGAGCATGTGGCCGTTTGTATCGTGTACGGTGTATTTCAGATTTTAAGAAGCATTAAATCGTTGCATGTAAGATTAAAAAAAGGCGACCACTAGGCATCAGACTATAGCAGGATTGCATCCATCAGACCAGTCATGCACCGTACGATGAAGGTAATCCGGGCCATCCGATTGCTAGGCGGCCCATCGCGGAGGGAGTTTAATTAGCGCTAATTAATTGCTTCCTTGTACGTAATAACTGCTTCCTGAACGGACGCCCTGGACGTACGCCTTCCTTCGCCAGGCTTTGCTAGCGATCGACTCAGGCTATTTCGTGGCGCGAATGCTTCCCTTCCGTACTTGCAAAAATGACGCATCTCAGCCGCGAAATTGAGTACCGTGGGATCCCCGATGCAAACTGGCCTCGTGCTTCGTGTCCGGGCATGAGTTCAGAAGCTATGGGGGGTTCTGCAGCTGGGCTTAATCGGCCTTACGAGAATCCACCGGTTGTGAACAATGGAGTTGAAGAGGTAAGTTGAACAAATTCCATATAGTTTAGCGTTTTTGTTTGTTTTATCTGGAGATTTGGGGTAGTTCTGATGGATGCTCGCTGTCGGATGCAAGATTCTTTAGTTGTGAACATGTAGTATGTGATTCTTGATGGTAGAATTATGAAAATGATGATACGTAGTCAGAAGCTTGATGTCTTGCTCCATGGTGCAATTTGAAAAGCTGATTGAAGCTTACATGTTACTGTCGTGTAGTGTCAGATATGTGCTAGTGTGTAGCGTCAGGGTTGGCGCAATGCTGTTCTTAGTGCATCATCTGCTGAATTTCGCCTGAATAATTCATTGGTGTATGTAGTTTGTATCTCCTATATTCCCGTAGATTAATATGATGCGATGTTTGAGTAGGGATAGATGCTATTCTTTCTTTCTGATGATACATAGACAGAAGCTTTGTGCGTTGCTGCATGGTGCACTATAAATATATGATTGAAGCTTACATATTACTGTCGTGTATTGTCAGAGTTGAGCTAGTGTGTAGCGTCAGGGTAGGCGCAATGATATTCTTAGTGCATCATCTGCTGAATTTCGCCTGAATAATTCATTGGAGTATGCTGTTTATATTTCCTCTATTCCCGAAGATTAATAGGATGCAATGTTTAACTAGGGATCGATGCATTCATTTAAAATGTAGAATTCAGATATAGTTAGTGTGGCATAACTGAATTTTGGAGCAAGTTCAAGGATGCAAATGTCGATGCTAAATAAAATTTTCATTGTAGGATGAAATCATGGATGACTTGGAAGCTGACACGTATATGCCATTTGTTGATGATGCAAGTACTCCTCGACCAGCTGCGCCATATGTAGGTCAGGTGTTCGACACCATCGAGGAAGCACAGAATGTGTATAATAAGTATGCAAAGAAGCTTGGTTTTGGCACTAGGATTTGTTACACAAAGAGGACACAAAAGAAGGGTTGTGACCACATAATGAGGAGAGAGTATGAGTGTGTTCATGCAAGGGGAGGAAAAGGGCAGGCAGGAGGAAAACATGGTGGATGTGATCCTGAATGGTATGACGCAACAGAAGACGATGGCACTGAAGCGAACGAAGAACCAGATTTTGGTACAAAAAAGGTTGCTCCGCAACGGTGCAGGAACGAGGTGAATAGGCATGAATGCAGAGCACGGATGGCAGTGTTGTTGAGGAATGCAAAATGGGAAGTCTCTGTTTTTGAGGAGCAACATACACACCCAATGATGAGTAGGGAAGAATGGACGAGGTTCTACAGATCTCACAGGAAGGTGCCATATGAGGACTACATGTTTCTGAAGACACTGCATAATCGAAACATACCAACCGCATTGATCATGGCTACACTTGGAGACCTGCATGGTAAAACAGGTAACCTGCCATACACTGACAGAGATGTTGCAAACATTCGAACTAAGATGAGAAATGAGGTGTCCTTAAATGATATGGCAAAAACGATGGAGTATTTTGAGAAGCTTCATGCAGAGAGTCCACGGTTCTATTATGCAAAGTTGGAGGATGAGAATAAAGCAGTGAGGGCCCTTTTTTGGGTGGATGGACGGACCCAGGAGGCATACAAGAAATTCAAGGACTGTGTATTTTTTGACACAACGTTCTGTACGAACAGGTATGATATGCCATTCGCACCAATCGTGAGGATCAACAACCACATGCAGACCATAATGTTAGGGTGTGCGTTGGTTCCGGATGAAAAAATAGAGACATTCAAGTGGGTGTTTGAGAGGTGGATGGATGCAATGGGGCATGATCCTCCTGGGTGCATAATGAATGATCAAGACCAAGCGATGGCGACAGCTATTGGTATGGTGTTTCCTGGTATAATACACAGATGTTGCAAGTGGCATGTCCTGAGGATTGCGAAGGAAAAACTTGGTATGCTGTTTAGGACAAGAGAGGATTTTGAGAAAGAATTCTATTATTGTGTGAATGGGACGGACACCGTGGAGGAATTTGAGGATGCATGGAAGCAGATGGTATTGAAGCATGAGCTTGTTGAGCACACGCATTTGATTAACATGTGGGATTGCAGGAAAACTTGGGCACCGGCGTACTTCAAAAAGAATTTCTTTCCCTTCACTGGAACGACAGGCAGATCAGAAGGCCTAAACTCATTCTTCAAGAAGCTTGTGCACCCGCATGACTCGGTGTGGCAATTCGTGAAGCAGTACGAGTACATCCAAGAAACTAGGCTAGACCGGGAGGACAATGCAGGGTTCCTTGGGGAGGCGACGGTTGCACCTTTGTGGTCCAGGTAAGGGAGGTCATTTTCATAAATTTCCAGTAATGACGGTTCATGCATCATCTGTACTGATGGATTGCTTCTGTGTTGTTTATTGTATGCTTCCGTAATCAGTACTAAGTAGGTATTGTTTTTTTCGCTAGGTACAAGATTGAGGAGCAGGCGTCAAAGTTTTACACCAGGGCTGCCTTTGGAAAGTTCAAAGCAATGATGGAGGAAACAACAGTGTTGATGATTAATCCGGTAGAAGGTAATAATTTTAAGTTTGAGCTTCGACGTTGCGATCCAAGTTCCAGTAAAATCCGTGTGGTTGTTATCGACACAGTAGACAACTCGTATGACTGCTCATGCAACCGATTCCACATGAATGGGATCCTATGTCATCACATCCTGAAGGTCATGGTGCATACTAATGTGCAAGTAATACCGGAGAAGTACTTGTTGTACAGATGGTCTGAGGAAGCAACCATTAGACCTGCAAGAAGCAATGTTTTTGGTTCAGATGAACCAGAAACAAATACTTTGAGGTACAATGACCTTTGCATTAGGATGTGCACCCTTGCTTCGGATGCATGTTTTGGTTCGGAAACGTACAAGATTGTTATTGGTGGAGTAGATGATTTAAGCAACCTGGTATGGAAGTGGAGGTTGTCTGGTGGTGTGCCAGAGTCATCAGCACCTAATGAAGAAGTAGTAGGCTGTAGCAGTGTGAAAAATCCTCCTAAATCTGCGAAAAAAGGTAGACCAAAAGATAAAGAGAAGAGGAAGAAACCCCTGGTTGAGATTCTGCAGGAAAAGGCGCAGCAAAAAGGAACGAAGAAGGGTCTGTGTTCGTACTGTAAAGAAGATTGGCACGATAAGAGAACTTGCTCGTATCTAGCGCTTGAGAGACAGAGGAAGAAGGTGGAGTCGGAAAAGCTAAGGCGACAGACGGAGCTGACACTTTAAATCGTTTTATGCAAAAGGTTGTTTCACTTTGAAAATGCAATTTCTGGAATGTTACCACGTAGTGTATTCTGGTGTAATATGTTGGTCAAGACATGTTTAATATTTGAGATTTTTATGGTTTGTAATGGATATGAATTTGAGCATCTTTTGCGAATGTTTCTTTGTTAGTTATTGTCTTGGATGACACTTTTAGATGGATGATGCAAGAACTGTGATTCTAGTTAGTGGTACAAGCTGGAGTCTGTACCGACATATTGACAAATAATCTGTCATTGCTTCCTGAGAGAAACATCTCACCAGGTCTTTGTAGGGTGCGGTAAGTTTGGTCGGTAAGATTAGTTTTAGAGACCTCGGAAGCATATTCGTTGTGTGAGAGAAACACCCGTTTGGATGGGTGAGGAACCGTATGTTTTACTAGGCGGTGATATGTTTCATGTGAGTTAGTGACGTCAGAGAAGCATCAAAGACGGTGTAGCGGAAACAAAAGTTGTATGTAGTAGGAGCATGGCGATATTGGTTGGGCATGGTATTAATAACAGATAACAAATGGTAATGTACAACTTAGGTAACAGTTGATAGTACGTAGTTGAGAACAAAAGTGTGAACCAGCAAAAAATGTGCTCTGAAAATTAGATGTTGTAGTTGCAGTGATGACTAGAAACAGTATTAGTTCAGGACATACATGACAGTACTATTTGGAAATAGAGAAGAAGTTGTGTATTTGAAAACTAGAAGATGAAACTAAAAAAACAAGCGAAGCACATTCTTGGTAGAAGCACGATCTTTTATTCTCTAGTAGGCTGCTGGGATGTCTTCTGAAGCACGGTTATTTATTGTATTCAGCACGTCTAGGCAGACATCTCATTTCTTCGTCAGTACCCAGCTTGGATCTTTGGTGTTGAGTTGTGAAGTGAGGATTTCTTCTATGATAAGCGCGTGATGGTCGTATGTATCCTGCAATTGCCATAAACTAGTGGTTAGAGCGTTGAAGCATAAACTTGTGTGTGTTGAAGCAGGAGAAGGCTTTGTTGGTTGCATGGTCGTATGTATCGGTTGAAGCACATACAGGATTGTTTGTAGTGCAACTATAATGGTGATTGTTGTTGTCGGGGGAATGGAAAAAAATGGTAGATGCATGGAATTGAGCCCTTAGGTGTAGGTAGCTTTGAGGTGAAGTACCTTGCAAAATTCTGCCATTTTCTTCCCATCCCACTGCTTCATGTAGAGCATTGTGAAAATTCCACAATCAAAGCTGGCAACATAAGGTACAGAGTGTCAAAGCAAGTGTGAAGGTTCTTCATAATTGAGTTTCAAAAAGAAGATTGTAGCATAGTTACTGTGTTTTCTGTTGGGGGCATGCAGGAGGGTTGAAACACGTGAACTTCATGAAGTCTAACTTTGTAACTGCATGTGCCGCAAGTGTCGCAAAGTTGGTAACCTAAGGGACATGGATGCAACATGAGATGGATGCATCATCGTTAAAAGATAGCACTATGTTGCGGTAATGCAAGGTTCCAAGATTACTAACCAGATTGTTGGACATATCGTACACCTCGTCGTTGTTGAGCTTCTTGCCTGAATCGAATATGTTTATCTGTTTGTAAAGAAGGTTGATGCAACATACGATCCAATGTTGATTGTGGGGGATGGCGAAGTACAGCTGGAAATTATTAAGGTTAGAAGCATATGAATGTTGAGTTTTGAACATTTTTTGTATTTCAACAGAAACCACGAAAAATGGTAGTAAGCGTACGAGATCCTTAGACTTGAGCGAGCCCTCTTGGTATGCGGTGTTGAATTCACGAAGGCGGTCGGTAGGAACGAATTTGTCCTCGGGAACAAGTAGTTTGGACTAATGAAAGGTTGAAACAACATGTTAGGAAATTTAATTCTTGTAAAGAATGAAACATCAGAGGCAGGCATGAATTGTAGTTACCGTAAGAGATTGTGAGAATGCATATTTGTTTGGGAGAGCGGAGCCACTTGTCTCAATTGATTGTTCGAGGTTGAATTGTCGAATGTAGAGCTCCATTGTATGAGTGTCAATCCACCCACGTGGTTGCATTGCCTCGCGAAAGTCTTCATATGATATGTGATACCCGCCGTAATCAACAAATGGTGGCGTGGGAGAACGCATGGGAAAGATTGCGCCCTATTAGTAATTGGTCGAAGCATTGTTTCATAGTTTGTAAGCAAGAGTAGCCTATTGTGGAAGCATATGTTGGTGTTAAATGAAACACATACATAATAGACAGCATGAATAATATGAAGGCAATGCATGTGATAGATTGGAAATGGTGGAAAATGTAACCTGTTTTCTTTTTTGGTCGGAGGTCGCAAACATCTGGTTGTAATGTACTTGGTGTACAGATCAATTGAGGAAGTTTTAACCTTGAGCTTCTTCAGCCTTGTGTCCTCAGTTTTCCGAAGACAAGCTCGCTTCTTTCTATTCTTCTTTTCCTGAGTTTGGGTGCCAATGGTTTCAGGGACATCCATCGCGGTGCATTGCTGTATCTGAATGGAACATAGTTTGTACAATATTTGTTGTTGTTAATGGTGGTTGTTCGAGAGAGATTGGATTTTTGTAGTGAGAGTGTGATGCAAAGTGTGCATCTGTACCTCGGGCACAATACGGATGCTGCTAGGTGCTTCGGTTCCATTTTCCTAAATTGAAGCATGGTAACAAATTGGTGGAAACTTCAGAAATAGGTAATGAAGCTACAAATGGGGAGATATGTAATAGACATATGTAAAGGAAGGTATAAAATTATTGTTGTTGGAAACATGAGAAAAATGTAATTGAAGCTACAAGTATGGTGAACGGATGCAGTGTTGAGAAATGAAAAAATGCACCTTGTTGAGTTGGGTTGGGGATGTTGGTGGTGGAATCTATAGAGGGGATGTTCCGTGAATGATGTGTGGCAAGTTTGAGTCCACTGTTGACATGGTTGTTGGCCCTGCAATGTCTGAGATATATGCAGGTGGTGTAAGTGAAGAGCAATAAGTAGAAGACAGCTTGGCAATTTGTATATGATGCACTGACCTGGAGTTGAGGATTGTGCAACATTAGTAACAGCATCGGCAGTTTGTGCTTGTTGTGATGACGGAGCTGGTTCAGACCATACTTGAGTCCAAGTCGACCAGGTGGTAGGAAAGCTGTAACTCAGATCTTCGTCCGAAGCAAGGATCCTCCGCCTTGTATCTTCCTCTTCGGTGGATTTCTTCGTAACAGGAGCGGATGTAGAAGCAACAACATGGTTATTGTGAGGTGTTTTCCCGACACTTTTATCCACTTCATCGGCGTATGCAGTTGCTTCCTGCCAAAACCTGGTGTCTGGTGTGGTTTTTGTCCCATTTTCTTGAGCATTTTCGGTAGATGAGTGTTGGACTACCCTAGGAGGCGAAGAATAGGCAGGTGGTATGGGAGTTTGATTTTTTGTGGCAGTAAGGACGTCTTGTGCAAACTCGTTCATGCGCTTGGCGTGCAGTTTATTAAGACGTGATGTGGCTTTTGAAATATCTTGTGCCCATTTTGCATTATGCCTTTGCAAAATTGGAAGCATGAACGCTGGTAGTTCCTGCATGAACAAAGGGTTTAAAATAATAATATTCTTGGAAGCATGTAATTTGAAGCATGAAGACAATCTATTAGAAAGGCAGTAGCATGGGTTAAATTTTAGAATTAGTGATTGTTGTTTTCCCTTGTGCTAGATGGAAGCATGACAACTATGCAATGACAATATTTAGATAAGGAGGTAGAAGCATGGTTTGCTTTATGGAACTTGTCGCTGATGTTGATAGCATTTTATTTATGTAATACATGAGCAAGGGAAAATTGAAAAATGTTGTACCTCAGGTTGCTTCATAGTTAATGAAGGGACCTGGTGATGCATCTCCTGTTGTGAAGCACGGCCGAATAGATTTTAATACCCAAAATAAACATGGAGCATAAGTTATGAAAAGAAAATTAAGCTACGAAAATGATCAAAACAATGGGTGGGTACCTGAGCTGGATGGTTGGTACCATCAGTTTCTTTTTGCTGTATGTATGGCTGGTGAGTAGTTTGCTCTTTGTAGTTTGCCGCTTGGATGGCATATGGGGTGGTGTCAGGTGCATGAAACTGCAAAAGAAATGCACCATTTAAAGCAAATGGTGGGTACAATGTAGTGAAATAGTGGTGGATCGTCCGTAGGATAAAAATGCTTAAATCCAGATGTATATGGAGAAACATAAATGGTTTGCATCTATTTGAAGCAAGGACTACAGAAATGGTATAGAAGTCATAGTTGGTTTCTCTTGTCTTACCGGTCGTGCGCCATATAAATGTGGGTTGAGGGTCAGTCTACTTTTATCGTGTAGCATGACAAAATCGAAGTCGTCATCGGTTACATGGGATGCTCTAGGAAGTGAGTAATTTATGTGATGCATCGACAAAGATGATTCGGGGAAGTCAAGATGGTCCATGTATATAATCTGGAATAAAAGGTAGGAACAGAACATGTGAATTTAAATTAAAAGAATAAGGCTATTAAATTTAACATAGTAGAAAATGTGTAGTATAGTGTGGGTACCGCGAGCAAAGGTAGGCAGCTGCCAACCCATATTTTTTTGAAGACACCATCTAATAGTGATTTTTTCTTCTTCTTCTGGAATGTATCGATCTCGGACATGACATCTTTCAGAATTAGATCTCCCCATGCAAACTCGCAAACCTCGTCAGCAACTTCAAGGCTGCCTAAATACTCCAGAGGAAGCATATTTCCAGTTCCGGGTGCCATGTGAGTAGCCAATGCTAGTAGGAAGAAGGTTCTGAAGAAGGTCTCATCATCTAAATCATTGCCTTTATCTAGGATATTGGCAGCATGGTGAATGGGCGCCTGCCTGCCATGTTCATATTCCGTCTTGTAGAATTCTCGGTGAGGTGATTCTTCATGCTTGCTTATGATAACCACAGGCCTAGTACCAACAGGAAGTCCGAGAACCTTTTCAACCATTTGTCGAGTAAAAAGGATGCTGGTATTGTTTCGTGGATTCCGAAATTCACCTAGCTTCGGATCAATCCGGTCAATGATCCATTCTAGCAGACCCTCTGGAGCTGAGAATTTGCTAATATTAAGTAGATTACCCCATTTTTTATCAGAAATGAGGTCTTTCCTTCTCGGTGGGAGGCCCTTGACAATGTCATGTAAGTGACCAGCTGAATATCGACTCTGCAGCATGATTGACTCCTTTTTACTCATTGTGGAGTGTCACCTGAGAACACACGGAGTGTAATGTGTTAGCATTTTTGTAAATATGTTTTGTAAGCAATGAAGTGATAGATTTGGTCTGTCATGGAATTATTTGTATGGGAGCAATGCACTAGAAATAACTGTATACATTGGTTGACTGATGACATAAAGAATGACAGAAGCACGTAATATGGATACAAACAGTACGGCGCATGACATTGAAATTAGTAAGCTTGCTGGCATGATGAGGATGCATCTGCATGTATTTTTGGCATGGAAGCATGTTTCTATAAAGCTGTATGGAAAAGGGGACAATTTAGAAGCAATTTTGTTTGATGGAAGCATGGGATTTAGGGGGTGCATTTTGTGCAATTTAGGGTGCATTTTCAATATTAGATGGAAGCATAGAATTTCAAAAAGGGGAAATATAACAACTTTACCGCCAATCTGAGTGTACTTTTGCGTGTAATGCTCTGTTTACAGTAAGCATTGTAGGATGCAATGAGAAGACGGTGTCGCAGCAATTGTAAAATATATTTGAAGCACCGACAAAAATTGAAAACAACTGTATAATCGGATCAATACTAGGCCGGCAAACGAACATAAACTACAAATCTAATCCAGCTGGTGGATGCAATACACAGCAAACACCGTTGCAACTGCACAAACCTTTGATTTCAGGGCTTCAGAGCTTCAAAAAGGGCCGCAATTTTGAAATCCAAATGCCTATACACCGGTCGGCCGATTGAAATCGATGGGGATGCAGCCGATTCAGTAGATGGGGGAACCTGACGTCTGAAGAAGACTGCAGAATCGCACGGGGGTCGCATCGGTCGAGTGTACTAGGTGGTAGCCATGCTGCTCGGCGTGGAGGCTCGAGTGAGGAACAATGGGGCAGGAGGCCGGGCGCTGCGGTCAACCGATGCGAGGCGGAGCTGGAGGTGCGAGGCGGATGGAGCTGGGTGGTGAGGTGGAGCTGCGAGGTCGCGTCGCTGGCCGGTGTGGTCTCGGACGGTGGAGAGGGGTCGTTGGCTGAAGGAGACGCGGTGAGACGGCGGCGGACCAGCGGATCTGGTGAGCGAGCTGGCGGCGAGGCGACTCAGGTGGGAAGCAGAGCTCGTCGCGGCCGGCAATTAATTCTATCGAGAGATAAGGGGAATTGATTGCGAGCGGGGCCGGGGATACACACGTATCGGTGTTTCCGCTTAGGCCGCTTAATCTGTTTTTTTTAACGAGATGAAATCTGGAGCGTCACTTGTCCAACGAATCGACGGGGAGCGAGTGGTCTGGCGATTGCGTTTCTTTAGACTATAGATACTAAGCGTTTCCCTTAAAAAAATTGATCAATGAATGTGAAAGTTTTTGGTCATTTACTGGTGACACGCGCGTGTATTGCAATTAATGCATTGATAAACACATTTTTTAGAAAAGCGAGTGCATTAATTAAGTAATTTTTATAAACTACAAAAATTATTCCATCACTCGCCATCTATCTCGATTGGTGAGATTTTGAATTGGGCCTTATAAATCAGGAGAGACGTTGTATATGATAAGCGAGAGAGTCAGGGCATTTCTAAAGCGGACCCTCAAACATCTCGCAAGTGTTCGCAGGATGCAGTTTGCCATCAAATATATTCTCACAACAATCCACCGACATATCTCCAAACATCCCTTTTTCTGCAAATCGGGGAAAAACAAAAAAGGCTCTTTGCAGGAGTCTGGACGTCCTTCTGACCAATCAAAAGTCATCGTGTATGCTTTCGTTTCTCCGGCGGGCGGAAGGCCGCTGCTAATTTCTTGCCGTTTGGCGAAAGCTGCTGCCTGGAGGCACTAAGGGCCCGTTCGGAAGCTCTCCAGCTCCCTGCTCCGCCGGCAACACGCGAGAAGCTGGCCGAACGCCTCGGCTCCGTGAAGCCAGCTTCAGAAGCGGAGGCCTCACGTAGTGTAAAAACCAGAAGCAGCTTTTTCGAGCTCCCAGATTCTAGCGGAGGTGGAGGTGGGATAAATTACTTGCGTTGCCACCACCAAGTGAATCAGCGTACCGGTCCGTTCTCAGAGACCAATTGGACCAGCCTGTCTGTCCTCAAACTGGGCCAACCTGATGGATCCGGCTTGCCTGCTCCCTTTCCATGCTCCCATCTGTGCTCCCACTTTATCATACGGTTGTTTTTTTTCTTTTTTTTTCTAATCTAATCATCTTCCCCTGATTTTAAGGGAATGGGGCCGGGCCTTATTTTGTTCCAATCAAAACAAGCCACGTACGCGGGAGTACAGATGGACACACAACGGGGGAGCAGGCAAATCTCGTCCCAATCTGATGGGCCCAACCACAGCAAGCCGCAGCTCCTCTCCTTTGCTGCCCCGAACGCTCCTGCCAACCACGGAGAAGCTGGCTAGCGCTGCTCCCTCGAGAAGCTGGCTAGCTTCGGAAGCCATAAAGCTTCCGAGCGGGGCCTAAGTGTCTGTTTGTAACTTGTTTGGCAGAAGCCACTAACTAGCTTACTTTATTTGGCGGAAGGCACTTAATAAGTGCTTCCTTTGCTGGAAAGCAAGTATATTTTAGCATATTAATCGGCTTTTTTTCTAAGCCAAAAAGAGCCTGGCATTTTGGCTAGCCTTGGATGGCCGTCTCCCGTATCAGTGTCCGGACACTAGTCCGGCCCAGTCAACGGACGGATGTGGTGTTCAGTTTGTGGGTCAAAATTGAAGATGGCTTAAGTGGATTATTCCTTTGGCATTCTTCATCTTCATATGCAGCTCCATCATATACATGATAAAGTGGCTAAAATCACTGTTTTGACTTTGAACTGAAAGATTAGCATGATTCAATCCTGGTTTGTAAATATTTTTGAATATGATGTTTTTCATAGCGCCTGCCTGCGTCATCGTGGAACGTTGGACCTAAGTTACATATTCCCTCTATCCATATATATAGTGTTGGAAATATTAGCACTTTTTCGACTAATCTAACATGAGTAACCAGTAAACATGGAAAACACGGTATGCATCTTATACCGATACCTAAGCATGTGAGCACGTACAGTACATATAGCCGAAACACATGAACGAGCAGATAGGGGATGACCAAGTCATACCCTCCGGTTGGCCAGGCCAACGCAGGTGCGGCAGCAGCAGCCTCAACATCGGCCGAGGCCTTCTTCTTGGCGATTTCGTCGTCGGCCATGGAGTCGATGTAGATGGGGTAGTGGATGTAGAGGCGGACGGAGACGGGGACGGATCTGGAGCAGTCGTGTCGAGGCGCTCCCCAAAAACCTTATTGCCGTTCTCCCGGGAAGGATCTCGAACAACAGGGTTCTGGAGGCGCCTGCTCTCCAAACCAACGGTGCACGCGATTGTCGGGATGGGATCGCCGGAACCAGCACAGAGAGAGGAACAGTAGATGACGGCTAGGGTTGTGCGAGAGGGAGTGAGTGAACTGAGTTAGGGTTCACTCCACTGGCCAGCGCCTTCTTATATAGGTCGTCGGGTAGGTGGGCCTAGGCTCCGGCCCATGACCAAGTCCGCGAACAGCCCACGGTCCAATGTCTCAGACAGTGGCACTTCCATAAGCGACCTGTTAATTAATTCGAGATTAATTAACCATTCCCGACCGGCAAAAATAAGCTTTGGCTCGGCTCATTCCTGCAATCTGCAGTGCGCGTGCGCGTCGTGACGAGGTGAGGCAAGGCGGGGGTGGAGCAGGAGGAGCGCGCGTGTACAGCTCCTATTCCCTGATACGTTCATTTTGCATCATGTTTACCTACTGTTATTTACTATACTTTATGCATAACAATGCCTTTTTGGAGTAATTCTAATGCCTTTTCTCTCATAATATGCAAGGTTTACACAAAGAGGGAGAATACCGGCAGCTGGAATTTTGAACCTGGAAAAGCTACGTCAGAGTTACCTATTCTGCACATCTCCAAATGAGCTGAAACATTACAGAGAATTATTTTGGAATGGAAGAAAAATACTTGAGCAAATAACTACAGGAGGAGGGCCCACCAGGTGGGCACAACGGCCTGGCGCGCCCTGGTGGGTTGTGCCCTCCTCGGCCCACCTCTGGTGCCCCTCTTCTGTTATATAAGTCATTTTGACCTAGAAAAAAGAAGGAAGGACTTTCGGGACGAAGCACCCCCGCCTCGAGGCGGAACTTGGGCAGGAGCATTTTTGCCCTCCAGCCGAGCGATTCCCCGGGGGGAATTTCCCTCCCAGAGGGAGAAATCATCGTCATCGTCATCACCAACAACTCTCCCATCTTTGGGAGGGCAATCTCCATCAACATCTTCAACATCACCAACTCCTCTCAAACCCTAGTTCATCTCTTGTGTTCAATCTTTGTACCGGAACCTTAGATTGGTGCTTGTGGGCGACTATTAGTGTTGATTACATCTTGTAGTTGATTATTATATGGTTTATTTGGTGGAAGACTATTTTTTAAATGTTAAGTAATTTTTTTAGGAACATTATTTTTTATGCCAATAGAACATTATTTGGGGGCATTATTTTTTTATGCCAATGGAAGTTTTTTAGGGAATATTAATCAGGGGACATTTTTCAAGGCATATTATTTAGAAAACAGTTTTCAAGGAACATTATTTAGTAATAATTATTTCAGAAAACATTTATTCAGAGAGCAGTTATTTAGGGAACATTTTTCAAGGAATAATATTCAAAGAACATTTTTTGCGAACAATATTTTCAAAAATTATTGGAACAATATTCAAAGAACATTCCTAGGGAACATTATTTTCTAAAATTATTTTGTGAACAATATTTTGGGAACATGCCTCAGGGAACATTATTTTTTAGAAGTTTTTTTTTCCTTCTGACAACATTATTTAAATATATGTAGAAACATTTTTTGATTTGTCGAACATTTTTTAAGAATATTTATTAAGAGAACATTTATTAAAGGAACATTATTAAACTAACATTTTCCTGGATAATACTTGCAAGAAAATTGGTACAGAAGTATGGTAGATGAATGACAAGATACTACAAAATCATTGCTAGCTAACATTGTCCTCGCAAAGGCCACAACTAACAACAATTCAGGCTTCATAAGCTGTAAAAAAAACAGAGAAGCAGATGCCATTTCCTACCAAGTACCAACACATATTACTGAATACTGATAAAATCCAGGTACAATCCTAAGCCAATTTGATTTGACAGAACAATTGGGTTTGACTAAACTGCGTCCTAACTAATTAGAAGAAAAAGGGATAGTGTTATAATGCAACTATATGGTGATGAGTTCATGACATAGCAGAACTTGTGCGACACACAAAATCTTCCAAGGGCTGCAACTAGGACATACACACAAATTCTTACAGAGGGTGTGCAAGCAAGGTAGAATTTAACAAAATAGTGTGCAAACTCTCTTCGGTAGAAGTGCTCCTAGAACAGCAGAGCAAAGTTCCTAGAACACCAGAACACTCTTAGGTGCAGATGGAGTAGACTTGGGAAGGGTTCGCAGCAGCCTTTGTCCAGAAGGAGTGCAGTTTGACCCCGGCGGCACTACCAGGGTCCCTAGTGCTGTACTGACGCCACCGTCGCATAGGACGACGACAACAACTGAAGCTATGAAAGGGTTAGTGTGGAATTGCCGGCGGATTGGCGGTTCCCGGACGGTTCGTGACCTTGTGTCCCTCAATCAAGTGCACCATCCTCAGTTCATCTTCCTATGTGAAACTAGACAAGCCAAAGATAGAGTTCGGCGTCTGCGCAACCGGCTTGGTCTGAGAGGTTTTGAGGGTGTCAGTAGTGAAGGGCTTAGTGGTGGGCTGCTGGCCCTCTTTTGGGATGTGCACTTGTATGTCGAGATAAAAGAGACTACTCACAGATACATCGATGCACATATTGGTACTGCTCCGGGTAATGTGACATGGCGTCTAACTTGTGTTTATGGTGAACCCAGGGTGGAGAATAGACACCTTATGTGGGACAAATTGCGGGAGCTTAAAGCAAAGTCAGACCTACCATGGACCATTGTGGGTGACTTTAATGAGGCTGTTTGGCAGTTCGAGCACTTCTCTATAACCCCCCGCGCTGAGAGACAGATGGAGTCCTTTCGTGAAGCTCTGGATGATTGCGCACTCATTGATCTTGGATTCAGTGGTGTTCCGTTCACTTATGATAACAAACGCGCCGGTAGGAAGAACGTAAGAGTACGACTCGATCGAGCAGTGGCGAATGATGCTTGGCGGGATATTTTTCCGGATGCCTCAGTGGAACATATTGTTACATCTTGTTCTGACCATTGCCTCCTTCTAGTCAGGCTGCAGACTGAACAATTGTTACAGAACAAGAGAAGGTGCAGGCAATATGAGCTCTTTTGGGAGAGAGCATCAGACCTACCCGAGGTCATTGAACAGGCATGGGCTGCTGCTGGCGATAAAAGTGATCTGGAGGCTATCCAAAGCTGTCTCGGAAATGTCATGAAATCATTGCAAAACTGGAGCAGCCGTAAATTTGGTAATATCTTAAAACAATTACAGGAGGTACGCACTGAATTGGAAGGGATGTTAAACAGTGGAGCTGATAGCACAGAGACACGCAGGGTGTCGGATAAATTGAATGAACTACTATACAAAGAAGAGATGTTATGGCTCCAAAGGTCCCGAATTAATTGGCTCAGGGAAGGTGATCAGAATACCAAATTTTTTCATCGGAAAGCCATATGGCGAGCCAAGAAAAATAAAATTTCAAAGCTGCAAGATGCAAATGGGAATTGGATATCTTCAACCGCCGAGCTGGAGTCTATGGCTATTGCTTACTTCCAGAACCTCTTTACCCGTGACCCCAACCTTAATCCGGAGGAAATAGTTGCACTCTTCGAGTCCAAGATATCGGTGGAGATGAATGAAAGGTTGTGCAAGGAGTTCACTGACCGTGAGATCTCAGATGCATTGTTTGAAATTGGGCCCTTAAAGGCACCTGGAATAGATGGCTTTCCTGCGAGGTTCTATCAACGGAACTGGGGCATTATGAAAGAGGAAGTTATTTTGGCAGTGAAGCTTTTCTTTGCTACAGGGGAGATGCCGGCTAATATTAATCATACTGTCATTGTCCTTATACCCAAAGTGGATGTACCAACAACACTCAGAGACTTCAGACCCATTAGCCTTTGCACGGTGTTGTATAAAGTGATAGCGAAGTGCTTAGCAAATAGACTAAGGCCCATGCTGGGAGAGATTATATCCATCAACCAGAGTGCGTTCATCCCAGGGAGGTTGATCACGGACAATGCACTAGTGGCTTTCGAGTGCTTCCATTTCATTGAACAAAATAAAAATCCGGAGAAGAACTTTTGTGCGTATAAGATCGATCTCTCGAAGGCGTACGACCGTGTGGACTAGGGTTTCTTGGAGAATGCGATGAAAGGCCTAGGTTTCGACCACCGGTGGATCAAGTGGATCATGTCATGTGTGACCTCGGTGAGTTACTCTGTCAAATTTAATGGAACCTTGCTAGATTCGTTTCTCCCCACCCTTGGTTTGCGCCAAGGAGACCCCCTTTCGCCATTTTTGTTCCTTTTTGTGGCAGATGGATTATCAGAACTTCTCCAAAGAGAGATAAATAACAATCATATTGTGCCACTAAAAGTATGCCGCAATGCCCCTGGAATATCACATTTGCTCTTTGCCGATGACACACTCCTATTCTTCAAGGCGGAGGTGGATCAAGCTGTACGCGTGCAACAAGTTATCAATTCTTATGCTCAAGGGACGGGTCAGCTTGTTAACTTTGATAAGTGCTCCCTCATGTTTGGAAAATCGTGCCCGGCTGATACTCAGGAAGGAATTAAAACGCTGCTGCAGGTTACCCAAGTGGAGTTCGAACCTAAGTACCTAGGCTTGCCGACGCCGGAGGGGAGAATGACTCTGGGTAAATTCCAAAGCATACAAGAGAAATTGGTGAAGAGAATTGTGCAATGGGGGGAGGGCTCTCAGGGAGGGAAAGAAGTGCTAATTAAGGCAGTCGCCCAAGCGCTTCCGACATTTCTAATGGGCGTCTTTAAGCTCCCTGACGGCTTATGCGGGGATTTAACCAAAATGATACGCAACTTCTGGTGGGGGGCGGCACAGGGACAGCGCCGTACTCACTGGGTGTCATGGGACATTATGCTCAGGCCCAAGTCACAGGGTGGCATCGGATTTCGGGACATGAAACTTTTTAATCAAGCGTTGCTCGCCAAGTAGGCATGGAGGCTAATTGAGAACCCCCAAAGCTTATGTGCACAAGTGCTCAAGGCAGAGTATTACCCCAATGGGTTCCTGGTCGACACCGTCTTCACCGGTAATGCATCCTCAACATGGCAAGCAGTGGAGTATGGACTGGAGCTATTAAAAAAAGGTATTATTTGGCGTATTGGGAATGGCTCGCAGGTCCGCATATGGCGAGATCCTTGGCTCCCTCGCGATCAGTCTCGATGGCGATCACCCCGAAGCGTCGTTGTCGCCTAAAGTGGGTCTCTGAACTGCTCAACCTTGATGGTACGTGGAATATAAATCTTCTCCGGCAGCATTTCTATCAGCCGGACATTGATTGCATCCTTCAGATCAAGGCTTCAAGCAGATTAGACTCCGACTTCCTTGCTTGGCACCCGGACAAACGCGGCTGCTTTTCGGTACGCAGCGCCTACTACCTTGGTCTGCAGGAACATATGGCAAAGCAGGACAAGGGCGCCTCGAGCTGCCAGCCGGACGGACGACGTTCGGTGTGGAGCCTGATATGGAAAAACGGGGCACCAGCCAAAGTACGTATCTTTGCATGGCAAGCTGCCCAAGAGGCCCTAGCTACACAAGCTACCAAGACATACAGACACCTTGAACTGGACTCAACATGCTTGCTGTGTGGCCAGGCAAAGGAGGACGTGCACCATGCTCTTGTCATATGTCCTCATGCGGCGGCGCTTTGGGAGGCTATGCGAGAGCATTGGGCGCTGCCGACCCCAGCCGACCTGCGCGACGCTGAGGCAGATTGGTTATTACGTCTGCTTGATAAACTGCCGGATGTACAGAAGCTTGCTTCCTTGATGATCATGTGGAGGATTTGGTATGCAAGAAATGAGATCACGCATCATAAACCCCCAGTCCCGATTGAGGCCTCGCGTCGGTTCCTATCGAGTTATATTAGTTCCCTACTTGCAATACAGCAGCACCCCGAGGTGGACTTGACAAAGGGCAAGCAGGTGATCGATTACTCGGGAGGCATGTCAAAGAACACACATGAAATAATAGCCACGCCTCAATGAAGGCCCCTGATGTGAACTATGCTAAACTGAATGTTGACGGTGCTTTTTTGAAGGAGGACGGTACAGCCGGGGCTGGGATGATCTTGCGTGATCATGAAGGCGCAGTCATCTTCGCCGCGACGCGGGTTCTCTTCAGTTGTGGGGGCCCTCTAGAAGCGGAGATGGCAGCTATGGACGAGGGGCTTCGGCTTGCTCTCCATTGGTCCAGCTTGCCGTTGGTTGTTGAAACGGACTGCGCCGAATTGTTGCAGATGGTGCAATCTAAAGATATGAAGCGATCGAGGTATGTGAACCAGATTAACGAGATCAGAAGGATTCTGACTCATGAAAGGGACATCAGTCTAGCTAAAATTAGCAGGTATGCAAATGTAGCGAGTCACGCCCTTGCTTGTATGAGGGCGCTCGCAACAGCGCACTGCCTATTGGCTTCAAAACTCCCCAGTCAAAATAGCTAGCATCGTCATCTCTGAATGTAATCACCATGTTTGATGAATGAAAATTTTCTTTCCCAAAAAAAAAAGTCTCCAGAACTACTCCATGATGCTGCTACAAAATCCAGAAAACTAACAGAACATATTAACAACACAAGAAAATGTCTGCATCATGCTACACAAACCCCATCATGCAGAATCAACGAACAAACAAAAATCCCATTTATCTAAATCATACTGAATCATACTCTGAATCATCATCATGCAGAATCATACCGTGAATCCAAATCTCTGAACACAATCCCATTGTCTAAAACTCAGAATCATACAAACAGATCTCGGAATCATCTAATCTCAGAACCCTAGCAACAGTGGACCAACGCTAAAATGAACAAAAACGCCTTGGTCGCGCGGTACAACATAGAGATGAAGGAACAGAATGGGGAAAATAGGGGCGTTACCTTGTGGATGCCGACCTTGACGAAGCTTGACGGGGACCTAGACGACGCCGACCTTGAAGGAACCCTAGACGAGTCGTCGCCGGAGACACTGGCCACCTGCTAATAAACATCAACGCGACGACGTCAGCCAGATCTGATGCCATGAGGCGGATGAATAGAGAGGAGAGAGGCCCGACGGCTGCTTACGAGGCGGGTGGTCTCTTGCCGGAGAAGGATCCCGGGAGGAAGAAGCAGGTGAAGCAGCCGTCGCACGAGGGAGGAGAAGGGGATCCAGGCATGAGGGAGGAAAGCTTCTCTGTGGAGGTAGGAACGAACGTGGCATGTCACACGAGGGAGGAAGGGGGCAACGAAGAGGAAATAAAATGGCCGGCCCAAATCGAGTCGAGGGGTGTGCGGCGCCTCGACATTTTGACGCAAAATGCGTCAAATAGGGATTCCGTGATCCATGATAAGGTTAACCCTGGAAATATCATGTTGATTTTCGCCAAAGTGTGATTTCCACGATTTTTTTAACTCCCGAACGGCCCGTTAAGAAGTAGAGATTCATTGCCGTTTAAAAAGGGAAGAAAGGCCCAAAAAGCCCAGTCGAAGTAGAAAAAAAAACTTTGAAGGCCCAACGTTGTGCGCGGGAACAGGGGAAGAAAGCGCGCCAATGTTGTGCTCACGCGCGCCAAGAAAGGGCCCTCTGCCACTCTTCCCCTTCCTCTTCCTCCTCCCCATCCTCATCCTCGCCAATCGCCATAGCCAACCTCCCCTGCCTCCACCCCTCAACCCTAAAAACCTGATAAGAATCCACTTCTCGCCCCCCTTCCTTCCCCACAGCAGGCGCCTGCCAGGTGAGATCAATGTCCTGTGCTGCAGGCTCTTACTCCCTTTCTTCTACGCATAGCTGGGTTGGATCTCACACCTATAGCTGATAGATCTGCGTGTTCTAGCATTCTTCTGCCAATGGATACAGATATGGAATTTCTTTTTTGTTTAATTTGTTATAAGCTATTGCTGCTGCTGCTGCTGCTTAGTCAAACAATGCCAGATCTATTAGGTCTGGGACTTTGGGGTGTGCTGCATCGGCGCATTGGTGTGCATCAAACCATGATTAAGTTTTTTTTTGTTCCAAATGTATTTCTGTGTTTTGGAAGGAATCCAGGATCTGTGATGATTGATTGGCTGCGAGAAATTGCTTGTATAATGCATTGCCCATCAACATTAGGTTTCTTGGTAATTTGTTATTGGGTTGGTTGATAATGGACTACTCTTATGCTGTGCAAACCAGTTAGTTAGGTCAGTGCTCGATTACCTGGGGTGGCTGGAAAAAACTGCTTTGCTTCATGACTGGCACAATTTAGAGATTGATGCAATTAACTATGAAAAGAACCGGTCGCTTCAGTTGCCTCCTGCTTTTATATTGATATTGATGACACAGACATGGCCAGTCTTGATATCATTGAGTTTGCTGGAGCCTTAACTTATCTTATTAGTACTGAATCAATCTGAATGTGTCTATGCGTGACAGGTGTTTGAGGTGGGGTTGCCATGAATCCACCAGTCAAGGAGGATGCCATACGCCTCGACTCCTATGATTTCTATGATTGCAAGTTTGAAAAGTTTGCTCGTTCTGTTGACAACCGGCTGCTCGTCCGTTCTAATTCAGACCTGCACACATTCAAGCTGCGTTGGGACAAGAATCATTCCGACAGCGAAGCTGTAAGAAGGTGGATGAAGTATGCAGTGAATCATAACGTGAAAGTTCTCAATGTGATCCTTCATGATTATGACGAGAGTGAATTGCCTCCTGCCATCTTCACCTGCCATTCACTACAGGAGCTGAATTTGCAGTGGAGGGTAACTCCTGAAGGTGATTTCGACAATTATGGACATGTAATGCCATGTGGAATCAACCTTCCTTCCCTCAGGAAGTTGACTCTGAGTGATGTGAAAGTATACCAGGATTCTCTGGACGCTTTGATTGTTCACAGCCCTCACCTGGAAGACATTCATTTGATACAGCCTGCGATGTTTCTTGACCTCATAGCCTCCAATGTGTTAAAAAGGCTGACCATTGATGGCTACACATATCCACACAAGGGTTTTACAATTTCTGCTCCTCATCTGGTAAGCTTTGAGTGCACGGATTACCAACTGCAAGATATTTCTTGGAGAGACCAGCCAACTCTAGAGAGTGCACACATTGATACTTGTGGGAGTACGTTTGATGGTGAAACTAAGTATACTGAAATGCTTCTGCATGCCAATAAACTTGCCTTATTTGGTCTCGACATAAAGGTATGCTTCTAAGGAAACAAGCTAGTTGTTCTAATGTTATTTTTCATGTTTTGTTTCGCTAAAACATCAACTCTGTCAATTCTTTATGAAAACTGGATGGATAAAACTACCACATATACTTAATGGTTGCTACTTGCTAGCATGTAGTCATTGATGATGTGAACATTATCATGTATCCGAGAACAACCTGAAAGATAACAGAGTACTTCTAGTTGAAAGTTAAAACACCTCTGCTCCAACAAAAAGAGAAATGGAAACTAATTAATTAACTGTCTAAGCTGTGTTGCACAACAATGAACAACTGTTGTTTCTTGCTTGATTTACCTATGAAGCCTGTGAAGCCATGAATATTTCTCCAGTTACCTTTTCTCATGTAATGTTCAGAAAATAGTTCTGAATATACAAGTACAGTTTATATGGATGCCAAGCAAATTCCAGCATAATATGGATTTTTAGTTTCTGACCTTGATGCAATAATATTTTGAAATACAACAATGTATTTTACCCAGTTCTCGTGATGAATTGAGACCAGTAACTGTTGGGTTTTTGAAGTAAAGGTTGTTCATGTGTTATAGCATGTTGGTTTCCTTTGCTTTGTTAAAGTGCAGTCATTTATTTGAATCAGTCGTCATCAGTTTTACTTCGTCGAGGTTCTTCGCAAGTTATGCTTGTTGGCCTTTAATGCTAGTGTGTTATGCTTAATGCTGTGGGTGAAATTTTTGTTGTACATTCTTGCTGCTGAAATGGATGTTGCCATTTTATATGGTGAGGACATGATGTTTATCCTGAAAACTATCACTTTGAATATCATACCATATGTGTTCTTGTTCTAATTTGTGCATCTGCAATATCTCTATCATATGTTGTATATGTCCCGCAGAAAATGGTAGAAAATTTGCTAGTTCGGCTGTGAGAAGCTGACATATCAGATTATCTCCCTACTTATTTGAATGAATGTTTGCATTGCCATGCTTTCATGTTATCTAGTGTTGGAATGGCCATTCGATGTTTGTCCCATTTTGTTTTGCAAGCTAGTCATAGACTATCACCGTGCTTGCAAATTGCATGCCATCTTTGTCTTATCTACTAGTATATGCCTTTGAGCTAGAGGATAAGGCATCCGTCACTGAGGAACCGGCGAAGAAGGTGAGACTTTGCTGATCATCTGCAAGAAGATGGCGAACTCGAGAGACCGTGGAGACGCTGCTGATCATTTGAGCAGGATGGCATCCACAAATCACAAGCATGAACCGTGATGATTTTGAGAGCTGTTTTCCTTCCTTGTGTTCTGGCGTTGAACTTGCTTGTGTCTCTGGTCTTTCCTTTTGTTCTGAGACTCCTACTGACGGATTGTGTCTGTATATATGCTCTACTGATTTAGAACTTGTCTAGTTGCACATCTGCTGTTTTGCTGTTTGTCAACACACATTGGACTGTATGTTTACATGCTGTGAATGCCCAGTGAGCTCTGTTTCATCGCTTAGCCACAAACAATATGTGTGTCCTGTTTCCGTCTAATATCTTTCGGTGTTAATGCGTTTCACGACGAATTTTTGACCCTTTGATTTGGTACATGCCGAGACTGAATCGCTTTCTATCTTCTCTTTCTGGCATCCCGAAATATATGCAGTCTAAGGAGAAAGAAAGGCGCCACATTTTTATCTCTGTTCGTTTTCACAGAGATTGTGTTTGCAAGGTGAGTGAATTTGCTTAGGTGATGTTCTTGTTTTGCCCGACAGATTCGAACCACCACCCCGGGTGAAACAGAAGATCGACGTGACTGAGTTTTCCTTTGTTTTGCAAGGTGAATTTGCTTTGTTCCACTTGAAATTATTCAGATTAGCATGCCCTTTGCATCGATGAGAGTTGCATCGTGAGTTCGCAGCCAATGCCAATTTAGTTTCTGATTCTGATGTGAGACGAACACTTTCCTTGCTTAGCCAGTGGCGAAAAACCCCGGAATCGCTACGCACACTGAATTTTCCGAGACTGGATTTTGTACCGGCTGAGATGAGTTTCTGTCTACTCTTTTTGAGCTCTGTTTCACAGCTTTCAAACTAAAAAAACAATCAAGTAATGTGTGCAAGCTACATACATATATATAGGAGCAATGTATGTAGTTCATACTAGGCACTACGCAACTTACACATGAGACAATTAAAAACAGAACAAGTCCAAATGCACACAGGTTTTCAGTGATTAAACTTGTCCGGTTAAGTGGGAGCAAATTCACCAAGTTTAGTCAGTTACAAATGGAATGCTACTTGGCTAGTAAAAGTTTCAGAGTGTTGTACAACGAAACATAACATCACCGAAAGCAAATAACAACATCATACACTCTTCCTGCTTCGTCATCGTAAAAGATCAGATCGGCGTGTCAGATTGCAACAACAGAAAATACACATATAGGCAGCTTTCACTCAGGGTCTCCTTCCATACAAGAAACATCGACTCCATGCCAAGAAACGAGGTTCCTACCAAACCTAGAACAAGCCTTGGGCCCAGCAGCAGCGAAAAGATTAACCCAAAACTCAGTAATACACACAACACAAGTGCCAAACACCACCGTTTTTCTGTGGATAGCGCGAGGAGCTGCTAGTCTTTTACATGTTTGGGTTCAGGTCGGTGTTAGTCGCAACCAGACGAGCACAGCAGAAACACAACGCACGGTCGTTAGTTTTTACGCCTGCCAAAAACCTTATAGATACAAAAAGATTGGAGTCCTCCCACACCGGCTGCTGTCGACAGGCATTTCACAGTTCAGTATGATTGCGTAAGGATAAACTATAGGAGCTAGTTTTATTACCAGGTTGGACCCCGGGGCGCCTTGAGAGAGAGTCGCTGTGAGTAGGTACCTCACCCTCTATGGTTGGATGACAGCAACCCCATTTGTTCAGTGAGATTCGCCAAGTTCTCAGTCCTGGTCCATCCATTCTCCTCTTGCGCTTCCCTTGTGTCCAGTAGACCTGAATCGACCTCGTCGTTGTCGATGGAGAGAGGGCTGGCACAAAGGAACTGCTCCCAGAAGGAATCGATGATTCCCGGAAGCTTCTGGGTGTCATCGGTCTCATCAGTGTCGATGGGGTCCATGGGAACAGAGTCATCGCTGCCTTCATCAGGTAGGGGGAATATACACTCAGGACCAGGCATTGCATAGTTCTCTACAGGAATATTAATTGCATCCTCCGTTATGAGATCATGCAGATCTGGGAATCCTGGAATGCTGATATCACTTAAACCTGGCGTCATAGCCTTTGGAATAGAAGACGCAGCACTCATGTTGGGAAGTTGTGTGGGAAGTTGTGTGGATGAGTTGGTGTCCAGAACTGGACGCTGCATCTCAGGGGGGCTTGACGATGAACAAATTGCTGAAAGTCCAGAGCTCGTGGGCATATATGGCATGCCTGAGCTGCCTGGGACCTCTGCAAGGGTGACTGCAGAATTCCGGGTTGATGAAGAGCTGTCAAAAGTTTGAGCACTTGGCATACAGTTCTCCAGTAGCAAATTATCTGAATTGCCCATGGATTCAAATCTGTGTGGGGAGGTATCCTGCTGCAGGATCTTCCTCAGCATTGCTTTGGCCGCTTCATTGATCATAGGCTGATACTTGATTATCTGGCCATCCAACAATGCACTTTCAGAGTTCAGGCCATCATCTTGCTTAGGTAGCCTCCTTTTCTTGTTCGCAGCTACTATTCTTCGTTTGCTGTTTTCGTTCTGCTGTACAAACTGTGCTAGGAAGCCAGGGCTCTGCATTGCTTTAGCAAGGAAAGACATCATTTGCTGCTGTCGTTGCTCCATTCCATGAAGACGCTTGCCCAAAGTCTGCAGCTGATGGTCAGTGGTCTGCTGTTGCTGTCTCAGCCTGACAAGCTCCTGCATTAGAACATTTTTATCCCTCTTTAGCATCTCAATCTCTTCCTCCATCCCAAACTTCCCCACCTCTACACAAGAAGGCATTGGAGCATTCTGCAACTGGGGTTGCTGCTGATGCTGCTGATGCTGCTGATGCTGTTGCTGCTGTGGCACTTGCACTTGGTTGTTTGCATGCGATGGTTTCCTTCTGTTGATGGTCTTCAGTAGATGTTTTTGTCCTCTCAAAAAACCCTCATTTGCAAATTCCCACTTGTCTGGATCAACTTTTCTGAATCCCTGTTACCAAAAGCAGCAATGAGATTTTATTAGAGAGGGGCTAATGTGCTTTGAATGGTCGGCAACTCTGTAGCATCACGAAAAGGGAAAGTAGAGAACAATCACACCAGCAATGCAACCCAAACAATCCTAACAGTCTATGACTCACCTAAAAGTGTCTGCAACTCAAGGGAACAGCTAATTTACCACAATACAGAAGGGCATGAATTTACCACATGTTGCATTAGTGAGTCCTCTGTGTAAGAATCATAAATGGTTAAAAATGATAACAGGCTCAGATGAAACGAAGATAAGCAATAATTAAACTATATAGTGATAGTCAGTAAGTCCTAACTATACCGTTATCCAAGGGCCCCACAATTTGCTTCTGTTATTTGATTTTTTGCGAATGTGAATTCAACTTAGAGATGGCCATGGTCAACGACAGGGAATCACATATGCATTCATCGGTTCAGGACTGTGTAACCACATCCAGATAGACAATCAATGGAACGGTATGGAACTACAGACAATCAGGCATAGACAGCCTACCTGGAATAAATAGTTCTTCACTGGATATAAACGGTAATCGCTTTAAACTGAAGTGATGGTTCAGAAAGCAAATGAAAAATAACAAGCACAGGAACACATCCAGTGTATTGTGTATTGCTACTTTCCGGTTAATTTCTAGAAGTTCGTGTGATTGTAACATGTTGCGTTAACAAGCATATCTTCAGATATGATGACATACCTCATAATTTCCAATGCAAATATTAATTCATAAAACATGCTGTTTCATGCTTCATCCCAGGATCAAGAGGTTGGGGAGATTTTGCACAACGGTATGTAATGAGATGATCATATGAATGCGAGGTTTAGTTAGAATTTATTATCAAATGCTAGGGATCACTTTAAAGGCAATCATTATGTTATTATATGAGAGAACTGTTTCCACGCATCTGAGCTTGGGCAGCACCTGAGAAGTAGGACTTCTTTAGATGCCACAAAGGGACCAAACTGGTTTTGGAGTATATCATGCCTATTCGCAGCATTTTGCTTACTATTTTTGTAAGTCCAAATAAAAATCTTACAAATCAATCTAAGACTTACAAGTATCACACGCCCTGGCACCAAACTGTGATGTATCTAATATTCTAGCACAAGAAGCATATTTAACTATTCTGAAACAGAGTTAAGGCGATTTCACGAAATAGTCCATGATGTATACAAAATGGGGACGGAGGCTAGCCAGATCTATAAGCTTATATATGCCAACTGGTGGCGCTCCTTTGGCCAGAAATCAAAGCACTCGATCGTTCAAACTTTCAAGTACACTTGCAGCACATGCTCACATGCCTAAACATTGGAGTCTACAAACTAAACTCGACTAAACTATGTTTTAAACCAAGAAGGGTTTGTTGGTAGGATGGGTTCAGTTTCACATACAGCAAGGAAAATCCCAAGACTACAGTAAACGGCTGCAATATTATATGCAAGAGCGTGAAGGTATCCGTGATTTCAGTACCCTCAAGTAGACCTCTGTCACACTCACATATGTTCTTCAAGTTAATAAGAAAGCGTTTTAGTCTTATATTATATTTAGGAAGTGCCAACATATGCGTTTTAGTTTTACATACAGCTGTCACACTCACATGACAACAGTATTAAACCTGACTAACTCTATGCTCTTCAAGTTAATAAGAAAGCGGGATTCTAGAGATAGAGTTTCATCAGTGCCCAACACTTCCTGGTCTTCCTGACTGCTTTTCCCAGTAGGATTGTCCAAACGAACAACAGATTAGCAATTCGGTTAATATTCCTAAATGGCTGCACACACAGAAACTACGGCAGCATGTGGCATTCAAGATCAAAGGGTCGGTGGCGCTCCTCTGGCAATAAATCAAAGCCCTCGACGGTTGAAATTTTTAGAGTGGTCAAGTACACACACTTGCAGCACAGGCTCACATGCCTAAACATTGATGTCTACAAACTAGACTCAAGTGAGCTATGTTTTAAACCAAGAAGGGTTTATTGGCAGGACGTTTTTTATCCCGTGCACTACGAGGAAAAATCCCAAGACTCAAGTAAATGGCTGCAATACTATATGCAAGACAACGCAGATCTATAATTTGAGTGCATCAAGTAGACCTATGTCTAAGAAATGCATTTTATTCTTATTCTTACATAATAAGCCTGAAACAGGCAACCTTTCACTTGCTGTCACACTCACATGAGAGAGTATTAAATCTGACTGACTCCTCTCTATGTTCTTTAAGTTAATATAAGAAAGGGGTATTCCAGAGATAGAATTCATCACAGTGACCCTGCACTACCTGGTCTTCCTGACTGCCGGGAGGTAGGCTTTGTCCAAACCCGCAATAGACTAGCAATTTAGTTGAGGTTTGAAAACGGATGCGTACGCAGAAACTGCGGCAGCAGGTGGCATTCAGGATCAAAGGGTCGGTGGCGCTCCTTTGGCCAGAAATCAAGAAATTTTTAGTGTGGTCTAGTACACACACTTGCAGCACAGCTCACATGCCTAAACATTGGAGTCTACAAAATAAACTCAACTAAGATATCTTTTAATCCCCAGAAGGGTTTATTGGCGGAACGGTTCAATTTCACGTAGAACGAGGAAAATCCAAGAATCCAGAAAAGGGCTGCAATACTATATGCAAGACCACACAGATATCTGTGATTTCAGTGCCTCAAGTAGAGCTCTGTCTAAGAGAGTGCCTAGGTGATATGCACTTTGTTCGTACATAAGCTTAAAACAAGCAACCTGTCACCTGCTGTTACGCTCACATGACAACAGTATTAAACCTGCCCGACTCCTTTCTATGTTCTTTAAGCTAGTATAAGGAAGAGGTATTCCAGAGATAGAATATCATCACAGTGACCCTACACTTCCTGGTCCTCGTGACTGCCTCCCGGTAGGATTGTCCAAAACAAAAACAGACTAGAAATCTGGTGAAGTTTCAAAAAATGGCTGAATATGCAGAAACTACGGCAGCAGGTGGCATCCAGGATCAAAGGCCAAAAGGTTGGTGGCGCTACTCTGGCCAAGAAGCAAAGCACTGGACGGTCAATTTTTTTAGAGTGGTCAAGTACACGCGCAGCAGAGACTCACATGCGTAAACATTGGGACCTGCAAACTACACTCAACAGAGCTATGTTTTAAACCAAGAAGGGTTTATTGGCAGGACGGTTTTAACTTCACATACTACGAGGAAAATTCAAAGACTAAAGCAAACTGCTGAAATACTATATGCAAGACCACACAGATATCCGTGATTGCACTACCTCAAGTAGATCTCTGTCTAAGAAAGTGCCAACATATGCATCTCGCTCTTACATACGCTCGAAAGGAGCAACATGCCACCTGCTGTCACTCTCACAGAACAATTTTTAGAGGGGTCAAGCACACACACACTTGCAGCACAGGCTCAGAAGCCTAAACATTGGGGCCTACAAACTAGACTCAACTGAGCTATGTTTTAAACCAAGAAGGGCTTATTGGCAGGACGGTTTTAACCTCAAACACTAGGAGAAAAAATTCCAGGACTCCAGTAAACTGCTGCAATCCTATATGCAAGATCACGCAACTTGTTCTTGCATAAGCTGGAAACGAGCAACAATGTCACCTGCTGTCACAATCACAGAACAACAGCTCAGGCATGCACGGACTCCTGTCTGACTCCTGTCTAAGTTGTTAAAGTCAAGTCAAGAAAGCAGTATTCTCGATCTGGTTCAAGCTGTGGATCAGCAGAGCACCCGCAAACCAGAAACTACAGTCGGCGGGCGGCGTTGGGGATCAGATCAGCTCAGGCATGCACGGACACACCAGAACCACGCCATGATCAATCAATCCGGCTCTCATAGACCCCGAAAAACACCCGAATTTTAATCGCGGTGGGTGGCAGAGAGACGGTCGGTAATCCCCCAAGAAAATGAAATCAAAGCGGGGCTGGAGCAAGCAGGGGAGAGGGAGGGCACGCACGTAGGTGTTGAGCTGGCGGACGAAGGAGGAGAAGTTGTTGTGCTTGAAGTACTTGGGGAGGAGGTCGCGGGCGAACTCGGGCGTATTCCAGACGATGAAGCTGTTGTTGGCCGGGCCCCAGGAGACGACGGCGTCCGTGGCCGGGTCGTCCACCATGTCGTACGTCTTCATCAGGAACGGCGGCGGCGCGCCCGCCCCCGCCCCCGCCCCCGGAGGCGCCACCGCCGTCGTCACCGTCGACGCCGACGCCGACGCCGCAGCCGCAGCGGCCGCGGCCGCCGCAGCAACCCCGCCGTCCATCGCCGTCCCTCGATCCGTACGTACGGACCCCTGGAGCTCAGGCCCGCGCCACCTCGCGGCCCGCCTGCTGACCGCGCGCGCCGATTGGAGCAGGGGAGGAGGGAGTGGGGGATTTGGGGGTGGGGATTGATTCTAGGTCTGGGGGTGGAGGTGAAAGGTGGGGTCTTTGAAGGAGGAGGGAGGAGGAGGAGAGGGGGGATGGATGGGAAGGAGACGACAAGAAAAGAGAGATAGCGGGGGGCAGTACATAAATACTTTGTTTAATCCAGGGGCGTTTCTGTAAAAAAGACGTGATCTGAGCTAGGCGAGCTTGATTTGATTTGAGTGGGAGTGGAGCCGGTGAGCCGCCGGTCGCCGTCGCCGTCGCTCGGTTGGGTTCGCCGGGGAAGGGTGGGAGTAAAAATATCTCCGGGGAACCGCATGCCTTGTGCGTGTGCTGTGCCTGTGATATGGACGTTCGTTCGTTCGTTCGTTAGGATTTTTCTCAGGATTTTTTTGTTCAGGCTCAGAAGATATGTGGGAACAAACACCTTTGTGTTTTTCAGTGTTTTGCGCGGAACGGAAACCTTGCCTCCTGCGTGAACCGCACGAGGGGCGGTCGCGGATTAGGCGCGCCGCTCCGCTGTCAGAGCCGGCCTGACCTTGTCGATGACAACTGGAAAGTGTGCATGCGTGTGCCACTAAGGACCGGTATCATGGGCCCACAGTCATCGCCGTTGAGCCCTTGGATAGATGCGAAGTACCGTACACACGACGAGAAAACCCTAACCTCACTGCCCCCAAGGAGTGGCGTCCTGGGGCCACTCGTCGTTCCTAAATATAAGTCTTTTTTAGAGATTCCAATATGGACTACATGATGAGCAAAATGAGTTACACTCTAAAATACATCTATATACATTCGTATGTAGTCTGTATATAAATATCTAAGAAGACTAATATTTAGGAACGGAGGAAGTACAAAATAAACCTAACGATGTGGTGAGGAGGAGATCACCATTCCTTGCCAGCCCCTTGCCCTTACGATCACCGGAGCGGCGGCATCTCCTTCATGTAGGCGTGCATGATACGTCTGCGGTGTATTTATAATTTATAAAGTATTCTTGCCATGTTTACAACAATTTTATATGGTTTTGGTATGATTTGCATGGAACTAATCCGGATAGACGTTGTTTTCAGCAGAACTAGCGTGGTGTTGTTTTTTTGTGCAGAAATCAAAGTTCTCCTAATGCAGCAAAACTTTTTGACAATTTTTTTGGAAGAAAAGAGGCACTAGAAGTTTCATGGGAGGACCGGAAGGTGAAGGAGGTGAGCACAAGACACCTGGGCGTGCCAGGAGGCCCAGGCGCGCCCAGGTGGGTTGTGTCTACCTCAAGGCCCATCTTCGTGTGATTCCAACGTTGAAAAATCCTATAAATAGAGAAACCATCAAAAATAACCCGGAATCAGAAGTTTCGTTGCCGCAAGCCTCTGTATCCACGAAAAATCAATCTGGACCCTGTTCTGGCACCATGCCGGAGGGGGAAATCATCACCGGAGGCCATCTTCGTCATCCTGGAGGCCATCATGATGAGGAGGGAGTAGTCCACCTTCGGGGCTGAGGGTTTGTGCCAGTAGCTATGTGTTTAATCTCTCTCTCGTGTTCTTGAACTTGACGCGAACGGTCATTTTGGTGCTAGAACTCGCGGCATACATCGAACTGGTTTAATAACTTGGCTTCAACGTGCACATACGGTATAAATCTCGATTGTGTACTTCCAAGCAGCTGACTGGACGCGCCAACTGGGCATGGGTCCCACCATCAGCGACCCAATGGCAAAAGAGGGCGTGTGGCCTGTTTTTTTTTTGAAAACCACCTCAATTTTTTCTCACAGAAAAGCCCTGATGACTTTACGCCAGTGGGTCCCATATGTACATACTAAAATTAACAAAAAAAATGGAGGGTTAACACGCGACCCTTGGTTCGGTCAAGGTCGGTCTTGACACCTACACCATTCACGTCTTGACATCTTGAAGTGGATGCCTATCTTAATGCTATTTTTTTTAGAATAGTCGAATAGAGGAGCTTATGGGGCTGAAATGGGCTGCCGTCAGTGCGCCCCTTTTGCTCCTGTTAGTTTTATTTAGAAATTTATAGGTAATGTAGTTCCAATCTTAGTATAAAAATAACCTTTAAATAGTTGTCAGGTATAAATATTATATACACATACAAACGAAATAAATAACTTTTCTAAACTGTTCACATATTATTTTAAAAGTATACATATATATATATATATATATGTAAAATAATATTTGTGAATTATTAATATGTTTGTATAATTTAGAAAATGCAAATATATTTCAACATTGCAATTCAAAAATATTATTTTAATTCTAAAATATTTCAATAATTATACACACATTTTTATAATTCTATGTTTGTACAATTAAAAATACTCATAATTTAATATTTAAAGTGTGCATATGAATATTCAGTCATGCTAATATTTAAATTATATTTTTTAATATAAATCACAAGTGAATATTCATAAATATTTAGTAAATGCTTATATTCATCAATAATTTAAATATAAGCTGCAAGTGTATTCTTTTTTATATTCATTAACCATTTTAAGTGCCCACATTTACTAGAAACAATTATATAATACATGTGTGTATGTTTAAATGTTTTTATGTAGTACTAATCATCATTTGTATGTATAATATTTATAACACACAAATAAGTTGAACTTTATTTTTATTACTTATGTTTTACGAATATTTCAAAAGGAACCTGCGCGTGCAAAATGGGCCGCATTATCTGCACCCAATTTAAGCCCCACATGCATCATCACTATACTGCATTTTATCATTTGCGGATATCCTTATGCTACATTAATATCTGTTATCCTTGTTGAACATGCGAGAGTAAATGGTGTAGTGGCTGTGAGCGCGTAAGTCCAAGGTCTTTTTTGTGAGAAATAAAAAATTTCAAGGGTTTTTTGGGAAAAAAACAGGCCACACGCTTCAAGTCGCTAACAACGGGCCCCATGCCCGAGGGCGCGTGGGAGGCCCTCGTGCATCACCCTGGCACGCCTCACTAGGTGCCGAGGTCCGCGAGGACCCCCGTCCGATCCAGGGCGCCGCGGCCCCATAGGCGAGGAGGGGTGGGATCTTCGCGGGCGTCCCGGCCGCAGCTGCGTGAGCGAGCCACGACATGGGCCGCATGCCTCCCGCGCGGCCCCGCTGCAAGCTCCCATGCCTTTCCCGAGGTCTCCAGCCTCGAGGCTCCTGAGGGCTCCGCGTCGGCGTGCCTGGCTCGGCCGCTGCTTTGCGGGTGTGCCACCGGGGCATGATCTACCTGCGTTCCAAGGTTAGCGCAACATGCTCCGGAAAGATTGGTTATACCCGAAGGTCGTTGTTGTTAACGACGTGGTCGGGGGCACCGCATCAACTCACGAGGGGCCCCGACCTCATGGGACCTTGGCGATCTTGACGGCCGAGTCGGCAGGGGTGGCGTGCGCGAGCCCTACCTTTGGCTGTGCGGCGAACTTGTCGATGGCGGCGTAGGGGAGGCAGTAGCCGCCGTCCTGAAGCCCGCCCTTGATTCCTCTGCCTTGTCGACCGTCATTGCCGCCGCCCGGCCACACCAGCCAGGAGGTGGCTCGTGGCGGCAACGCACCCTGTCCAGTGCCCAGGGACGCGCCTCATGAACTGGAAGGGGAAACCGGCTTGTAGCCTCGCCACCGCAGGGCCCTCCAGGCCCTCTCCTGAAGGACGAGCAGACGCAACAAGGGCAAGCACGGGCCCAGGATTGAGGCCGCAACTCTAGCCGAGAACGAGAAGCTTCCAAGCCCCTGCAAGCGGCGTCGAGCAGCTCGGCAACTCGATCGAGCCAAGCGTCATAACCGCCATTGGTGGGACGGAAGTGCAAAAGCTCTCGCTGTTGGGGAACGTTGCAGAAAATTAAAAAATTTCCTACGGTTTCACCAAGATCCATCTATGAGTTCATCTAAGCAACGAGTCATGGGAGAGAGATTGCATCTACATACCACTTTGTAGATCGTGGCGGAAGCGCGTTCAAAAGAACGGGATGAAGTAGTCGTTCTCGCCGTGATCCTATCACCGGAGATCCTAGCGCCGAACAGACGGCACCTCCGCTGTTCAACACACGTCGGAGCGGATGACGTCTCCTCCTTCTTGATCCAGCAAGGGGAAGGAGAGGTTGAGGAAGATGGCTCCAGCAGCAGCCAGGCGTGGTGTTGGTGGAGAAGCGACACTCGGCAGGCTTCGCCAAGCACGTGGCGGAGGAGGAGAGGTGTAGCAGGGAGAGGGAGGCGCCGGAACTTGGTGCGGCTGCCCCTCCCCTCCCTTTATATAGGCCCCCTGTGGAGGGCGCCACCCTGGGGATCCCATCTCCCAAGGGGGCAGCGGCCAAGGGGTGGAGTGCCCCCAAGGCAAGTGGGCGCCCACCCTAGGGTTTCAACCCTAGGCGCAGGGTGGGCCAAGAGGCGCACCAGCCCACTATGGGCTGGTTCCCCTCCCCACTTCAGCCCATGGGGCCCTCCGGGATGGGTGGCCCCACCCGGTGGACCCCCGGGACCCTTCCGGTGGTCCCGGCACAATACCGGGTGACCCCGAAACTTTCCCGATGGCCGAAATACCACTTCCTATATATAATTCTTTACCTCCGGACCATTCCGAAACTCCTCGTGACGTCCGGGATCTCATCCGGGACTCCGAACAACATTTGGTATACTGCATACTCATATTCATACAACCCTAGCGTCACCGAACCTTAAGTGTGTAGACCCTACGGGTTCGGGAGACACGTTGACATGACCGAGATGGCTCTCGGGCAATAACCAACAGCGGGATCTGGATACCCATGTTGGCTCCCACATGCTCCTTGATGATCTCATCGGATGAACCACGATGTCGAGGATTCAAACAATCCAGTATACAATTCCCTTTGTCAATCGGTATGTTACTTGCCCGAGATTCGATCGTCGGTATCCCAATACCTCGTTCAATCTCGTTACCGGCAAGTCACTTAACTCGCATCAGTAATGCATGATCCCATGGCCGGACACTTGGTCACTTTGAGCTCATTATGATGATGCACTACCGAGTGGGCCCGGTGATACCTCTCCGTAACACGGAGTGACAAATCCAGTCTCGATCCGTGTCAACCCAATGTACACTTTCGGAGATACCTGTAGTGTACCTTTATAGTCACCCGATTACGTTGTGGACGCTTTGGTACACCCAAAGCACTCTTACGGTATCCGGAGTTACACGATCTCATGGTCTAAGGAAGAGATACTTGGCATTGGAAAAGCTCTAGCAAAACAAACTACACGATCTTGTGCTATGCTTAGGATTGGGTCTTGTCCATCACATCATTCTCCTAATGATGTGATCTCGTTATCAACGACATCCAATGTCCATAGTCAGGAAACCATGACTATCTATTGATCAACGAGCTAGTCAACTAGAGGCTCACTAGGGACATATTGTGGTCTATTTATTCACACGTGTATTACGATTTCGGGATAATACAGTTATAGCATGAATAAAAGACAATTATCATAAACAAGGAAATATAATAATAATCCTTTTATTATTGCCTCTAGGGCATATTTCCAACACTCGCACCACGAGAAGCGAAGCTTGCGCGTTCGTAAGCCCATGGTGAGTGTAAGAGGATGATATCGCGGCGAGGCCGAAAGCGGGCGCGGCGGTGCGGCCGCCGCTTGCGCGAAGGGCAGTAGAGATGGGTTCTGCCATCGCCGAGCAGCAGCGCCCGTGGCGGCGCCAGATGTAGGGCGAACAGGGCGGAGAGGGGCACCGCGGCCGAGGGGAGTTGATAACCCACAAGTGTAGGGGATCGCAACAGCTTTCGAGTGTAAAGTATTCAACCCAAATTTATTGATTCGACACAAGGGGAGCCAAAGAATATTATGAGTATTAGCAGTTGAGTTGTCAATTCAACCACACATGGATAACTTAGTATCTGCAGCAAAGTATTTAGTAGCAAAGTAGTATGATAATAAAGGTAACGGTAGCAAAATTAATATTTTTGGGTTTTGTAGTGATTGTAACAATAGCAACGGAAAAGTAAATAAGCGAAACACAATATGTGAAAACCTCGTAGGCAATGGATCAGTGATGGATAATTATGTCAGACGCGATTCCTCATGTAATAGCTATAACATAGGGTGACACAGAATTAGCTTCAGTTCATCAATGTAATGTAGGCATGTATTCCGTAAATAGTCATACGTGCTTATGGAAAAGAACTTGCATGACATCTTTTGTCCTACCCTCCCGTGGCAGCGGGGTCCTAGTGGAAACTAAGGGATATTAAGGCCTCCTTTTAATAGAGTACCAGAACAAAGCATTAGCACATAGTGAATACATGAACTCCTCAAACTACGGTCATCACCGAGAAGTATCCCGATTATTGTCACTTCGGGGTTGTCGGATCATAACACATAATAGATGACTATAGACTTGCAAGATAGAATCAAGAACACACATATATTCATGAAAACATAATAGGTTCAGATCTGAAATCATGGCACTCGGGCCCTAGTGACAAGCATTAAGCATAGCAAAGTCATAGCAACATCAATCTCAGAACATAGTGGATACTAGGGATCAAACCCTAACAAAATTAACTTGATTACATGGTAAATCTCATCCGACCCATCACCGTCCAGCAAGCCTATGATGGAATTACTCACGCACGATGGTGAGCATCATGAAATTGGTGATGGAGGATGGTTGATGATGATGACAGCGACGAATCCCCCCTCTCCGGAGCCCCGAACGGACTCTAGATCAGCCCTCTCGAGAGAGATTAGGGCTTGGCGGAGGCTCCGTATCGTAAAACGTGATGAAACTTTCTCTTCGATTTTTTTCTCCGCGAGACGGAATATATGGAGTTGGAGTTGAGGTCGGCGGAGCCTCAGGGGGCCCACGAGACAGGGGCGTGCCCGGGGGGGTGGGCGCGCCCCCCACCCTTGTGGACAGGGTTTGGGCCCCCTAGTCTTGATTCTTTCGCCAATATTTTTTATATTTTTCAAAAAGTGCCTCCGTGGATTTTCAGGACATTCCGAGAACTTTTGTTTTCTACACATAAAACAACATCATGGCAGTTCTGCTGAAAACAGCGTCCGTCCGGGTTAGTTTCATTCAAATCATGCAAGTTAGAGTCCAAAACAAGGGCAAAAGTGTTTGGAAAAGTAGATACGTTGGAGACGTATCAACTCCCCAAGCTTAAACCTTTGCTTGTCCTCAAGCAATTCAGTTGATAAACTGAAAGTGATAAAGAAAAACTTTTACAAACTCTGTTTGCTCTTGTTGTTGTAAACATGCAAAGCCAACATTCAGGTTTCAACAAATATTATGAACTAACCATACTCACAATAACACCTAGGTCTCACAATTACTCATATCAATAACATAGTCAGCTAGCGAGCCATAATAATAAAACTCGGATGGCAACACTTTCTCAAAACAATCATAACATGATATAACAAAATGGTATCTCGCTAGCCCTTTCTGAGACCGCAAAACATAAATGCAGAGCACCTTTAAAGATCAAGGACTGACTAAACATTGTAATTAATGGTAAAAGAGATCCAGTCAAGTCATACCCAATATAAACCAATAGTAATGAATGCAAATGACAGTGTGCTCTCCAGCGGGTGCTTTTTAATAAGAAGGGCGATGACTCAACATAAAAGTAAATAGATAGGCCCTTCGTAGAGGGAAGCAGGGATTTTTAGAGGTGCCAGAGCTCGATTTTAAAATAGAGATTGAATAACATTTTGAGTGGCATACTTTTGTTGTCAATGCAACAACTATGAGATGGCTGTATCTTCCATACTACATGCATTATAGGCAGTTCCCAAACAGAATGGTAAAGGTTTATACTCCCCCAACCACCAACAAGCATCAATACATGGCTTGCTCGAAACAACGAGTGCCTCCAACTAACAACAGCCCTGGGGGAGTTTTGTTTAATTATATTGATTTACTTTGATCTTTTTGGATCATGGGACTGGGCATCCCGGTTACCGGCCCTTTCTCGTGAATGAGGAGCGGAGTCCACTACTCTTGAGAATAACCCACCTAGCATCGAAGATATAGGCAGCCCTAGTTGAAACATGAGCTGCTCGAGCATACAAAACAGAATTTTATTTGAAGGTTTGGAGTTTGGCACATACAAATTTACTTGGAATGGCAGGTAGATACCGCATATGGGAAGGTATGATGGACTCATATGGAACAACTTTGGGGTTTAAGGAGTTTGGATGCACAAGCAGTATTCTCGCTTAGTCTGTGAAGGCTAGCAAAAGACTGGGAAGCGACCAACTGAGAGAGCGACAACAGTCATAAACATGCATTAAAATTAATTCACACCGAGTACAGGCATGAGTAGGATATAATCCACCATGAACATAAATATCGTGAAGGCTATGTTGATTTGTTTCAACTATATGCGTGAACATGTGCCAAGTCGAGTCACTCAATTCATTTAAAGGAGGATACCATCCCATCATACCACATCATAATCATTCTAATAGCATGTTGGCACGTAAGGTAAACCATTATAACTCATAGCTAATCAAGCATGACACAAGCAACTATAATCTGTAAATGTCATTGCAAATATGTTTACTTCATAATAAGCTGAATCAGGAACGATGAACTCATCATATTTACAAAAACAAGAGAGGTCGAGTTCATACCAGCTTTTCTCATCTCAATAAGTCCATCATATATCGTCATTATTGCCTTTCACTTGCACGACCGAATGATGTGTATAATAATAATAGTGCACGTGCATTGGACTAAGCTGGAATCTACAAGCATTCAACCCAAGAGAGAAGACAAAGTAATATGGGCTCTAAGTTAAATAAACAATCATGCATATGAGAGCCACTAAACATTTTCAATATGGTCTTCTACTCCCGACCCCCAAAGGAAAGAAAAGAAAATAAAACTATTTACACGGGAAAGCTCCCAACAAGTAAGAAGAAGAACGAGAAATCTTTTTGGGTTTTCATTTTAATTTCTACTACAAGCATGGAAATTAAACTAACTAAATTTTTTTTGGTTTTTCTTAAGGTTTATCAAACACACAAGAAGAAAACTAGAAAAAGAAAATTAAACTACCATGGATAATACAATGAAAGAGTATGAGCACCGACGACTAGAATAGTGTGTGAACATGAACATAAAGTCGGTGAGAAATACGTACTCCCCCAAGCTTAGGCTTTTAGCCTAAGTTGGTCTAATGCCAAGGATAGCCTGGCTGAAATCCGTAGTTGTAACTAGGGTCGTACTGAGATGCAGCAGCAACCGCCTCCTGAGCCGCTGCATGTTGGCGAGCCGCCTCCGCTCTCCCCTCGTGTTCAGCTGCTTCCTCCCTGGTAACACCATATCTTCCTTTTGCCTGGTAATCAAAAAGGAGAGGAGCAGGAAGAGTAACATGGACAACGTTGCGTCTGTCATAGATTAGTCGCTAATGTAGGAATTGTTCATTCCTCTTAAGAAAATGATGTTGGACCATAGCGTCATAATCTAAATAAGCAGGAGGTAACATCATATCCCCCTCTCGTGAGGCTATACCAAGATAATTAGCCACACGGGTCGCATAAATTCCTCCAAATAAATCTCCAGCTCTACCATTATTATGCAACCTACGTGCAACTATTGCCCCCAAGTTATAACCTTTATAACCTAACACAACACTTTTGAGGACACAAAGATCAGGGACACACATATGACATGCTTCATCCTTACCGTTAATGCATCTACCAATGAAGAGAGCAAAATAATGTATAGTAGGAAAATAAATGCTCCCTATGGTAGCTTGTGCAATATCCCTGGATTCTCCCACAGTAATACTAGCAAGAAAATCTCTAAATTCAGATTTGTGGGGGTCATTAATATTGCCCCACTACGGAAGTTTGCAAGCAGTTGTAAAATACTCTAAGTCCATGGTATAAGATGTATCATAGATATCAAATAGGACACTAGGAGAATTATGTGTACAGTTATATTTAAACCTTCGCACAAATGAATCAGTCAATTGATAGTACTAAGGACACTTATCTTGTAAGAAGTCCTCTAGATCGGCATTACGCACATACGCGTCAAATTCCTCCTTAAAGCCTGCTTCGACCATAAAATCATCGGATGGCCACTCACAAGCTCGTACATCTGCGTACCTCGGTAATTCAACGTAATCTCTCTGACAATCGGAGTGACAAAACATAATCTCGAAATATGCCAACTCAACATGTACCTTTGGAGACACCTGTAGAGCTCCTTTATAAGCACCCAGTTACGTTGTGACGTTTAGTAGCACACAAAGTGTTCCTCCGGTAAACGGGAGTTGCATAATCTCATAGTTATAGGAACTTGTATAAGTCATGAAGAAAGCAATAGCAATATACTAAACGATCAAGTGCTAAGCTAACAGAATGGGTCAAGTCAATCACATCATTCTCCTAATGATGTGATCCCATTAATCAAATGACAACACATGTCTATGGTTAGGAAACATAACCATCTTTGATCAATGAGCTAGTCAAGTCGAGGTATACTAGTGACATTAAGTTTGTCTATGCATTCACACATGTGTCATGTTTCCGGTTAATACAATTCTAGCATGAATAATAAACATTTATCATGATATGAGGAAATAAATAATAACTTTATTATTGCCTCTAGGGCATATTTCCTTCATCCACATGGGCAAAGATGCCGGTGCCATTTCTACCACTAGTAGAAGTACCCTTTTCACTAGTAGCTTCCCCCTTGTCGAAGTTAGCATCTGTCACCTTGTTAGTGGGATCACCCACTTTCATCAGCGAGGTAGATAGTTTAAGTCCTTCTAAGAATTTATTAAACATGTTTTCAACCTCGGTTGTCATGGAGGTTTTCAATGTGTCCAAAGCCACATTGAATTCCTCACGAGAAACCGCGGTTCCCCCGTCGGCCATAGACGAGCTCGGATTCACAACGGAGTGCTCCTCTGCACCGTCTACGGTGTCAACCATACTCTTCGGACGACAAAGTCCTTAATAAAGAGATGAGGCTCTGATACCAATTGAAAGGATCGATATAGTTGACTAGAGGAGGGGGGGAATAGGCAAATAACAATTTTTAGCTTTTTTTTACCAAATTAAACTTTGCATCAAAGTAGGTTGTCTAGATATGCAACTAGGTGAGCAACCTATATGATGCAACAACAACAAGTACACAAGCAAGCAAGGGATACAACACAAATAAGCTTGCACAAGTAAAGGCACGAGATAACCAAGAGTGGAGCCGGTGAAGACGAGGATGTGTTACCGAAGTTCTTTCCTTTTGAGAGGAAGTACGTCTCCGTTAGAGCGGTGTGGAGGCACAATGCTCCCCAAGAAGCCACTAGGGCCACTGTATGCTCCTCACGCCCTCACACAATGCGAGAAGCCGTGACTCCACTATTGGTGCCCTTGAAGGCGGCGACCGAACCTTTACAAACAAGGTTGGCGCAATCTCCACAACTTAATTGGAGGCTCCCAACGACACCACGAAGCTTCACCACAATGGACTATGGCTCCGCGGTGACCTCAACCGTCTAGGGTGCTCAAACACCCAAGAGTAAAAAGATCCGCTAGGGATTAGTGGGGGGAATCAAATTTCTCTTCGTGGAAGTGTAGATCGGAGCCTTCTCAACCAATCCCGAGCAAATCAACAAGTTTTCTTGGCTAGGGAGAGAGATCGGGCGAAAATGGAGCTTGGAGCAACAATGGAGCTTGGGGATAGAAGAGGTAGTCAACTAGAGGAAGAAGACACCCCTTATATAGTGGAGAGACAAATCCAACAGTTATCCACTTAACCAGCCCGCGACCTGCGGTACTACCGCCCCAGACAAGCGGTACTACCGCAAGGGCTCACGGTACTACCACGGCGGACCACGGTACTACCGCTGCTACGACAGGAGCTAGTCTAGGCCTGAGCCACAAAGGCTGAGGGCGGTACTACCGCTCCCCCTTGCGATAATACCGCAAGGCCGGATTGGACTAGCCTGGGAAGGGCGCGGATGAATAAAAATACATCTGTGCCTACTTCCGCTGAAAATCAAACAGTGCAAATATCCGACACGGTACTACCGCACCTGGCATGCGGTACTACTGCGCAGGGAGCGGATGTAAAAAAATACATACGCCCCTACTTCCGCTCATGTTGTTGTGCTAGACCAGGACACACGGTACTACCGCGCGCATGAGGCGGTACTACCGCGTAGGGCGCGGATGTAAAAGATTACATCCGCCCCTACAGCCGCACGAGCGGCTGAGTCTGGTCTGAGGCCATGGTACTACAGCTCCTTAGGAGCGGTACTACCGTGTGCACCTACGGTACTACCGCAAGGGCGTGCGGTACTACCGCGGTGGCCTGCGGTACTACCGCTCCTAAGAGCAGTACTACCGCATGCCTCAGAACAGCAACACTAGGAATCCTTCTCTTTGCAAAATATGAAGAAAACGGAGGATGTTCCATAGCGCAAAGGGAAAGGCGGTGCAAAGGGAGTAAACGTGTACGTGATGATTGCACCCGAACCTTTCCAACGCGGACCCCCTCTTAATAGTACGGCTTTCCTACGACTCAAATCCACCGAAAAGAAATGTAGAAAAAACGCCGTCTTCAGTAGTCTTCGAGGGGCACCAAACCGTCTTGTGCCTAGTGACGAAGCATCTGAAATACTCAAGGCACACGATTAGTCTGCAAAAGCATTGTCATCATTCATCAAAACACCTTAGGGATAAATATGCCCTTACACCAACGCCCAACACGAACTCGGCGAACCTTGGCCATGAAAGGGCGGGGCGAGAATGGGGCGTGGTCGATGAAGAGTCAGACTTTCGACACGCCCCTACCTGGCGCGCCAAATGTCGAATTCAGGGCTCCGCAGAGCCAAGAAGGTTCGAACTCTGCGGCGTGTGCGAAGATCTCAATCAGCTCAAGTCCCAAGCTCGCCAACCCACAGCCTAGCTAGGTCAAGTTCGTGCGAGCGGGGAAGAAGAAGAACACGACCGTTTACCCAGGTTCGGGCCACCTTGCGGTGTAAAACCATACTCCTGCTTTGTGGTGGATTGGCCTCACGAGGAGCCTGAGGATGAACTAGTACAGTGAATGAGTTGCCTCACGAGGGCTCTGGTGGTGAGGATGGACTCGATCGGGGGGGGGGGGGGGGCTTCAACGGTGGCGGCGACCCAATATTTATAGTGGCCTAGTTACAATTCCCACAAAACTTATGCGGGAAGGGAACCCACAACGACAAGTTTGAAAGGGAATAATAAGTACATCTAATCTCGACGAAGATGGTCTTCGCCACAAAGCTTCCGCCATGACGTTGGCGGTAGGCTCGGCGATGACATCCGTCCTGCCGAGCTCGTGGTCTTGGTCCTGTTGCGCCAGAATGGAAACCTTTGGGGCCTTCCTCGGGAACCGGCGTCCGTCCTTGCTCCCTTAGCACTCCTCTGCGCCCGCTTGGCCATGGTCGTCATGGCTCACGTCATCACAACCTCATGAGACTGGGTGCCTGCATAGAAATCTTCGCTCCTCGGGAGGCAGGCTTGGAGAGCTGCTCCTCGGGAGGTCTTGATGTCGCTCTCCTCGCGAGGGTCTTGCAGTTGGGCCATACCGGGCCGTCATCGGGCCCATGCGCTGGGCCGCAGGCAGGCAAGTTTGGGTACCCTCAAATCCAGAACGCCGAGAGGACTAGTGTCCGTACACGGATGCGGGAGCCGACCGTCCAACCATGTATATATATTACCGGATTTTAGTAAACCCAAACAATTTTCATGAAACGCGACAAAATTAGCATTATATTAGCTAGCTTCAACCAAATAAAATCCATATTAACATTGCATTACAGTAGCTTGCGCCAAAGAGGAACAAAGCTCCGCCAAATTGATGCATGCTAGCTTTAGCTTCCGCCAAAAGAATCGCATCATCAGTAGCTTCTGCCAAATGCAATGCTTAATATACTACTCTCTCTGTCCCATAATATAAGAACGCTTTTGACAGCCCAAATAGCTTCCATCAAAACGCCTAATCATCTTCCAATCAGCAGCCTTCCGCCAAATGCCGCATGCTAATCTTCCGCCAAATCTCAACAACGAACGATCTTCGGCCATCTGGACAGAGAGAGGGGTACGTGGTACCCTTCGCCCCCCGCAAAGCTCTGCTTGTTTGTCTTGAATTTGCAAAAGAAAGAAAAAAATTATTTAGACCGATGCATGACTGTGTTGGATGGTAAAGTGCGTCCATACGTTTATAGTCTGGTCGCTTGTGAGAGGTATGAGGGTAGGATAAAACGACAAGTGGGAGGTGCGGCTATAGATTAGATTAGACGGCCTCGATTCCATGAATCGACAAATGAGGAGGAGGAGGAGGAGGAGAAGATGCACACGAAGAGTTGTAAGATTCCTAGTCACGCTGGCAGGAACACCTAGCTAGCTAGCTAGCTAGATTAGACAGCCGATCTGACATTCTGACATTGCGTTGCAAGTTCAACGTCTCACTCAAATCAGATGAGCATGGGAGAAGCAGAGTAGCATATCACCTGCCTCCACCTACCTACACGAGTCAACAGATACATCGGATCTGTGAATGTAGGCCAACGTGAACGATTCCAACCCGGCCAGCACTCAAATCCGTCGCTTCGAGTTTAGGACAGGGCAGTGTGGGATGCACGAGACCAATTCCGCCATGCTGCCGTGCCGATTGGCCCATTGGCCCCATAGACGCCAGAGGCCCGATTCCAACCCGGCCCGTACACAGCCCAAGGGCTCTGACCCATTCCCCACTTTCTCAGGAAAAAAAGAAAGAAAAAACACACCTAAAAAAACCTAGAGAATCCCCACGTCGACACGACCGGACGGTCACATTTCCTCTCCTGCACTTCACCACCCAAACTTAGCAGCAAGCGCGAAGTGCTGGCCGGGAGCCAAGGTCGGCACGGAGCACCCCGGTGCAATCCAACAATTAATCAAGGAAGAACTGGATGTAGAAGGATTCGTTGAACTAGTTTTCAAGACGGACGACCCAAGCGAAGAACAGCTCAGAAAAAGTCAAGGTGCGGCCCAGACTTGAAGATCAGTTCAGGGGCTACTGACGATGTCCCGACTAGGGGGTCTCTCAACACATCGTTTCCCGGCTAGGTGGGCTAGGCCGAGGACCCCGTGTCGCTTCACCAGTGGGCCACGCCGAGTGGCCCATGGCGTATTAAAGAAAGGCCCCGAAGACTTGATGAATACTCAAGATTCTAGAAGTCGTCTACAACACAACTAGAACCCCTAGTACCTATATAAACCGAGGGGTAAGGCTCGTAGACAACACATACAACGATCTCGAGATAGACCATCTGTACTTTGTATCCCACCCAAAAGCAATAAAACACAAGCATAACATAAGGTTTTATCTTTGAGGAGAGGCTGAACCTGCATAAAAACCCGTGCAAGGCGTCTAGCTTAAGATCCCTACCTTGAGATTTGTCAGATTTAGCCCCATCGGCTAGGGCCGGACATGGTCGAATCCTACTTGCACTGCACACGCAGACGACGCCGGAGCTGTGCGGGCACACGTGGCGTCCTGCACATCCCCGACGCACGACCAGGGGACCTCCTATAGGGCGCCTTCAGCGCCGCGCAAGGGATCTAGTGCCCGCAGCAGCGGTTGGATGGGCCGGCCCACGATCACGCAACAAAGCAACGCGAAAAATGACAGCCAAAAATACCTCCCGACCGGGATTGGACCTCGCGCCCTCCCACTTCCACACTGCGAGGCTAGCCACTGCACTAGCTAACTGCTAGCGAATATTCACACCGCGAAAGTTTAAATAAACAGAAAATAGACGCGCTATTCATTGCATAATACACTGTGGCATTTATACATTTCAATTATTGAAAATATGTTCAAATATTACGGCTGGAGTTCTTGAGCATGCAAAAAAAGTCCGCGTATTCAAAAATAGTTCTGAATACACATTGAACATTTTCTTAGTATAGGGTGAACATTATTCAAAGAAACACAAAACATTTTTATAAAATACGCTGAACTCTTTTTGAATACATGCTGAACAAAATTTCTCTACACGATGAACATACACACTGAACATTTTTTCAATATATGGTGAACAATATTCAAATACACGTAGAACTTTTTTTTAAATACGATGAACTCCTTTTGAATGCATGCTGAACAAAATTTCTATACATGATGAACATTTTTTTATACACACTGAACATTTTTTCAATGTATTGTGAACATTTTTCTTCAATATGGTTAACAAAAAAATGGAATTCAGAACTATTTTTGAAACGTGAACAAAATTAGAAAACATGAACAAAATTTGGAACTTTGAATTTTTTTTTCTGAAAAGGCAAACGAATTTCGAAAAATCTGAACATATTTTGGATATTGAAAATAGTTCATCCAATTCGAAAATAGTTCATCGAATTTAAAAAAGTTCACTGGTTTTCAAAAAAAGTTCATTGAATTTGAAAAAAGTTCATCGATTTTGGAAAAGAGTTCATGGAATTTGGTGAGAAAAGTTCATCAATTTTGCAAAAAGTTCACCGAATATGAAAAAAGTTCATCGATTTTGAAGAAAACTTCATGGAATTCGAAAGAAGGTTCATAAAATTGAAAAAAAGTTCATCGATTGTGAAAAAGACAGAAAAAGGAAAAAGAAAAAGAAAAGGCAAAAAGAAAGAACAACAGAAAAAAAAGAAAAAAGAAAAACACGTGAGAAGTAAAGAGTAAAGAGGAATTAGATAATCATAGAAGGTGTCTTGGCTGTGTTGGTTAGCGCATTCTATAGAGAACCCTGTGGCGCGGGTTCGATTCCCTTATTTTTTGCAGCAAGTTCAGAAAACCAAAAAACATGAAAGGGGCCGGCCCATCGCGGAGAGAGGGTGTGTGCCCGTTTGTCGAAATAGAAGAAACGGGCGCAACGGGGGCCGTTTAGGAATTGCCCACGACCAGCTTGAGTGGGGCAAACGGGACCCCAACAGGGCCTGGGGCGTACACTACACCTGCCAATGTGAACCCCCTCATCCCATCGCTTCACCTTTTTTTTTGGTCCAGGGAAACCGTCATCGCTTCGAGTTTAGGCCAGGGGCCCAGGGCCAATTTCTCCATGCTGCCGTGCCGGTAGGCCATCAGGCCGACATACGCCAGTGGCCCGAGTCCAGCCCGGCCCGTACCCAGCCCAGTCCACCTCGCCAAGTAGAGAATGAGAATCGCCACGTCGACGCAACCGGCCGGTCACCTTTCCTCCCCCAAACCTACCACAGCAGCAATGGCGCCGCCGCCGACAACGCTCGCCGCCGTCCTCCTCCTCCTCACCGTCTCCGTCGCCTCGGGACTGAAGTATTCCCCCGCGGCCTCGTCTCCGTTCGACGCGGCGCTGGCGGCGCTGCAGGGCCGGATCGGCTACGCGTTCCGCTCCCCGGACCTGCTCCACCGCGCGATGACGCACGCATCCTACTCGCGTGAGAACGGCCGAGCGTTGGCGGTGCTCGGTCTGGCCGCGTCGGAGTCGGCCGCTGTGCTGCGGGCCCTCGCCGCCGACCGCGACGCGCCGGCCTCCGCCGTCTCCCGCGCCGCGCGCGACGCCGCGGGGGAGCCCGCCTGCGCCGCGGCGGGGGCCCGCGCGGGGATCCCGTCCCTCGTGCGCGTCGCCGGGTCCACCAGGGCCTCGGCCCCGCCCGTGGTCTGCGGCGCCCTCCGCGCGCTCCTCGGGGCCGTCGCCGTCGACAACGGCACCGCCGACGCCGCCGCCGAGGTCTTCTGGCGCCTCCACGCCGTCACCGCCGCCGCCATGTGAAGCTGCTGCTGCTGCGATCTACCTCTATGTAAATTATGAACTGCCACTGCGAGCTTGGATGAAAATCATCAATTTCCACTTTGATTTCGTATGCAAACTATGTTTGGTGTGATATCCAGCCTGATACAGGAATGCGCGACCGGATTTCTGGTTTGAGATGGATCATGGAACAAGAGTTCCTTGTCGAATTCAGTAAACCTGAACCCATGTTTGAATTTGATGTTGAGAACCAAATGCTTCTGCATTTGGCACTGCCACTTAATCCCTCCGTTCCATTTCAACTAAAACCACAACAAAATGTACTATCAAGACGAATGTTTCTTGTATTTATATCACTTGATTGACATGGGACCAGCATGAGAACAAGCAACGCAAAAATGGTGTCAGTGCATGATGTTACATAGATAAGCATCATTTTGACATTAGTACAGGAGCCAAGACTCCAAAGGCAAGTACCAAATGACTCTTCTCCGCATTACATTAGCAACATCAACCTCGTATTTCCTTCCTCGTTCAACCCAAGGCAGCTATCATCAGGATCTCTCATCTTGTCCAAAACTCTCAACACTCCCATTACAAACCGAAGCGAACGATCCATAAGACGGACGGCTACTTCCTCGCCTTCTTGCTCCGGTGAGTGTTCTCAGGCGTCGAGCCGTCCTGCTTGCGTTTCTTGTTCAGCTGCTTCGCCTTCCTGGCTGCCACGGCGGGCCGCTTGGCCTTGCGGGCGCTCTCGCTCTGTCCCGTCTCGCTAGGCCTGCCTTGCTGCTTCCCTTGGTTGACGGGGCGCCGGGCCACCTTCACCTTCTTCACGACGCCAGATTTGGTCGACTTCAGGCCCTGGTAAGACAGGCTTGCCGGCGCCTTGCGTTTGTTGCTGTCGCTGCCTTCGCGGGACTTGCTGCCTGGCGTATTCTGTTTTTGAGTGCCGCGCTTTTTCCCAGAATCTGCCTTCTTCGGCGTCGCGTCGGCTGCCTTTGCATGGGTGAGCCTCAAAAAGCGGTCTCTGATCTTAAGGCCACGTTTTTTGACAACAGAGTTAGCAGCTTCCTGCATAACACACATTAAAACATATTATTATGAGATCCTGACAAGATAAAAATGTAAGAATAGAATGTGGAAAATTGCTCAAAGCATTTCACAAGATGATAGCCAAAGGTCATTCATTACAAGATGTTATGTTCCTCAGAAAACAGAGTATCCTTAGTAAGTCACAATGTCACAAGTGCATATTGTATATTATCAGTGAAGAAAGTAATCAGCTAATTGGACAATTCTAGTAAACAGATGCAATTGACAAGCCAGGATCATAATAAGCCTTCAAAGTAGATATAGTTACCCAGCATGGAGTTTACTACTCTAAGTAGTTTATAACTGAACCGGTCCAGCATAAACTTTTCTGGACAACACTAAACAAGATTCTATCGTTTTTCCATCCTGCTCAGTAGGTTAAAGATAATCAACACTCAACAGTGTAAGACACGTGTAAGACACCATAAATGAACTCTGTTGTTAGATATGCAGTTCAGCATGTATTGGGCTGTGAGTCTACAATTGGCTTAAATATTTACAGCCTGATTATAAACTGATGTTTCCTTTGTAAATATGTGCTCCCTCCGTCCCGAATTAATAATTCCAGACGGAGGGAGTAGTTAGCAAGGAAGTCTTAAACTCATTCTTTTCACATGTAATAGAATACTAGCATTTAACCATATGACATGACTAACAGTATTATCTTCAAGGAATGTTTTGCAAAATCACACAAGGATTAACAAATTCTTCTATTCATAAACTTCTGATGCACCCGACGAATTTTTGTCTGTTGCAAAGAGTCAGAACTCAGAATAACTCAAGAGGGAAGATGAATTTTTGTAAGACACCATAAATGAAGTCTGTTGGTAGATATGCAGTTCAGCATGTATTGGGCTGTGACCTGTGAGTTTACAATTGGCTTAAATATTTAGAGCCTGCTTATAACTGATGTTTCCGTTATAAATACGTACTCCCTCCGTCCCATAATGTAAGACGTTTTTTGACACTACCAAGGATGTCTTCAACTCATTCTTTTCACATGTAACACTAGCATTCAACCATATGACATGAATAACGGTACTATCATCAAGGAATGTTTCGCACAATCACACAAGGATTAACAAATTACACTATTCATAAACTTCTTCTGCACCGACAAATTTTTAACTGTTGCAAAGAGTAAGAACTCAGAACAACTCAAGAGGGAAAATGCAGGATAAGAAATTATACCCTTGTTTTGAATAGAACATAAGCGATACCCTTTCCTAGGCTTGAATCTGGATCCCTGACAACCCGTATAGCTTCAACATCACCTTGTGGTCCACTGGGACCGCAGAACAGCTGGTAGAGCTCCTCGTCCTGATGTGCCACCAAGAAGCAAAGTTGACACCGGTTACTTAGTTTATGTGGACCTTGTGGTGCTACTGCTATCATTTCTTTAAAAGAACAACAAAGAGCCATACAAGAATGGACACATCATACATACCTTTACATCGAATGGAAGGTTACCAACAAACACTGTCCTCTTTCTGTCATAAAGAGGTCCTTCTCCTCTTAGCTTTTTACGAGGCGGACACGCCATGTCAACACGGATGTGATTGCCATTGAACTAGAGGATTCAAAATTCAGATAGATACATTGTATTATTAGATGAGATATGACACAGAAAGTTCTTAAGATGTACTTAAGCTTTATTATGTAATTTGTTATCAGCTGTAACTTGTAAGACAGGGAACACACCAGTGCCATATTATGAGATAAAGCTGTCCGCGCACACTGCTCATCTTTGAAGACGATGTAGGCATGTACACTGCAAAGGATATAAGAAGATAAGAGTTTGAAAAGCAACAGGCATACAGTACGTTTGTGGCACAAAACAGCTAAACACGTCCTTGTGTTCCATCATCGTCTTACGGCACAGTGGTCTATTAATCTGGACAAATAATGCATGGCAGTACTATTTATACCAAGAACATGAAAACTATGAAAACCCTTACAATAGTACTTGTGACCAAAAAGGAAATTCTGTGAAGGATGTGCCTTTCTGGTGTCACTGCGCCTACTAGATATTTGTGCATTCACCTCAGTATTATATATAGCCTAAGCATCATAATAGCGCAGAGGGACTAAACTAAACATGAAAACGATGAGTTACTTTGGTTTATTATGGAGAAAGTATTCCGTGGAGAGAAAAAGGAATTATTACATACATGTGTGAACAAGGGAATATGCAATAGTTTCACCAAAATTATGAGATGCTGAACATTACTTAGAGATACTTTTGCATATAAACAGCTCATAAAAACAAAGGAAAAAAAATGTAGCACCAAGTTATAATTAAGGCCATTTAACCGTGTAGAGAGGAATAATTAGTCATTGCAGGAGTAGCACAGAAATGCTGAGCTCTAACAACATGGGAAAATCATTAAGAAATTAGTCTCTAATTGCAGTCAGGTGCTTCTTCATTAAGAAATTCCAACTGAAATTTTATTGCAACCAGCGCAAAGCAGACAGGGAAAATTGTCTACTTATCCAAGCATAGCATAAATTCCACTTGTTAGGCAATAATAATAACCCAAACAATGCGCGGATAGCAATCCATATATTATGTAACAATGCACTCACTTGTCGACCAAGTCATTGATCTTGCCTTTGATGACGGCTCCCTTCCGCGGAATCTTAGTCTGCAGCAAGCAAGCACACACACATGATTGATCAGCACACCAAGGCATAAAAAAACCATCCCCAATCGCACAAGAAGGTATCCGATGAACGGTACTGACGTCGCCGAGGGGCACGGAGCGGATCCTGACGGAGTCGACCTCGCCGAAGGCGGCGAACTCCTTGGTGAGCGCCTTGCGCTTGGTGCGCAGCGGCAGGTTGCCCACGAAGACCGTCCTGAGCAGCTTGCCCTCGTCGTCGAACGCCTCGTCCTCCGACTCCCCGCCGGAGGCCGCCGCCTCGACGTCGTGGGGCGCCTTCCTCTTGGCCCCGACCACCGGCCGCGGCCGCTGCTCCTCGTCCGCGGGCGCCGCCCCCAGCGTCCGCCGCTCGTACCCAGCCTCCACCTCGTCCCGCTTCCGCTTGCGCCGCGCCGGGCCCTCCCCGTCCTCCTCGCTCCGCTTCCTCCGGGACGGCACCGCGGGCTCCGCCTCCGGCTCAGCCTCGGGCCGCTTCCGGGGCCTGCGCGCCGGCGTGGGGACGGCGGATGCGGACGCGGGGTCGGTGGGGGAGCGCGGGGGGGCTCGGACTCCTTGCGGCGGAACGGGTTGTCGGCGGAGAAGAGGGAGCGGACGGCCGCCGCCTTGGCGTCGGGCTCGGCGGCGTCCTTCCCCTTCCTCGCCATCTCCCTCGTCCCCGTCCTCGGCGTCGGCGGTCTGCGGCTTGCGGCGGCGGCGGCGGCGAGAAGAGGAAGAAAAGGTGAGAACTTTATTTGGCCCGCAACCGTGGGGAGCCACCCACCCATCCCTCCGAAAATAGACGTGCGGCCCGGAGGGTCTCGAGCGATCGCAGCCGTCCGATCAGGCACGGACGGCCCAGGTCGTTCCCTGGCCCTGTCTGGACGGCCTCATCAGCCGCGGGGGACGGGAGGCTGGGCAGAGCGCCAGGGTTTACCTAGGGTTTCGACTCGCCGCGCCGCCGCCTGCGACGCCGTGAGGGGACCGTGGGGGGTGAGGGAGGGAGCGCCGGCGGCGAGGGGAGGGAGGGAGGGAGGGATGGAGGGGGAGCGGGCGGGCGGGAGGAAGGCGAACCAGCTGCGGGCCTACTCGTGCACGCGGAACCCGCTGGAGCGGGCGCACGGGTCGGCGCGGTGGGCGCAGGGGGACACGGTGGTGCTGGCGGCGGTGTACGGGCCCCGGCCGGGCACGCGCAAGGGGGAGAACCCCGAGAAGGCCTCCGTCGAGGTCGTCTGGAAGCCCAAGACCGGGCAGATAGGTCAGTGCCCGCTGCTCGCTCCCCCTTACCTTGAATTTGCAGTGCGGCGGTGCTGAAATGGCGGTGTTTGTTGGCAGGGAGGCAGGAGAAGGAGTACGAGATGACGCTCAAGAGGACGCTGCAGAGCATCTGCCTGCTCACCGTCCACCCCAACACCACCACCTCCCTCGTTCTTCAGGTCAGAGCCTTCCTCTGCCTGCACTTGCTCTGCTTTTTTGCTTTGTATTGTATACACATGCTCCATGTTTGCCGGCTGGTTATATCTTATCAGTGATGTGTAGCCTTAAAAGCACATTGCGTTGTATCGCCGCGACCAACGTCAGCCTATTAGCCTACCTGATGACTGCGGGTTTCTCCGAATGCAACTCTTGTGGTTGCGCAGTGGGGCCGCTAGTTGGGCTGCAAATCTCATGTCAATGCTCGCGAAACGCACAAGATGCAATGACTATGACGTCACTACCATGGAGCTCCGCCAGGGAATGCAGTCCTTCCTGTATACATGAGTGGAAAATGTTGCTGTGGGAAATGGCCGCACTAGGCGGAGTTAGGTTCTGCAACTGTTGTTGCAAGTTGTTTCTCAGTCCTTGAAGCTTGCCATTCTCGACTAACTTAATGGGAACTTGTTCGGTAGTGCGTCATAGCAAAGTTCATTACGTCCTTTTAGTTAGTTAGTATATCATTCATGCTATGGCTTTTATTGCTTTATCTCTTCCCTGGGTTGTGTCTATAGCCTTGCGCATCGTGCTGTCTCCACCATTTGCCCATTTAGCCTACCTGATGACCGGGTTTTTTTCCTCCAAAGGGGCAATCTTGTGGGATCACTAATTGGGCTGCGAATCTTATTTCTGTGCTTGCGAAACACATATATAAGATATAATAACTAGGATGACCACTACCATGGAACCTTTCTAGGGAATAATTTGAGATATGTTCGTGTATGCCTGTAAGGAACATGCTGCTGTTGGAAATGGCTGCGCTAGGCGGGGTTAGGTTGTGCAACCATTATTGCAAGTTGCAACTTGCAACTAGCTGCTTTCGAAGAACTTTATTAATGTTATTGATTGGGCCTTTTATAATTAATGTATCATGTCATTGCATATATCGTTTGATCTCATCCTGGTTATTTCTATTTTTTGCAGGTTATGGGTGACGATGGTTCTGTATCCTTTATATGTTAATGTAATTAATTCCTGATCTCACCATAGTGTTCTGAGTTATGAAACATGTTTCTTTGTCTTGCGCTGCCTTGCAAACCATTTTTGTTGGCTGTAATGATGGGCAAGAACTGGTGGAAGTTCCAGTATGCATTGCAAATTGACAATTCCGAATATCTGCATCTTATTTCAGTCAAGAGTAGCCCTTGACAGTGCCTAGCTTCTTCCATGTGCAATTAATGCTTCCTGTGCTGCCCTTGTTTTTGCTGGCGTCCCCATGAAACATCTTGCTGGTAAGTTTACTAATTTCTGTATGTCCATTGATGAAACATCTTGGTGGTATGTTCAATAATTTCTGTATGTTCACTGACAAGATTGTGTGCTGCAGTTGCAATTGGATGCGGAGTGTTGGCCGATGGTGCTGTGATTTTGGACACAAGCAAGGCAGAAGAGCAGGTATGAAATTATTCTTTTTCTTCTGAACTCCGCACCAGGAATTTCATGTTGCTGGTTGTTGGTGTGCTCTTCAAACTTTTGTCAAGTATATGTGCCTTTCATTTTACGTGATGCTTAGTATAAACATTTCTAGCCCCTAGGGAGAGGTGCACTTTTAGTTTGCTGACCCCCTCCAAGCCCTTAGTTACTGTAAGTGGGGACTGCTATTTATAACTGTTTCCTGACATCATGTGATTTACTTTTTGATGGTGTTTATTGTACTTCCAAATGGCGACGCCAACAGAAATTTAACTGCACATGTTGATCGTGCGTACTTGACAAGTTGAATATTCTGTTACTTGTTTCTCTAATGCGTTGTTCTTCAAGATGAAAGAATTTTTTTCCAGTGCTTCCATTACCACAAGAACATCTATTAGAGCATATTTTCAGCAGCACAGGAACTGAAATATTGTTGTTCGTGGCAACCTGCAGCAATTGAAATCGTTTGCTCACCTGGTGTTCCCCAATTCAAGCAAGTCCGTCGATGTGAAAGAGTCACAACAGAAAGATGGGCAGTCTGAACGGGGCTTGATTACTTCCATCACCCACGGAGTGATGTCCGGTATGGCCCTATCTGGCTCGTGCCTTGGATTTCCGTGCTCTTGTAGGCCTTCTTTGCCGCTCTAATCCTGATCTGTTCCATTTATATTCAGAGGACGATTACTTCAACTGCATAGAGAGGGGTCTCGCCGCATCCGCGCGGATCTCGGATTTCATGAGGACCACCTTGCAGAAGCACACACCTGACTATCTCTGAGAGAGACGCCGTCGAAACTCGGCGTGATGTAGTGAAACGTCACCGTGTTGCCCTGGGGACGTTGGGGCGTGGTTGTGTTGGCATGGAAAGCGTGCGCGTGGAACAATTTTGCAGGAAAATGTGGCACTAGCTTCATTTGCGAATGGTGAACCGTTGGATATACTGCAAGGAACTGTTGTAGGGCTATCAATTCTGTAGAACTTTAATGAATTATTATCTATTGCCATCCATGTTGTCCTGGTTGAATTAGAGGGGGGGGGGGGGGGGGGGGTGGTTATGAATTTAGCAACCGGGGCAATATTATTTATTGCAAAAATAAAAAAAAAGCCAACAGCACCCCAAAAAAAAAGCACCAGCCACCAGATTGCGGCACATGTGGACACTGCCCTTTTGTTCTCTTTCCCTGACAAAAAAGTTGTTACTACCTTGTACTCCCTTCGTTCGGAATTACTTGTCTCGAAAATGGATGTATCTAAAACTAAATTACATCTAGATACATCCATTTCTGCGACAAGTAATTCTGAACGGAGGGAGTACTTGCCTGAAGAGAACGCAAAGTATCAACTCGTAACTGATGCTTGTGTTGAAAATAGGAACCAAAGACTGAACACTAACTAGGAAAGAGCACTGAAGAAACCAAAGATTGATGACTAACTGGGAAGAACATTGCAGAAACATGAACATGCAACGATTTAGCGGCAAATATAAACTACAGAAATAGGGACTAAGGTACACTGATGAAACCAACAAACTGACGACTGACTAGGAAAAAACATGTAAGAAACTACATGACTGATGAGGTGACAAGGAGAAGGTAACAAACGCTAGCTGTGAAGGCCGTGTCGACCTTCTGAAAGGAGCTGAAGATCAGATCATAGGCACTGCAAATTCTAGTAAGGAGCACCGTCGGTAGCCGTTGCATAATGATTCTTGAGGCATGCTCCGGTTCAACTGTTCAAAAGTGAAATGATTAATATTCGGTAATATTTGTGTGAGCAGTGCTCCTGTCAAAGGAACAATTCCTTTGCCTGCACTCTAGAACCCAGCAAGACCCAACTCTTCGTACATTACCAGCAAAAGCACTGGCGCTAGCTAGCAACTTTTCTATTCCTCCCGATGACTGATACATAGACTACTAAGGCTGAAAACAGGACTGATAACTGATACTTCCTCCGTAAACTAATATAAGAGCGTTTAGAATACTAAAGTAGTGATCTAAACGTTCTTATATTAGTTTACAGAGGGAGTACTAAGAACCAAAACGGAGAGAACAAAGTAAAACACTCCTAAATTATAAAACATGAAGACCGATGACTGAAGACTGACACTAAGAACTAAACCTGGACTAGGAGAACAAAGGAAAACAATCCTAAATAATAAAATAGGGAGAATAATTGAATACTGATGACTGGGAGAACTACTAATATGGAATGGAGGGAGTACTAAATAATAAAACATGGAGACTGATGACTACTAATAAGAACTAAACCAAGACTGAGAGAACAAACAAATAGAACATGCTGAGACACTGATGAACCAAAAATGAAGAAACTAAATGAAAATTAACACTAATAGAATGTAACTAAGCAACAAAATCACTAACATTTATGGCTGAAAACTAATAAATGATAAATACTAAAATAACTAATAAGAACTAAAGCTGGAATGAAAAAAGACTAAAAGGAATCTGAGAGGAACAATGAAAAGGACTGAAACCTAAAAATGAAGAAATAGGAACTAAGGTACAATGATGAAACCAAAAAAATGATGACTATATAGGAAATGCTCCGTAGGACTGAAGAAAATAAATACTACATCTCTGTTAAGTTGTGCTATATTAATAACTAAATTTTGCAGCTGCATAGCGATGGGGTCGATGACATCCAGCATCACTACGTTGGAAGCCAACATACTATTTTCATGCAGGTAAAAGATCTTCCCTGAAAATTGAAATTCAATGAAAAACTTGTGTGTGTGTGTGTGTGTGTGTGCGTGTGCAACAAAATTCTTTTGGACACAAGAAAATCACATCAATGTATCTAGACACATTTTAGTATGTAACTTGTATGTTCACTCATTTTAGTATGTATGTAGTTAATATTTTGAAATGGCTAAAAGGTCTTATATTAGGAAACGGAGGGAGTACAGATTAGAAAACAAACAACCAGAAAAAATATGGATGACAACAGGTAAATCAATAATCAAAGTGCACTTTGTAGCATTTGCATACTGAAATCTCCAATAGGCATGCAATATGATTAACTATGTACTCCCTCTGTTCCTAAATATAAGTCTTTTTAGAGATTTCAATAAATACTACATATAGATGTATACAGACATATTTTAAAGTGTAAGTTCAGTCATTTTACTCTGTATGTAGTCTGTATCGAAATATCTAAAAGGACCTATATTTAGAAATGGAAGGAGTAGCACTTTATAACATCAAACGATTGCTTACCGTAACAGAACTTCAACTTAGCAACTTTAGACAGTAAGCAAAAGCTCGTGCTAGATGTGCAACTGTAGACGTAGTACATGTGTGATCTTCTCTAATGCAAGATGCTCGCTGATTTGCAGACAGGCATCCACAAATTTCGGAAAATAACAAAAATTGCACGCATGCTCCCTCCCTCCATATCAAAAGAAATGCCTTATAAAAAATTAGCTCTAGATGTGCTACTCCGCCTCGTCTCGCTTCTCCCGCACAGCACGAAGCACACCACGTCCAAGGCCACGACGGCGAGCAACATCATCATCACGCTACTCCTCGCCGTGGCGCTCCGCCGCCTCTGACGCACGCATGCGTCACCCGCCGTCGACGGTGAGGAGGGTCGTGACTCCTCGTCCTCGACATGGATGATGAGGGAGCACGACAGCTACTCTTATGGTTTGTCCTCGCCCGGGTTCGTACGGGGCGCGTTCCGATCCGCGAGGACGCGGTGGCCCAAGAAGCTGCACTGGCGCCGACGGAAAACGCCATCCTGGACCTGTACTATGACGTGGTAGTGACATGCCAAAAAAACTTGAGGGTATAAGATGAAATAGACGAGGTTGTCACTAAATCACTAGCGGGTTGATTTATCCCCTTTTTTCTGGGCAAATGTGGCATACATATTATAGTTGGCTGAATAATATGTTGATGTTCTTACAAAAAATAATGTTGATGTTACATGTCCCCTCTGTGCTTGGTATTGAAATTGTCTCTAAACCCCACTTTAGACTCTTCATGTCCGGCACCTTTGTAAACAATTTGTTCTTCTTCGAGCTCCGCATGCCCTACATCCTCATCTAAACCATTGTCACTGACAAAAACCTCACCCTGTTCGTGGGCGAGCCGGGGGAAACCCTAGCCGCCCTCCCCCTCGAGCCCTCTCACCTCCCACCCTCCTCGCCGTCCACAGCGCCACCAGGCAAAGCCTGGCCGGCAAGACTTCTTCCCCTTCGAGCATCTCCACCGGCGCGGGATGGCTGGATCGCGAGGAGGCGCTGGGTTTACGTGGGGTCCGGCGGCGCGGCGCGCGGGCTACCCTTGCCGACCTCGTGCGCGGCGTGGCGACGGCGGCGGGATCCCATCTCGTGGCGTGGTGATGGCGACGTGGTGGGCTCGGCCAGGTGGTTGCGGGTGCCGCCGCCGAGTTCAGATCGAATCTCGATGTGATGCTGGACGCGGGCGGCCGGCGCGGGGTGGTGGTCTTCCCCGCTGGCCATGTCGGATCGGCTGATTCGGCGCCTGGATATCTACTACGGATGTTCTTCTCGACTCCTGTTGGGTTGAGCCCCATGGCAATCTCATCTATGTAGGTTTCGGTTCTTGGCTCGCTGCCGGATCTGGAGCAGATGAAGGTTTGGTGGTATAGGATGGGGACCGGAGGAAACTTTTGTCGGCTGGTTCGGCCCGGCATCGGCGGCGTCTGTCAAACGTTGTTACCCTTCCTGAAGGCGAAGCCAAGGTCCCTCCTATCCACCTCCGAACACCTCCCGGATGAAAGTCCAAAATTCAGACTGGATTGGGCGTCCTGTGCGTCGTAACCTAGATGGAGGCGCCGTCTTGGGAGGCTCAGATATTCGGGGGATAGGTGCTATGAGTGGTGGGCTCTGCGTAGCTCCAGCGGCGGCGTCGGTGTGGAGGTTGGCAGGAGGAGCGGTGTTGTATCTACCGCGTCGATGACGACAAGTATTGGCGGCATGGTACAGCTGGATCTCGACGACAGATGTGGCTGGATAGACGAGCGCAGGGCGGTGGGGTTGTCTGGCGCCGTGGCGGCGTCGACTGCAGCTAGATCGGGCAAGGCAAGGTTGATGCGTCAGTATAGCTCTAAAGATGGATTGGTGGCAGTTGCCGGCGGCGGGCTCTGAGAGTGTGCCGGAGCGGTGTGTGCCCTATACCTGGCAAGTGGCTTGGTTGGGTTCTCAGGTCTTAGATGTTAGGCTTGGCTGCGAGATCTATTTGGTATTAGGCCCGGACTATCAACATCCCTTCATCAACTGGATAGGAGTAGCGACAGATGTTGCCTAGACGGTGGCTTCAGACTTACTATTGTATTTCTTTGAAGAGTATGGCGTTTTGGTGCCCAGGCTCATTTGCACCTGGTTAGAAAAAAAAATCATAAAAATTTCAAAACAAATTAAAAAAATTCCAAATAAAATTTGTGTGGTAGACAATTTGGTGCTTGAGGCCCGCTGCAAATTTCAAGTTATTTGGACATTTGAGCAGCTCTCAGCAAAAAAGACAAATCCGGCCAAAATAGTACATAAACAGTAAACATTTTTACATACCCTCATTTTTCTTTTTTGCTGAGAGCTAGTCAGATGTCCAAATGATTTGAAAATTGGATCGAACCTCGCGCATCAAATATTCTACCCCACAAAAAAAATTGGAAGTTTTTTAATTTTTCTAGTATTTGTTTTGATTTTTTTCGTCAGCGCGGGTGCAGATGAGCTCGGGTGCAGAAATGGATTTTCGTTCTCTGAAGGTCTTTTTGTGAATAATTAATAAAGTGACTGCATGCATCGCCCAAATGCAGAGGCTAGGGGTCTTCCTCTCCTTTTCAAAAAAAAATAAAAAAAAAAATCTATAACCTTCAATGAAACCCCATCACATCCTGTGCATGACCAAAAACCCAGATTTTCTTTGGTACAACATCAACATATCTTTCTGGCATATCTCACCGTCACCGGACAGTATCAAGAAACTCATTCATAGATGTATGGAAAGTAAGTGTCATCTGGTCGCTGGCGTACATCCAACTTCAATCCATATGGACTATCAATCCCTATGATAAGAAGATTAATTAGTCACAGACATTTCATTTCCCCTCTTTGTTTTGCAATCAACGACATCCAAAATATTAAAGTATCTCACCTGTCCCTACCGATACTTTGGCGATGGAGGAGATCTTTGATGAAGGGGAGTTCTTCGGGCAGAGATGAAGCAAATATAGGTGGGAGCGTGGAGGAAATGTATGGGTAGGTGGAGAAACTTATTGGCAGAAAGTGGTTATATCTAGACGTGTAGATTTGGATTTAAGGCGGAGAGAGATGGCTAGGGTGAGAGGGGGACATAGGGGAAAAGGGATTGGCCTCTCAGATTATGTGATTAATTCCTTGATGGTGTTTAGCGTACCTCCAGTTGCCAACGCTAATAGAATTTTAACTTCATGATGTTGATACAGCTGTTCTTCAAGATCAAAGTAATCATTCCAGTTCTTCTGTACCACAAAAACATTCCTGGAGTTTACTTTCAGTACAGCATAACAAAAATATTGTTGTTTATCACAGCCTGCAGCAACTAAAGTCACCTGGTGTTCCTCAATTCAAGCAAGTTTGTCAATGTGAAAGAATCATCACAGCAGAAATATGGGAATTCTGAACGTGGCTTCACAACTTCTGTCACCTACGGAGTGATTTTCGGAATGCGGATGCAATGTGCAAAAGGCCAGTCATGGGTGGAGGAGCATGATTTCAAATGAAGAAGAGGAAGAGGAGCATGGTGGGACCAAATTCAAATTATAATGGCCAAGTTCCTCACTGGTAGAGAAGGAAACAATTTCATGAATGTTATTGCAAACACACACATGTAATAATCTGATCAAGTATGAATGCAAAAGCAATTTGTTTGCTAAGATGGATTAGATAGAAAGAAATATATATATTACATGCATCAACAAGCTACAAAAGGAGGTGGCACAAAATGTATCTGCATGTATGTAACCTAGCCAGGTAGAAGGATCAGTACCCTACTGCGTTCCAAAACTTCTTTCTCTTGTTGGGCTCACACAAAACTTGTCATACATCCCCACCAAACAACACAAACAAACTTGACGTATAACTCGACACAACATGAACGGATTCGCTTCTCGAGGCTAACTAAACTAGAAGGGGGTCTGGCACAGCGGGCATGTGGACTTGTTGGAGGTGGAGAACCACTTGTAGAGGCAGGCGCCGTGGAACTTGTGCTTGCACGTCTTGCACGCCAGCCGCGGCAGCCCGTGGTTGCTCGTGTGCAGGATGCTGTAGCAGATGGGGCACTCCTCCACCCCCTCAAACTCCTTGTCAAAGTTGCGCTTCCAGGTCTGGATCGCCTCGGCAACAGCGCCGTTCTGGTTGCGCACAAACGACGTCAGCGACAGCAGCCATTTCCTGCACTTGACCTCGCTGATGCCCAGGCTTCTCGTGCATTCAACCTCCACATGCCGCAGCGGGTAACAGCTCGGAAGCCGTATCACAAGATCAATCCCTGTTTCTTCCTTCTTGTACGTAGCAATGATCTCATACGCCGACCGGTTCACGCTCACCGAGAACGTTTCATCAGCATAAACAGACTCCTTCACCTTTTTTGCCATTAATATACTTTATTAGTTAGTTTAACCACCAGACAGACCGATAATTATATATAATATAAAGTAATTCATTCATGGTCAATAACAAGAAGACAAAAGGTAAAAAAGCCTGAATGGCATACCTGACAAAACTCGTCTAGTAGAAGCGGAGGACTGCACCATACTCTAGTCAAGGACTCGATGGATGATGACAGTGAACGATCTCTCAACCCAGTAAACCACGTGCGCACATACGAAGGAAGCAGTCTAATCATCATCCCATACAATGACCCTGCCAGTGAGGCCATCTCCATAACTCCAACAGGCCAAAGGGATTCCACATACGGCAGCAGTGAACATGTTACGATGGCATTCTTGGAAGCTTCCGCGGCAGCTTTTGCTTCAGGCACCAGTTCAGCATCTTTCTTCTTCCCGCTGGCGCTAGCTCCACCGCCACTCCCACTCCTTAATGGGATATGCTGGAAAATGCAGTCCAATATGCACGGACTAATCTTATCTTGTACATATGATAACAGCAATGCCCTGCTACTGGATGATAACGGCAATCGCTGCAGGTGCGATAACAGCAATGCCCAGGCAACAAACACATTAACCTATGAGTCAAAACACAAACAAACCTAATATTAGCACATGGATGCACGAAGCAAGAGATATATAGCTGAACTAATAATAATACAGCTGAAACGAAAATAATATTAATTATTATACCCTGTCTCGTGCAATCAGATCTGTTTTGGCAAGTTCAGAAGTAGGCATCTCAATCAAGGATGAGAGTTCATCCCTGAGGCATAGGACCTTCTCTGAATCTGGCGTTGACTCAGTACTTTGTTGATCCATGTCAGACTCCTGAGGGTTTCCTCCATTGACTAGTGAAACTTCACAGAGGGGCTCAGACATAAGTAGGGAGTAAGCTGCAAACTGTAGATGGGATACTGGCTCTGAGGAGAAAAGTATTGAATATAGCCCACTGACTGAATCCTTGCTTAGTCCCCACAGTTTCATGGACTCCAGTGCACATCCTCTAATCTGTGGTGAAGCATCGATGATGAATGATGCCACTAGTTCCCAAAAATGCAGATAAACCACACGGCCGGAAGCTATGATGGATGAAGCCTCTTCACTACAAGATCCAGCAATTGCCTCTGAAACACCAGAAGCCAAGAACAAACGGAGGACATTCTCCATCATCTTGTCGTTACTCTCTGCATACTCCCCTGATCTAATAAGCTGCAGAGTTTGGGATTCATGGAGACTGTCAACATGGTTGATGCAACACAATGTAACCAGGGCAGATTCAGCAAAAGTAAATGTTAGCTCCTCTGGAGTGCAAGCTATCAGTTTAAGCTTCTCCAAAATATCCTCAGCGGATGTCCGGTTTATTACAGCATCATTCACGCCATCTGTCATTTCTTCAACAAGTAAAACAGACAATTCAATCCACTTTCGCAGAATACGGAACACAAAGCACCAATCGTCTTCACCAAGTTTTGTACAGCAATAACCAACCATAACCGCTGTTAGCTTCACTCCCAAAAGTTCAGCAGTTTTCGACAGGCTAGTTCCACTAGAGGACAATGATGGATCTGCGCTAGCATAGAAAGCCCGATACCTCGAAAACAGAGTAAGCAGTAATGATGTTTCTGCATCGCTGATCTCACGTTCAAACTTAACTACCAGTTTCGCTGTTCCTCCAGTTATCTCCAACGGGAAGCAAGATAACACCACTTGCATCCAATCCTCAATATCTGTCAAAGTAACAGGTGATGCGTTTATTATCTGACTGTAAAAGCATATTATTTATATACACTAGTACGGTTTGAAAGGATTATAGTGTAGCTTACCTTGTTGTGTTACTTCCCTTGGGCTCAATGACAGACAAGAGATGGCTTCATTAAGCCAACTCAATATGCTTTCCCCCATCAAATCAGTGCATGAAGAAGCTTCACCCGACTTCATCTTTTCTGTCAAGGGCTTGATGATTGTACTCATGACGAAGGGAAGAGTCCTTAAACATTTTCTATTTACTGTTGAACTGACAAAAAGACTACCCAGTAGCTTTTCAAAAAGTACAAGTGCATCGGATTCTCTCCAAATACATTCCTTTGTGTAAGTAGTAAATGACAAAGCCACAAGAGCACGGAGAAAACGATCTTGAATTTTGTCAATCTCACTGTCAGACAGTTGCCAAACATTGAACAGTGCCCAGTTACTGCTCTCGTGCATCAGGGCCCCTTTTAGCAACGTGTCAAGCAAAAAGGGCATGATGCTGACCTCAGGACATGACTCTGTTTTCATGTACTGAACCAGAGAAGGTAAGAATGTGCTAAATGCACTTCCCCCTTTCCACTTCCAGGTGCAGATCATCTCAGCAGCAACCCATGCTCTCGAGAAGGAAGAAACAGGTGAAGTAACATCAATCGATGATGATGTGGTACAATGTTGATTTATTGGAATCCCTAGAATCACTTCACCAAAGCTAAGGTTTAGGACAATCTTGTCAACAAAAGCAACGAACCGCTGATGTTTCAGTTCCTGCATCAAAAGAAATTGTCCATATTAGGCGCATTTAGTTATTTGCCCTGTATTCAATTGTAGCAACTCAAGATCTTTGAAACTAAATAGCCGATTTAAGCTTGCCTAGAATTTTGTCAAGCAAAAAAATAAATTTACTTCCATTATGAAAAAAACTGTTTCATTAAATGTATATTCCGCTTCAGAATATTTAACTATGTATACTTCCTTTGGTCAAATTTAGGACTTCATTTTGTATTTTCTAAACAGTTTGTAAATTAATAAAGAAAGGAAAAGATCATGAAGCTAAGCCTGTCATAGAGAGAACTGGAGCACGTCTTGTTAGTGCACGAATAATAGAAGCATGCACTGGTTTTGGTGGGGTGGGAGCAAAGAGAAACAGATTCTTACAGTTTCTTCTGTAGCAAGCGGTTCACACTGGATCTTCACTGATGCATGGCCATTCTGTAAAGAAGGCTTGACCCAGAGCGGCCAATCTTCTCTCTCGGATAACAAAATATCATAAAAACTTTGCAGCTTTATGTGGTCAAGACAGATGAGTCTCAACATGTCCACCACCCACTCAGAACATAAGGCTGCTGTCCTATCAATACCTAAGTCTCTTGTATCAAATACAGAATACCTGACAGACTGTGCTAGAATATTAGCCAGCCTATTCAAAGTGTCTGAATGAAGGTCATTCCAAAAGGATGGAATTAAGCTTTGGCGGAAAGCATGTATATGTTCTGCAAGGTTAGCCTTCAAATGCACTGTAGCACCCAAACGATCATCTGAACTGTTGCACATCGAAGTCTCAGCATCAATTTCTTCCTTGTGACCTTCCAAATCATTCTCTTCTACAAGAGTTAAAGCCATGCTGCATTCCCATTCGATGATAAACAAAGCCGCCAGAATATGAGAGAAAACCGAATCTTCCTCGTGTATCCTTAGCGCAAACAAGCTACGCTCAAAAACTTGAAAAGCAAACTGAGCCACCTCAAACTTTGCCGACAAGGACTGTTCTACTAGAAGCTTGAAATGCTCATGTTCATGAGCAACAACAGAAAATATGCAGACCTTGTCCACTCAAAAGTTGATGTGATGAGTACCGATGCCAAAGACTTCAAAATGGATTCACGAATTTTGCAAACAGCCGCAGCAGAAAGAAAACAAACTTGATCATCTTGACTGGAGCCACCAAGTGCAGCACTACAGTTTCACATATTATAAAATTCAAGTCAAGCCCACATCAACCACATATTTTGTGGAACGTCAAGAACATGGCAACTCTAGTAAACCAAATTATCAACAGTTTCTGCCGATGAGTAATCAAAATGAACTATAACTTTTGACTAAAAGAACGGATATAATAAAGTTAGAAGCACATACCATAGAAAATGTACATGAGAATCTGTAGCGGGTAGATCACAGAAGACAGAAACTGCAACAGAATCCAATAGATCGTGTCGCCAATGTTCTGGCAGGGAACCACTTCTCTGCAAATTTCTCAGCTTTCCCACAGCAATTCTTTCTCTGACTTTTTGAAGTATAAGTGTCAGCAGTTCAAATTGGTTATCAGTGTGTGAGATTTTATCATCAACTGATCGCTTTTGTTTAGCTATAATATATTTGATGATCGAACACCACTGGTCAAAAAAGCACTCTTCTTGAATTAAAGAAAGCAATAAATCAATCTTTGAGCTGCAGGTGATATCCTTCCCATCCAAGCACCAAGGGACAAAGTCGGAATTGAATACATTCAGATAAGGCTCAACATATGATTTATCATCATTTTTCTCAGAATATTTCAAGAACAGGTGGGCAGGCCCGAATATTTCAACCAAATTTATTAGGAGTTTAACAAGACTTGGGGAGTCCTGCATCAAAGCAAAAAAAAAGTTGAATTAAGTAAATTTGCCAAGTATTTTGCATATCAGCACAATATATCATAAATTTATTAAACATTTTTGCTGCAGTATATATCAATATTAGCATGATATAAGTTGAGGAAACAAACAGATATGACAAAGCTGGTAACAAACTTCTACCTATGAAAAATAATTAACTTCAAAGCTGTGGAGGACAATCAAAAGCATTGGTGGCCACTCAACTACTTGTTCCACATGTAACGTTATAGTTCAACAAGATCAAGAATATAGCTGTAGGCCACAATGAAGTACCCATACATCTGGATTTATCATCTAACAGAGAACATTTGCATGCAAGAGACCATTTCTAGAAAAATGCAACACTTGGTGAAAAGAGACCCTGTACAAGTCATTTACCCAATGGTCAGGAAGTGTTACAAAGATTTTATATTTTTACAAATAAATATACATGCTTGGTTGCACTAATCGGTGTGCAGTGTGAAACTTCTATGGACAGTTTCATGTGTCCGTGTGCCCGTACCTGTGTGTGTGTCGTAGACCTCAACCCATGCCAAACTATTACAACTGAACAAGATCAAGAATTCACATTGCTCCAACGAAGTACCCATATATCTAGATTTATGATCTACGGTAAACATTTGCATGCAAGACACCATTTCTAGAAAAATGTAACACTTGATGAAAGAGGCCCTTCACTCAATCGAGAGCAAGTAATTACCATGAAGATTATATGTTTTGTACAATAAAATATTCTGTATCACAAGAGTCAGGAGAAGATGGATGGATTCAGTGCCTTAGCTTACCATGGACTTGATAGCTGGCAGAGAATGTATAACCAGTGGTCTTGCTAAGTTTTCCAGCGGCCATGTCCTACCGTTCTGTACAACGAGTAGATCCAAAGAACAAAAGAAAGAAGCAAGTTGGTCTACATGATCCTGAAATTTTGATAGCTTCTCCCCTTGGTGAACTATGTCCAAATAGTCCCTCAACAGAGACTCACAAGCAACTTCCAACAAATGACTTTCTGCAACTGAAATCTCATCCAGTATTTCAATGAAACATTTCCCCAAGTCCTGATAATAGTAAATTGGAAGGCGCACGTTCTGCACCAACAATGACTTATGAGATAGCTGGTGATCATCAGTAGTTGCTTCTTCAGACAACAGACCTGGAATCGTGTCCAGGTTTTTGGATAACGATAATTTAAGGTAATCATGCCAGACAATTTTGACTAGAACATTCGTTATAAGCCTGTCGTGAATATTATCTGAAGAATCTCCTACAGAATTTCTGAAATGAAAAAGGGAAAGGTAATTATGCAGAAACAGGAGAACTTGCAAACAAATGAAATCAAACTTAATAAACCAGTGAAAGTTTTAAAAGGATACCTTGGTACTTTCTTAAGAAGCCACAAAAAGCTCTGTTTGAAGGCAATGAAGAAAGCCAAACTGTCAGCAGCTGATAACTGCCTCTGGTTTCTACCAGCCCAAAGATTTTGTAAGAACTCAATAGCAAATTTCTCTGTAGCAACTTCTGATGGTATAACATCCAAAAACTGAACAATTAGAGGGTATGAGGCCTGTTTAGACCCATAGCAACCATTTTGTAGGAAGTGCCAAAACCGATTGAGGACAACCTTGTGAATATTGCAATATGACCAAGCCTCTGGAAACTTTCTAGAAAAAACAAGAATAGTGTCCCACATAGCAGAGTGACACAATGGGTCCTTTTCATTGAAGGCGCCAAGTATTGTGGAAGACAGTATCTTCATGGCTTCTTCGTTGAAAACATGAGGAACATACTTGATATAACTTGTAAGCAGAGTATATGTAGCTGACCGTATAGCAGCACTTTTTGACTTCAGAAAATCGATAAAATGTTTATGCATAGAAAGTGCAGCTTCGGCAGAAGACAATGTGGCAGATCGAACTTTTAAATGACTCTTGCTTTCGGTATTTGCACTTTCACCGCCATTACTTTGTAATTTTACTCCCAGTAAGATGTCGATAAGAGTTGCCATTGCTAACAGTGACGATGATATTACCTAAAACAAGGAGATAGAAAAGTGGGTGGTGGGTATTAGAAGCATGGAGATAGAACACCATAAGTGAAAGACCATAATTATATCCAGCAGCTAAACATAATGAAAGCTCCCTTTCATAAGAAAATAGAGGCTCAGTCAAGGCATAGCTTTTCCATGCCTCCGTGCGTGCAGGAAAAGAAAGCGCGGTAGTATTTGCGTTACCCCCTTTCCCCTGCTGCACGCCACTCGTGGTGGCCATGGAGGGGAGGATGCGCAGGCAGTAGTGCAGCATTTCTACGCACATACAGATTCATAGTAATAACAGGAAGCAGCGGTATGAAGGGCGCATCTGATGCTAAATAACAGGAGCATCAGCAAAGCAACAAATTGATGGCCCAATCGACTACCCCAAAACCAACTGCAACAGATCTAAGCACCATTTCACACAGCACAAAGAACACACAGAAATCTATCTACAACTACCGATTTAAACCACCGCTCAATGCCCAGCCCCCTACCCACACAACAAGGCTTATGTGTTGGGAAATTGGTAGGGGCAGCCTGCAATGCAGCTAAGACAGGGCGGACTCTATCCACTGCTCATGCTCCCTCCTAATGCTATCTTACCCTCAAAGTACTAACAGCAGCCTCTCTCCCTGATTTTTTCCCATTATGAATCAAAGATAACTGTACACCCCATAGAGTCCTAAAGTAAGTCCAAACTCCAAAACGTTGAAACGGAATACTTAATCTTCCGTACAAACAATAGCCTTACTGCCCAAAGAAAGCTGGAGATTAATCAATCTGGTTTACAAAATTGCAAAAATGATCAATTTCCACTGCAGCTGGAAATTCTTTAAAACAGGTTGCATGCAGAACAAAAACAGGTTAAAACATGAAGATAACTGATCACAGAATTGCACGTTGGGTTAAGGCCATAAAGCATACCCGCTGGTGCATATCTTCTAATTCATCCGCCGGTGTAACCTTGTCAGATAAAGCTTGTGTTGTTAGCTTCAGATTCTCATTTAGGTACACAAACGTCTCCTTCACACACAGCATTAAAGCATCCAACCTTCTGTCCGATTGTGGGAATGCTGCCTACAAATAGAGTAAAAAAATGTCAGAAAGTCATATATGAGCATGGGTAAAGGTGTACAATACCCTGTTGAGGCATCCAGATGTCTTCAAAGATTATGCTATTCATGCATACTGTGCACTAAAATTTGTGAACCTGCAAAATTTCATGCAAAAATATGACCAATTGTGGCCTGCAGAAAACAAATCATGAGCTAACTGAAGAGTATTTCAGTTTAAAGGTGACTAACTCTTGTTTTTTATGTGCAGGCCACAACGGGTCTTAATTTCAAGAATGAGAAAGCATTACTTATTTATGCGTCAACATGTCAGTGTAGCAAACCAACATAATGTGTTACTCCAGAGCAAATAGAACTATAAACAAATAACCAGGCCTGTTTGGTCCAAAAGCAACATGTACTAGCTAATTAAGTTTAATGGTAACAGTAATCTGTGCCAATCAGGCTAAACATCCAGCATGTTTGCTATGATTAGATATTTGAGCTTTGGCATTACTGGAAAGATCTGAGTTTCTCCAAACATTTTAAGGATGTGCCATACAGGCACCGCGCTAAGTGATATGCTACAACCAATAGGAAAATTATATGAAGTGGCTAAGCCAACATGCCCAGACTAAGTTTGAATATGAGCCTAAATTAATGCTACTGCATCAAGGGCGAATATCTGGTAGTTGATTGACACGAAATTCATTCATGAATTCTGTTTTTAGTTCGTCCAAGCCAGTGGGTTTAAGTTTACTGCAGAAAAGCATCGCAGCTGAAAAATGAATGCAAGATCCAGATGTAACAATGACTTAGAGCCAATATCATCAATCAACCAGATAAAGGAAAGATGATCCATCATATGCAGCACCTCAAATGAACGACGAGCAGCCTGTGCGACCTCAGCAGCAGGGTCAAACTGAGAAAACCACCAAGGACCCATCAGAGACTTGAGATGCGGAGCTAGACCCTTCCTGAAACAGTAAGTTCAAACATCCATAACCATTGAAGATTAACATAATTTGCTCTGTTTCTAGACATTTCGTCAGTTTTGAGCAAACACACACGCATATTTAAGTAAGTGATCATACTCTTTATATATGCTGGCCCAAATACTACCCTTGAGTCTCAAGCACAAGTAACAAGGTGGCGGAGATGGATAAATCTTAGCATGGACTTGTATGTGTCAAGTATGCAGAAGAAACAAATCTTTAGTCAAAAAACAGTGTCAAGTTTATGGAAACAGAGCATGAGGCCTTTAATAACTGGACCAATTAAAGGCCATGTCATGGTAAGGAAAGATAAAAGCAGTAGAGCACAGAGCAGTTGCATATCAGGAATTTCCAAAGAAAGGAAGGAGATGGTCATACTTGACTGCGGTGACTAGGCTAGACATGGTGTCGCTGGTAGCACGACGAACGTCTCTGTTATAGTCAAGCAGCAGCCTCTTGTACTCGAAGGCCTATAAAATAAAATGGAGAAGGTAGATTGATTAGTGCAGGTGCAGCAGATTTTTCAGAAGAGGCATAAGCATGACATGAAATAGATGTGGTATAATCACTACATGAAAGGAGCAAAATACTCGGAAGGAAAAAAAAACAGCACCCTGTCACCAAACAAACGCTCACTTGACAGGAAACTGTGCATTTCGTCCCTGTATCCATTTGTAGCATGTATGTATTCAAGCGTACCAGGGAGAAGAGAACAGAAAATGAATCACAAAATACGAAGATAGATGCTAATCTACAGCTATATGTGTTTTACTACATGAATGAACAGTGTGAAAGAATTAACAATATTACGTGTAGCGAAAACAAGACTAGCTTGGCAATTGGCATATTCTTCTCACAGATAGAAATAAGAATATCATTGCAGATGTTGGTGCCAAGGAAGATAGAATGAATCAGTCCTAGAATGAATTAATGCTGGAGTGAGGAGCATGTAAACTAAGAAAATATTATGTGACACAAGCAAGGGGAAGAGAGTAAGTACCCATTGAGGAACAATTTGCACAACTTGGTCGGCAGGTTGCTGTGCAAACAGCACGGAGAGCGTAGATAATGCCTTGAGCTGCATAGAATTGAATTGAGTGCAAACAGTCAAGTTGCTGCTTCTGATAACAACAAATTGCTTCTGATAACAACGAATGCTCTAGGGGAGACCTTGGTGGTGGGATCTTTGCGGCCGAGCCTCCTGAGGTGCTGCAGCACCTGGGCGTCCACATCCTGTTGGCATGATGATGCGAAACAAACAAGAAAAATTAAGGCCCTAATTAAGTGGAGCTCGAGAGCGAGCGAATCAATCGAAACCCTAGCCTAGCCTAGCCTAGCTAGAGCAGTGAATACGGCGGAACTCGGTAGGGTTTACAAGAGGAGAGGAGAGGAGAGGAGAGGGGAGGGGACGTACGGGGGGCAGGCGGGCTGGGGCGTCGGGGTCGTCGGAGGGGAGCAGGTGCAGGGCGGCGGGGTCGACGCGGGAGGCGCCGTGGTAGCCCCCGAATCCGACGGCGGGGACGGCGGCGCCCTGCGCGTCGGGCAGCAGCGACGCCGCCAGGCCGCTGCTGGACGCCCGGCCCTTGCTCTTCCCCATCCTTCTCCTTCTTCTTCTTCTTCTGTGTGTCGCCGCCGGCCGACCGCCGCCGCAGAAGCAGGAGGAGTATCACCGAAGCGGGAGAGGGGAAGGACTAGAGGAGGAGGAGGGCTTGTCTGGTAAAGGAAAAAAAACTTGGGGTGGAGTCGGCCAAGTCATGTTGCCAACTACAGATGGGCCGGCCGGGCCAGGCACGCGCGCGGGCCTCCCTGGCCCAGGCACGGCCCCTATGCTTCATGGGCCGGCCCGCAGCACGTTTATCCCGCGTGGGCCGTGTTCTATTAGGCTTAATGGGCTGTTTTTGACTATATGGGCTGGAATGTGCTGTTTATAAAAATATCAAATAAAAAGGAAAAAAACTAAACAGGCCGAGCCGTGCTGGCACGCGTGCCCAGCCTCACGGCACATGCATGACACTAGCCAGGCGGAGGCCACGGCCCTTTAAGCCACATGTCGTGCCGGCCCTTGCTCTTCCCCATCCTTCTCCTTCTGCTGTGTATGCATGGCCGCGCCAGCCATGATATAGGAGAATCTGCCCGAAATGAGAGATGGGAGGGAGCAGAGGAGGAGGAGGGCTTGTCTGGTAAAAGAAAAAAAAATTGGGGTGGAGTCTGCCAAGTCTTGTTGCCGACTTGTAGAACTTCTTGATGTTTTAGTTTTTTTTTTGTCTGCGTTGGCTAGATTTCAGTTATGTTCGTCGTGTTTTTTTGTGTTCATATATCATGCTAAGGTGTTGATGTTATGAGAGAAGAGTGAAGTTATTCGGTGCATGCTGTGGTGTCCTTAATATTTCTATCTCGGTGTTAGCTGGTGGTCTGTGAGCCCCTTCGGAGCAAAGTTGGCCATCTGGGCCGTGCCTGGTAGGCCGGCCCATGAGCACGCCGGCACGGCATGTGAGGGGCCAGGCCCGACACAGCTAATCATGTCGTGCCAGACACGCAACGCACCCTAGGTCGTGCTTGGGCTGCTAGGCTGAGCACGCAGGCCGGCTCGACATGGCACGATTATCTTTTTATTTTTATTTTATTTTTACATATGGCCTATAAGTATCAGCTTAATAGGTTAAATTGGCTTAATAAACAACCCAGCAGACCAAATACATATGGGCCTTCGTGCCTGGCATGTCGAGGGGCTGGGCCGATTAGTATAGGGTCATGCACGGGCCGAGGGAGCAACATGTGAGCCAGCACAGCACGACCCATATACTAAATGTTCCTCGAGTCATGTCGTGCCATGCACAATTATGGCAGGCAGGTCATGCCGGTCCTTTGGCAACCTCTGCTTCGGAGCTCCTATTCCATGCCAAAAACCATGAAATTATTGTTGCAACATTCATATGGGTCGGCCCACAAACCTACTGCTAGCTTAGTATGTTTTCCACTCGCTCCACTTCTCTTATAAAAAGTTGGTTATCTTTCTAAATTGAAAAAATCATTAAATAAAAAATGTTCTTGGTTTTTAAAATTTAAAATATTTATGGATTTTAAAAGTATTTATGAATCTGAAATAAAGTTCAGAAATTTTAAAAATGTTCATAAATTTTAAAAAGTATTCATGAATTTTAAAAATAATCGAGATTTTTTAAAAATGTTCATAATTTTAATAAATGAAATGAATGAAAATGTGAAAAATAAAAAAATGAATAGCAATAATAATCTTCTTTTAAGCAAGCAAAACATTTAGAAATAAACCAAATCTACCAAAAAAGTAGAAACAAACGCACACGTGCCTCCGGTGCTTGGGATGAAATCCCACCAAAACTCCAGGTTACGACAAGTGTTGCAAATATAGTGTGCCACTGGTCACCACCATAGAAAGTGGGAGTGACCTTTGCAAGAGCCCCTTAACTAGTGGATTTTTAGGAACCCATCTGCCAGATGATGTGACCCATCAACCAGTGTTAATATATTTCTCAGCTAGGATTCAAACTTGTGACATGTGGTTAGTTGTTTCATTTTGATTTTATCTACATTGACAGGGTTTTAATTATGCCTTAGTCATATTTTTTCGTTTGTATGTCGTGCTAAGGTGCTGCTTAGTCCTGGCCATGGGCAGCCCGCCTCGGTCGGCCCGACCCGACCCGGACTGAAAAAGCCTGACCCGACCTTGTCCACGGGCCGGGCTCGGGCCTAGGCCGGGCTCGTCGTTTTCGCCGTTTAAGGAAGAGGCCCGACGGGCTTTTAACATGATGGGCCAGGCCGGGCTCGGGCATGGGTTTTTTGCATCGGGCTTTGGTTGGCCCGGCCCGAGAGATGGCCAGGTATAGTGCTGCTAGAGACATTTTTTGTTCTGAGAGAAGAATGGAGTTGTTTCGTGCGTGTTGTGGTGTTCTTGCATATTATAGCCTTAATTTCAGGTGGTGGTGTGGTGGTCTGTGAGCCCCTTGAGAGCTCCTATTTCATGCTAAAACCGTGAAATTGATGTTACACCATTCATATCGGCCGGCCGACAGACCTATTGCTCATTCTTTTTTTGAAGAAATTTGTTAACTGGAAAATGTTCATGATTTTTTTCTTTAAAATCTTAGATTTTACAAAATGCCGTGAACAAAAAATTTATTATTTTAACATTTTCTTATTTAAAACATTCATGGATTTGAAAAATATTCATAAAACTGGAATAAAGTTCAGAAATTAAAAAATATTCACGAACTCTAAAAATGTTCATGAATTATGAAATATTCAGGGCTTTTAGAAAATGTTCACAAAATTTTTAATGTTCGTTTTTTAAATAAATGTCATGAATTAAAATGTGGAAAAATAAAAAAATAGAAAATAGTGAAAATGGTAATAATAAAATAAACAGGAATCTCAACCAGTGACACACACCCTTACAGGGGGGCCAACAACCCCACAACGCCTGAAGCACTAAGAAAACTAGAAATCTAGGGAGTTTAGTATCTTGTTAATTAATTAATACATATGTGCTAGATCATTTTACAATTACAGTAGATATATAAATGCGAGCTTCGTCCATCATAAAATTTTCATTGAACTAGATAGCTCATGGGCTGCAGAATTTGTCTCTCTGCCAAAATTCAAAAGAGTATATGAGGGTATTCGCTTCCCTAAAAAAATGAGGGTATTAGCATGACATATGATACCAATCATAAAAGTAGTTGTTGAGGCCTCCTTCATTATGTTTCTGCAGTGTTGTGACCTCCACACATAAGACACATGAACACCATTCAATTTTGTTATTGCCTGTGGCAATAAGCTTCCCTCTACTGCCACGAATAACAACTTTGGTGGTTACTCATTCTCAAAAAGAACGAAACTTTGGTGATTACTTTTAACATCTCATCATCAAACAAATGTGTCCACGTTCAGCCCAAGGAGGACGAGTCCAGCCTTCTCTCTTCACTTTTGCTTTTGGTGCAAAATTAGACAATAAACCTTCAATGGACATAACTGCTTTGTGCCGATGGTTGTGTGGGATTATCATATACAAGCTTCAGCCCTCCGCATCCGCAGCAAGTACCGAGATCCGACTAAACTATTCAGGTGTGTCGAGATGATACTCAAGAACAACTTCTCATGCGTGCAGCGATCAATTGTCACTAGTAGAAAAGAGGGCTTTGGTCCACCCCGGGTTAGCCTATTAGTCCCGGTTCAGTCTAGAACCGGGACTAATGAAACATTAGTCCGGTTAAAGGCGCCCAGGAGCCACGTGGGCCATTTGTCCCAATTCGTCTGGACATTTTAGTCCCGCTTGGTGCCACGAACCGGGACTAAAGGGTGCGATGCCCATTAGTCCCGGTTCGTGGCATCAACCGGGACTAAAGGTCACCGGGACTAAAGGGTTAGACCTTTAGTCCCGGTTCGTGCCACGAACCGGTACTAATGGGGTTTGAGGCATTAGTACCGGTTCATGGCACGAACCGGTACTAAAGGTCCCATTTTCAAACTCTACCCCCCCTGATCGCCTTTGCAGTTTTAAAAAAAATAAAAGAAAATGATGAAAATGTCAAAAAAAATAAAAGAAAATAAGTTTCCCATGTGACATGTGGTCTAGTTGTTGGGAAAATTTGCAAATATGGATTTCGACTTTATTTGCAAAATCTCTCGAGAATTTGTAAAAATGGGCATAACTTTTGCATACTAACTCGGATGAAAAAGTTTTTTATATGAAAAATCATCTACTCGAAATCCTCAAAAACCTAACAGAAAAAAAGTTACGGGCCTTTTTAGATCTAGAGTGGAAAAAATCGAAAAAATTTCAAACTGTGGTTAAACAATGGTCAAACTAATTATTCTACAATATTAGTGTTACTAATAATTATTTCAGTTATTTTGAATTTTGGTCAAATCTGGTCAAACTATGGTCAAACAATGGTCAAACTAATTATTCAAGAAATATTAGTGTTACTAAATAATTATTGTTTTTAAAACAATAGTTTCAAACTCAAACAGTGAAATGTGTCACTTCATGCTCAAGCAAAATTCCTGAAGGTTAATAGGATTGACATCTTACTATTGTCAGTAAAACAACAAGTGCAGATTTGGAAACAAGGGAGAATATAACCCGGAAGTTAAGTGTGCTCAGGCTGGGGGAGTGGGAGGATGGGTGACCGTTCGGGAAGTTAGATGATTTGGAATGATGAGGGTGATTAGAGATTAGAGGATAAATTGAGCAATGATGAGGGGTGGTGATTAGAGATTAGAGGTTAAAATAATTCAGAAATTTAAAAATAAAAAAAATCAAAAAAAATTCAAAAAAAAATTGTAAAATTTCCTTTAGTCTCAGTTGGTGTTACCAACCGGGACTAAAGGTGAATTTCCACGTGGCCGCGACCAGTTTGAACCGAGACTAAAGGGGGGAGGCATTAGTAACGACCCTTTAGTCCCGGTTCAAAAACCGGGACTAAAGGGCCTTACCAACCGGGACTGATGCCCCCTTTTCTACTAGTGTGTACACACCTTGGAGATGGTGTCTCACATACCCAAACCAAACCGTACCTCTATGGCCTTACGAAACTAGAACAAAATATGATTGGGCGAATCTTGGAACATAACTAGATTGCTCAAGCAATCGCTTTGATCCGCACTACTTTTCAACTCCTAAAATAACACGTCCAATCCTAAAAAATCAAAATCCCAGCATAAAGAGGCGTACGGACCCTGTCTCCTTCCGCTACCGTAATCGCCTCGCTGGCCGCCATGTCGCACCATGTACTTCTCTTTCAGTGCTGGTCCACGGGCCGAGAAAAGCGGTGACTGCCGTTGGCCTAAGAGGGGGAGGGCCCTGGATACAAACTATAACCACTATATAATTATTCTTCCAAAAATTTGTTGAATACATAAACCAAAACACCAATTTGTAGCAGCATAAGTTCACATTGCATACTAATAGTTTACACCACATGGGGGACAAGCCAACCCGATTGTCGAAGTTGAGTTTGATTACGTTGTTGGTCTCTCTTCACAATGGATGTTTCACTGGCGAAGTTGTGTTTAGATCAATGCACAATTTTTCATTTGAGAAATAGGTATGCACTACATCAAACTAAATACATCGAACTGAGTATGTCAGATAATAGAATCATATGCAAAATTACAATATACAACATTTTATGTTTTTCGTTGATTATAATAATGATACAAAAATGCACATACCGAACCCAACTTGGAAGTCACATTTGCCAAGCCCTATAAGTTTCTACCAATACACTTGCCTAATACCCCCTCCATCCCAAAATAAGTGTTGATGATTTAGTACAAAGATGTACTCATCGACACTTATTTTGGGACGGAGGGAGTATACATTAGAAACTACTATTAAGATATTTTTTAATGTATGATTTAGAAATCTCTACCATTATATTCAATCATAACTAAAGATATATTAACACACATATAAACATGCAAATATATGTGTATACACTATACGCTTTATATATGCAATAGTAAAAAAATAATTCAAAAATGTTTTCCAAAAGAAGAGAATTTTTGTTACAACACAGAATTTAAATTTCACAAAACAAAATTTCCAATGATATACATTACAACTATATCACAAAGAATAATATAACTATTAGAAACATTGTTATGTGGCTAACACCGATAGTTAACTAGTAACAATATTATCCTAATTAAAAATGTAATATTACACAATTAATTAAAAATAAGTATAAAAGTTTAGCATGAATAAATTATTACTTCAAATCCCCCTAATTCGGAATAGATTTGTTCTATTCGGCGTGCTCCTTCTGCTCGAGCAACATTTCTGCTGCCTCTCCAAGCTCCCCCGCCATGCATCGACAGCTCTTGTGGTATGTCACCCACCTTCTGGTCCCCTTCAGCATTCATATCCTCCAATTGCCCGCCCACAACGACCATGCAGTGCTTCTGCTCTCACCTCTGCCCCTGGCTCAAGTGCCGCTCGCCATCGAGCCATGTCTGGCGTCGATTGTCGCCGAGATCTGGCGTGCGGCTGCCATAGTGCTTGCAACTATTGACGAGGATCTTGCGGCCAGGGGCGACGACAAGCTCTAGGGTCCATTGTCGCGGAAGGGGGCACCAAGATCATCGTGCTTAGTGGTGTTGATGATGCCCGGCAGATGCTTCGGCTCTGGGATCCGAACAAGATGACTTCCATGGAGATAGTCACCATCTTACACCACCTAAAGGTATCTGGTGCTCTTCCCGCTCAATTACTTGGTCCCATTTTGTCACTCATAGTCAAGTAGGATGTGCTTTGTCACAAGCTTGGAATCCTCAACAATGTGATCAGACAACCAACACTTGTGAATTAGGTTGCAGAAAACTAGAGGTGTTTGTTGTAGCCATTCTTTATCTGGTGTTGTCATTTTCATGGAGGTTGCATTTGAACCGAGATGCACTCCTTCTTTTCGTTCATGTTTTCCTGATCTTGCTTATTTGTTGATTTCTTTAAATAAACGTAATTGGCTTGTGATGCGAGCCAAGGTTCGAACATATGAATTTCACTTGGTTGACTACAATTCTGTAGCACTAGTAAGTTCATGTTTGTTTTTGCATTTGTTTTCTTGTTGATTTGATCAAATGACACTAGAAAGGGACCAGTAAGCACGTCAGATTTATACAAAAATAGATACTTGTGTTAGCCTAATCTCATCCGTGTTCCAAATCTGTATCAAACATTCGTTAGTGCTTGTGTTTTCATCATGTGTAACTGCCATTATTGCCTAGACAAATGCAGTGAAGTGTGGAGCTGCAACTTGTGTAAAAGTCCATGCTGAAGTTGATTGAAGTCGACCAAACCTAGTAGGACATGGCGTGATGTAGCCTATCCACATGTCGAACACTGTAAAGCGATGTTGTAGCAAGGCCCTCTAACCCAGCGAAGCAGTGTAAGCCACAAACAAAAAAGGAAGGCTCCCCAACGTTGAAGGGGGGCTCGAGCCAGTCCTGTGCTTCGTGTGTGTCTCCGATTTGGAAACCCGTCGGCGTAAAGGGTGAGTGCGTCCACCGTGAAAGTGAGACCAGAGGAGTTGCACAAACAATCTCTCACTCGAACCAAGTTAAATTGCAATACAAATAGTTGCACAACTAAAAAAAAATACGTACCACATAGAAAATTATTGAACATCCATGGACAATAAATTCTCTTCAGAAGAATGCTTTGTAGTTGTACTACATTGATTAGTGAACATGCCTACTATCAGAAGAGAGCTTTATCTAACAATGTAGCAGATTTGAGACAATATGCAGTTTCCTCAGGGCAAACACACAACACTTTTAGGTTCTGTAAGTAGGTTCTTAATAGGTTTGAAATACATCATGATCTCAGGTTTGCAACCGAGATGTAGCAACAATGCTTTATCATACTATGTTGCATGAAGCATCAAATGAAACATCATGATCTCAGGTTTGCAAATGAATCTTTTGTTTTCTGAAAAAGGGATCACACCAAGCTTGAAACGGAAGCTCTATAAAATTGAAATACAAGGAGTACTGTAGGAGGGTCAATATCAGATTCATGCAAATGCAAGTATCTTCAATATTTCAATCACTATATAATGTGTCAAACTAGTCACAAAGCACCAATGTGTACATAGACAGAGGTAACCCGTGCAAACGATACCTCATCGGACTTCTATCAATCGATAACTTGGGTGAATCTGTCAGTTGATCACTTGAACACGGCAAGTCTGTCTAACAGTCCATGTACATCCATCACTTCCAGGACAGTATATGCAACAACGCGGATAAAAGAAATCATCTAGCACAGCAGTTGGCTTATCATGTTTTTTTATACTCAAACAAATATGCTTCTCAGTTGCAAGCATGACATTTGGTATGGTTAAACAATGAGACTGTAATGCCTTAAGGAAGCTATAATACAATGATACTAATGAGAAGTGCGACTACCAGCTAAAAAACCATGTGAGCACTTACATGAAGCTCTATCTTCTCAATAAAAGGTGCAGGTCTCAGACAAGCTGTCGACTTCTTTAACATAGACAAACCAAACAGGGAACCTCAATTGCAAAAAAGTACCAATTGCAAAACTTGCATAGTTAACACATCAAACAGGCAATCTGAAAGATAGATAACCAAAGTTCATGACACGTTTATATGATACTATAGGATAATTCATGACTTAAAAGATGGTCGAAGAGCAAACCTCCGGTGGTGCAGCTGCACTGAGGGTCAGATGTTGCACATTTGGAAGAACTTTAGCAAGTATAGTAATATTGTGCTCAAGATGCTATACTGTTATTTTGCAGGTAACTGGTTACTGGCTAGATGGGAATGTTTTTTGCGACCGGGTAGCACCTAGCACCACCCGATAGTATAGGATAGGTGACGGCAAGATGAAAATTACTAAAACAGCCAGGGCTACGTGTCTGGTAAAAGAGACAAGACCTGTAGCTTGAGTTTGTACACATCAAGTACGGAGAAAGCATACGTCGTCCAAAACACAGTGAAAGGCTGAAAGCGTGAAACTCACAAGGTTTAGCATAGAGTTGTACACAGGAAGTGCTGTAGAGAAGGGCTAATAGCTTGCAGATTTATGCAAAAGTATGCTTATTCAATATAATGGACCATGCACAAGAATACATAGCAGTAACTTGCCGACACATCGGATTTTCCATCCCTAGCTAGATATACACTGTTAATATTAAGGTGCACTTGGGAGGAATCTTCCCTTCAAAATACTCCCTCCATCCCATAATGTAAGACGTTTTTTGATACTACACTAGTGCCAAAAAATGTCTTACATTATGAAACGGAGGGAGTACTTATTAACAGTTCTATGGACCAGGTCAACAACCATTTTTGCATCTTTTTTATAACCTTATAGGAGATATCTGTCTTATTTATCAATAGTTAAACCTTCCAATGCGGGGGCATTTCCACCATATGCAAAAGGAACTCAACATGGCGAGTACATGATTTAAATCCTGTAATATACAAGCTCTTCAAGTTGTTGAACCAGACACTCAGGTAACTTTTGCTAGAAGTATATTTATGTTTAAGATAGAGATAAGAGATAGAGACATGATAGGTTTCAACCACGTGTAACTTCTCCTCTACTTCAAGTCTCCCTTCCTTCATTGTACCTCTATATATATCCCATACACGGGTCAGATTAACACAATAATATTTATATATCCTACAATTTTCTATATGGTATCAGAGCGGTTAGTCTCACGACGCCGATCCTAGGACCTTCCACCACTTCCGCAGCGCGCCACCCCGGGAAGACTAATCTCCTCTTCCCCGGGGCGCGGCATAAGAGATGAGCTTTGTTACTCACTCATTTTCGGTTTATAGGACTTATCTCAAAATCTTAATTTTTCCATTTTATAAGGCTCAGTTTGGTTGTTCCCCATCACAATTTTAGATTTCAAGGCGCATTAAATAATTACGTGCAAGTATTAAGAGAAAATTGATCAATGCATATACTTTATGCATGCATGCATTGCAATTAATACATTGATAAACATAAATTTTTGAGAAAAACAAGAGCATTAATTGAGTGCTTTTGCAAATTACGAAAAGTATTCCACCACTTACCATCTATCTTGGTTGGTGAGATTTTTGAATTGGGACCTATAAACCGGAAAGGAGGAAGTATTATATTAGATTAGATCAATCCTTTGATTTTCCGAAACACCTTAGATCAACTTCTTTAGGCACAAATATCAGATCTACCCCGCTGACAGTTGAAAATCTAGCAGATCGGCTCTTCGAACGGCGGTCGCGGCCGAGCGCTGCCAACCTCCCGCGACGGGCGACACACCGCCGAGCGCTGTGCACCCGCAGCTACCGGCCCAGCTAGCACGATCCAGTCTAGCTACATCGACCTCATGCTGAACCTGACTCCGACGTCGACTTGCATCTCTTCACCAAGCGACTCCTTCGACGGAGCTTCCATCAGCGCCATCTTCGTTTGACATATGTGGGCTTGACGACGCGCCGCTGCATGCGGCCGGCTTGAAGATCTGAACTCCACCAGCACACGCCATCTTCTCCAAGCGACGGGGCACACTCGTCGAACGACGACATCCCTGGCGGCCGTGCGGCACACCATCAACTCCGGCGCGTCTCCAGCAGTCCAGCTTCGTGGCCACGCGCCTGCATCATCATCACCCCGCGTCACCGGCAAATCTGGGGCTCGCGCGGTGCCTCCGGACGAGCCAGCGCACACTCGGCGTCTCCCCGACCTCCCGACCAATACGTGGCGCGTCCATGACTGGCCTCTCCGAACGAGCCGGCAAACAGGAGATCCAGCGGGCAGTGGCCTGATGCATGCATGCAATGGAGGTGCTATGGACGGGTCCTAAGTGAAGCCTGCGATCGAGCCAAGCCATCCACCAGCATGGAGGTGCGGAGCCGGTCGCGATACGTCTGCCTCCGTCTACGCGCACAAGGAGCGGCCGTACGGAACTATTTTTTTCAGGCAAATAGTGAGAACTTTATTCAAACGAAAGCATTCGCTGGATCGTCAGCCAACAGGCTACTCACCAGGAAGCTAGGGGTCTCTTCCAGCCAACTTTCAGTCATACTCAGTGTGCAAGCACGCTTGATACAGAGATGAACTGGATAGTTTGCTGACCGGATTACTTGAATAATATCAAAATAAGAAAAAGTAGTAGCTAGCTCTCCTATCTCAGAAAACAACGGTGCCACAACCATGAAGGAATTGTGACGATTCTTCAAGAGTTCCACAACCTCCAGACAGTATGTTTCAATGATCACCTCCTGAAAGCCTCTAAGCTTCGCAAAGCGCACGCCTTCCCGTACAGACATAGCTTCAGCTATAAAAGGGTCCGTGACACCTACAAGGGGTTTGCTTCATGCTCCCAAGAGGCGACCATAAGGCTGGTTGTAATGGGAGTATCATATACTAGTATCATGCATATGATACTAGTGTATAATACTACCTCCCTAATGCATAGTATCATATATTAGTATCATGTAGTACTTTATTTATTGCCATGCATGGCACAAAGTAGTATAGTATTTATTATGATACGGTATCATGATACTATACTACACCATCTTTTTCTTCATTTAATGCTATGACACCTCATCAAAATTGTCTAGTTGACATGCATGATACTAACTATGATACTACCATTAAGACCAGCTTGATGCAGCCCACACACCATGTGCCTTCACGAGATGTATGCAATTTCACAAAATTAGAGCTAGCAGGTTCTTCGGTTCCACGCCGGCCAGCGCGGGACACAGGATGGCCCACAGGTCTTCGATTTCCAGACACGCGCGCATGGGCGCGATCTTCACCAAGTCGACTCCATTGACCTCATGCGCGCCGGCACGCCGTCCTGTTGGAAATATGCCCTAGAGGCAATAATAAATTAGTTATTATTATATTTCTTGTTCATGATAATCGTTTATTATCCATGCTATAATTGTATTGATAGGAAACTCAGATACATGTGTGGATACATAGACAACACCATGTCCCTAGTAAGCCTCTAGTTGACTAGCTCGTTGATCAATAGATGGTTACGATTTCCTGACCATGGACATTGGATGTCATTGATAACGGGATCACATCATTAGGAGAATGATGTGATGGACAAGACCCAATCCTAAGCCTAGCACAAAGATCGTAGTTCAGATGCTAAAGCTTTTCTAATGTCAAGTATCTTTTCCTTATACCATGAGATTGTGCAACTCCCGGATACCGTAGGAATGCTTTGGGTGTATCAAAGCGTCACAACGTAATCGGGTGACTATAAAGGTGCACTACAGGTATCTCCAAAAGTGTCTGTTGGGTTGGCACGAATCGAGGCGGGATTTGTCACTCCGTGTGACGGAGAGGTATCTCTGGGCCCACTCGGTAGGACATCATCATAATGTGCACAGTGTGATTAAGGAGTTGATCACGGGATGATGTGTTACGGAGCGAGTAAAGAGACTTGCAGAACGAGATTGAACAAGGTATCGGGATACCGATGATCGAATCTCGGGCAAGTACAATACCGCTAGACAAAGGGAATTGTATACGGATTGACTGAGTCCTTGACATCGTGGTTCATCCGATGAGATCATCGTGGAACATGTGGGAGCCAACATGGGTATCCAGATCCGCTGTTGGTTATTGACCGGAGAACGTCTCGGTCATGTTCTGCTTGTCTCCCGAACCCGTAGGGTCTACACACTTAAGGTTCGATGGCGCTTAGGGTTATATAGGAAGCTTGTATGTGGTTTACGAATGTTGTTGAGTCCCGGATGAGATCCTGGACGTCACGAGGAGTTCCGGAATGGTCCGGAGGTAAAGAATTATATATAGGAAGTGCTGTTTGACCATCGGGACAAGTTTCGGTGATATCGGTATTGTCTGGGACCACCGGAGGGGTCCCGAGGCCCACCGGTGGGGCCACCTGCCCTGGGGCCACATGGGCCCTAGGTGGTGCGCCTAGGCCTGCATGGGCCAAGGGGAACCAGCCCCAAGAGGCCCATGCGCATGAAACACTTGGAGAGGAAGAGTCCATAGAGGGAAGGCACCTCCAGGGGTGCCTTGGGAGGATGGACTCCTTCCCCTCTTGGCCGCACTCCTCCCTTGGAGGAGGGGGCAAGGCTGCGCCCTCCCCTCCTTGGCACCTATATAAAGGGGGAGGGAGGGGGCAGCAGCACCTGAGCCCTGGCGCCTCTCTCTCCTCTCCAACACCTCCTTCTCCTCCGTAGTGCTTGGCGAAGCCTGCAGATTGCCACGCTCCTCCACCACCACCACGCCTGTTGTGCTGCTGTTGGATGGAGTCTTCCTCAACCTCTCCTCTCTCCTCGCTGGATCAAGGCGTGGGAGACGTCACCGGGCTGTACGTGTGTTGAACGGAGGTGCCGTTAGATTCGCACTAGGATCATCGGTGATCTGAATCACGGCGAGTACGACTCCATCAACCCCGTTCACTTGAACGCTTCCGCTTAGCGATCTACAAGGGTATGTAGATGCACTCTCCTTCCCTCGTTGCTAGTCTCTCCATAGATAGATCTTGGTGATACGTAGGAAAATTTTGAATTTCTGCCACGTTCCCCGGACAAAGGCATCATGAGCTAGGTCTATTGCGTAGATTCTTTGCACGAGTAGAACACAAAGTAGTTGTGGGCGTTGATTTTGTTCAATATGCTTGCCGTTACTAGTCTTATCTTGATTCGACGGTATTGTGGGATGAAGCGGCCCGGACCAACCTTACACGTGCGCTTCGTGAGACCGGTTCCACCGATCGACATGCACTAGTTGCATAAGGTGGCTGGCGGGTGTCTGTCTCTCCCACTTTAGTCGGAACGGATTCGACGAAAAGGGTCCTTATGAAGGGTAAATAGCAATTGGCATATCACGTTGTGGTTTTGCGTAGGTAAGAAACGTTCTTGCTAGAAACCCAAAGCAGCCACGTAAAACATGCAAACAACAATTAGAGGACGTCTAACTTGTTTTTGCAGGGTATGCTATGTGATGTGATATGGCCAAGAAGAATGTGATGTATGAGATTAATCATGTTCTTGTAATAGGATTCACGACTTGCATGTCGATGAGTATGACAACCGGCAGGAGCCATAGGAGTTGTCTTTATTTATTGTATGACCTGCGTGTCATTGAACAACGCCATGTAATTACTTTACTTTATTGCTAACCGTAGCCATAGTAGTAGAAGTAATAAGTTGGCGAGACAACTTCATGGAGACACGATGATGGAGATCATGATGATGGAGATCATGGTGTCATGCGGTGACAATGATGATCATGGAGCCCCGAAGATGGAGATCAAGAGGAGCTATATGATATTGGCCATATCATGTCACTACTATATAATTGCATGTGATGTTTATTATGTTTATGCATCTTGTTTACTTAGAACGACGGTAGTAAATAAGATGATCCCTTACACAAATTTCAAGAAGTGTTCTCCCTCGACTGTGCACCGTTGCTACAGTTAAATGCTTCTAAGCACCACGTGATGATCGGGTGTGATGGATTCTTACGTTCACATACAACGGGTGTAAGACAGATTTACACAGCAAAAACACTTGGGGTTAACTTGACGAGCCTAGCATGTACAGACATGGCCTCGGAACACGTAGACCGAAAAGGTCGAGCATGAGTCGTATAGTAGATTCGTTCAACTTTAAGATGTTCACCGATGTGGACTAGGCCGTCTCTCGTGTTGATCGGACACGGCTTAGTTGACTCGGATAATGTAATCACTTAGATGTCCAGAGGGTTGTCTTTCTGAGTGGGAGTTCATGAGATGAACTTAATTATCCTGAACATAGTCAAAAGATCTTTTCATATTATGTCGTAAGCTCGCGCTTTAGTTCCACTGTTTAGATATGTTCCTAGAGTAAATATTGTTGAAAGTTGACAGATGGCGATTATGCGGACAGAAGAAAGCTTATGTCCTTAATGCACCGCTCAGTGCTCAACCCCAAACGCCGTCTGTGGATGTTGCGAACATCGGACATACACGCTTTGATAACTACGTGATAGTTCAGTTAAACGGTTTAGAATTGAGGCACCAAAGACGTTTTGAAACGTCATGAACATATGATGTTTCGAGGGCTGAAATTGGGATTTCAGGCTCGTGCTCACGCCAAGAGGTATGAGACCTCCGACGATTTTCTTAGCCTGCAAACTAAGGGAGAAAAGCTCAATCGTTGAGCTTGTGCTCAGATTGTCCGAGTACAACAATCACTTGAATCGAGTGGGAGTTGATCTTCCGGATGAGATAGTGATGTTTCTCCAAAGTCATTGCCACCAAGCTACTAGAGCTTCGTGATGAACTATAACATATCGTGGATAGATATGATGATCCTTGAAGTGTTCGCGATGTTTGACACATCGCGAAAGTAGAAATCAAGAAGGAGCATCAATTGTTGATGGTTGGTGAAACCACTAGTTTCAAGAAGGGCAAGGGAAAGAAGGGACACTTCATGAAACGGCAAATAAGTTGCTGCTCCAAAGTGAAGAAACCCAAGGTCGAACCCAAACCCGAGACTAAGTGCTTCGTAATAAGGGGAACAACCACCGGAACAGAATTACCCTAGATACTTGGTAGATAAGAAGGCTGGCAAGGTCGATAGAAGTATATTGGATATACATTATGTTAATGTGTACTTTACTAGTACTCCTAGTAGCACCAGGGTATTAGATACCGTTCGGTTGCTAAGTGTTAGTAACTCGAAATAAAAGCTACGGAATAAACGGAGACTAGCTAAAGGTGAGCTGACGATATGTGTTGGAAGTGTTTCCAAGGTTGATGTAATCAAGCATCGCACGCTCCCTCTACCATCGAGATTGATGTTAAACCTAAATAATTGTCATTTGGTGTTTGCGTTGAGCATAGACATGATTGGATTATGTCTATCGCAATACGGTTATTCATTTAAGGAGAATAATGGTTACTCTATTTATTTGAATAATACCTTCGATGGTCTTGCACCTAAATAAATGGTTTATTTGAATCTCGATCGTAGTGATACACATTTTCATGCCAAAAGTATAAGATAGTAATGATAGTACCACTTACTTGTGGCACTGCCATGTAAGTCATATTGGTGTAAAACGCATGAAGAAGCTCCATGTTGATGGATCTTTGGACTCACTCGTTTTTGAAAAGTTTGAGACATGCAAACCATGGCTATTGGTGCATACGCATAAAGAAACTCCATGCAGATGGATCGTTTGGACTCACTTGATTTTGAATCACTTGAGATATGCAAAACATACCACATGGGCAAGATGACTGAAAAGCCTCGGTTTCAGTAAGATGGAACAAGGTAGCAACCTGTTGGAAGTGACACATTTTGATGTGTGCAGTCCAATGAGTGCTGAGGCATGCAGTGAATATCGTTATGTTCTGACTTCACAAATGATTCGAGTAGATGTTGAGTATATTTACTTGATGAAACACAAGTCTGAATTATTGAATGGTTCAAGTAATTTCAGAGTGAAGTTTAAGATCTTCGTGACAAGAGGATAGAATGTCTATGATATGATCATAGAGATGAATATCCGAAAGTTACGAAGTTTTGGCACACAATTAAGACATAGTGCAAATTGTTTCACAATTAATACCGCCTGGAACACCATAGTGTGATGGTGTGTCCGAACATCATAGTTGCACCCTATTGGATATGGTGCGTACCATGATGTCTCTTATCGAATTACCACTATCGCTCATGGGTTAGGCATTAGAGACAACCGCACTCACTTTAATAGGGCACCACGTTACTCCGTTGAGATGACACCGTATGAACTATGGTTTAGAGAAACCTAAGCTGTCATTTCTTAAAGGTTTGGGGCTGCGACGCTTATGTGGAAAAGTTTCAGGTTGATAAGCTCGAACCCAAAGCGGATAAAATACATCTTCATAGGACACCCAAAACAGATGGGTAAACCTCCTAATTCAGATCCAAAGCAATAGGGATTGTTTCTTGAATCGGGTCCTTTCTCGAGGAAAAGTTTGTCTCTAAAAGTTGAGTGTGAGGTTGGTGGAGACTTGATGAGGTTATTGAACCGTCACTTCAACTAGTGTGTAGTAGGGCACAGGAAGTTGTTCCGTGGCACCTACACCAATTGAAGTAGAAGCTTATGATATTGATCATGAAGCTTGGATCAAGTCACTACTACCGAACCTCGTGGGGACGACAAGAACGCGTCTTTGCATCGTGAGTGGTACGGTGATCCTGTCTTGAAGGTCATGTTGCTAGACAACAATGAACCTACGAGCTATGGAGAAGCGATGGTGGGCCCAAATTCCGACAAATGGTTAGAGGCCATGAAATCCGAGATAGTATCCATATATCAGAACAAAGCATGGACTTTGATGGACTTGCCCGATGATCGGCAAGCCATTGAGATAAATGGATCTTTAAGAAGAAGACGGACATGGACGGTAATGTCACCGTCTATGAAGCTCGACTTGTGGCGAAGAGTTTTTTCACAAGTTCAAGGAGTTGACTACGATGAGATTTTCTCATCCGTAGCGATGCTTGAGTCTGTCGGAATCATGTTAGCATAAGCTGCATTTATGAAATCTGGCGAGATGGATGTCAAAATGAGTTTCCTTACCAGTTTTCGTAAGGAAAGGTTGTATGTGATACAATCGAAAGTTTTGTCGATCCTAAGGATGCTAAAAGTTATCTTTGGCTCCAAATGATCCTTTCTAAGGACCGGAGTAAGCATCTCGGAGTTGGAATGTGCGCTTTGATGAGATGATCAAAGATTTTGGGTTTATACAAAGTTTATGAGAAACTTGTATTTCCAAAGAAGTAAGTGGGAGCACTATAGAATTTCTGATGAGTATATGTTGTTGACATATTGATGATCGAAATGACGAGAATTTTCTCAGAAGCATATAGGGTTATTTGAAAGGTGTTTTTCAAATAGAAAACCTGGATTAGGCTACTTGAACAATAAGCATCAAGATCTATAAGATAGATCAAAATGTTTAATAATACTTTCAAATGAGCATGTACCTTGACATGATCTTGAAGGTGTTCAAGATGGATCACCAAAGAAGGAGTTCTTAGCTGAATTGTAAGGTATGAAGTTAAGACTTAAAGCTCGACCACGGCGGTAACAGAGAGAAAGGATTTAAGATTGTCCCTATGCCTTAGACATAGGCTCTACAAGATGCTATCTTGTGTACCGCACCGGAAGTGTGCCATGCCATGAGTCACTCAAGGGTACAAGAATGATCCAGAATGGATCATTGGACAGCATCAAAATTGTCCTTGGAGTAAATAAGGACATGTTTCTCGATTATGGAGGTGATAAAGAGTTCGGCATAAGGGTTACATCGATGCAAGCTTTAACACCTATCCGAAAGTGACTCGAGTAGCAAACCGGATACGTATAGTGGAGCAACCGTTTGGAATAGATCCAAGTGGAGCGTGGAAGCAGCATTTACAATATGACATAAGAGAATTGCATAGCACACACGGATCTGAAAGGTTCGCACCCGTTGACTAAAACCCGCTGACTAAAACCTCTCTCACAAGCAAAACATGATCAAACCTCGTAACTCATTGAGTCTTAATCACATGGTGATGTGAACTAGTTTAAGACACTAGTAGACTCTTTGGATGTTGGTCACATGGCGATGTGACCTATCACTGTTGATCACATGGCGATGTGAACTAGATTATTGACTCTAGTGCAAGTGGGAGACTGTTGGAAATATGCCCTAGAGGCAATAATAAATTAGTTATTATTATATTTCTTGTTCATGATAATCGTTTATTATCCATGCTATAATTGTATTGATAGGAAACTCAGATACATGTGTGGATACATAGACAACACCATGTCCCTAGTAAGCCTCTAGTTGACTAGCTCGTTGATCAATAGATGGTTACGATTTCCTGACCATGGACATTGGATGTCATTGATAACGGGATCACATCATTAGGAGAATGATGTGATGGACAAGACCCAATCCTAAGCCTAGCACAAAGATCGTAGTTCGTATGCTAAAGCTTTTCTAATGTCAAGTATCTTTTCCTTATACCATGAGATTGTGCAACTCCCGGATACCGTAGGAATGCTTTGGGTGTATCAAACGTCACAACGTAATCGGGTGACTATAAAGGTGCACTACGTATCTCCAAAAGTGTCTGTTGGGTTGGCACGAATCGAGATCGATTTGTCACTCCGTGTGACGGAGAGGTATCTCTGGGCCCACTCGGTAGGACATCATCATAATGTGCACAGTGTGATTAAGGAGTTGATCAGGGATGATGTGTTACGGAACGAGTAAAGAGACTTGCCGGTAACGACATTGAACAAGGTATCGGGATACCGATGATCGAATCTCGGGCAAGTACAATACCGCTAGACAAAGGGAATTGTATACGGGATTGACTGAGTCCTTGACATCGTGGTTCATCCGATGAGATCATCGTGGAACATGTGGGAGCCAACATGGGTATCCAGATCCCGCTGTTGGTTATTGACCGGAGAACGTCTCGGTCATGTGCGCTTGTCTCCGAACCCGTAGGGTCTACACACTTAAGGTTCGATGGCGCTAGGGTTATATAGGAAGCTTGTATGTGGTTACCGAATGTTGTTCGAGTCCCGGATGAGATCCTGGGCGTCACGAGGAGTTCCGGAATGGTCCGGAGGTAAAGAATTATATATAGGAAGTGCTGTTTGACCATCGGGACAAGTTTCGGTGATATCGGTATTGTAGGACCACCGGAGGGGTCCCTGGGCCCACCGGGTGGGGCCACCTGCCCGGGGGCCACATGGGCCCTAGGTGGTGCGCTTAGGCCTGCATGGGCCAAGGGGAACCAGCCCCAAGAGGCCCATGCGCATGAAACACTTGGAGAGGAAGAGTCCATAGAGGGAAGGCACCTCCGAGGTGCCTTGGGAGGATGGACTCCTTCCCCTCTTGGCCGCACCCTCCCTTGGAGGAGGGGGCAAGGCTGCGCCCTCCCCTCCTTGGCACCTATATAAAGGGGGAGGGAGGGGGCAGCACCTGAGCCCCGGGCGCCTCTCTCTCCCTCTCCAACACCTCCTTCTCCTCCGTAGTGCTTGGCGAAGCCTGCAGATTGCCACGCTCCTCCACCACCACCACGCCGTTGTGCTGCTGTTGGATGGAGTCTTCCTCAACCTCTCCCTCTCTCCTCGCTGGATCAAGGCGTGGGAGACGCCACCGGGCTGTACGTGTGTTGAACAGCGGAGGTGCCGCTCGCTCGGCACTAGGATCATCGGTGATCTGAATCACGGCAGTACGACTCCATCAACCCCGTTCACTTGAACGCTTCCGCTTAGCGATCTACAAGGGTATGTAGATGCACTCTCCTTCCCCTCGTTGCTAGTCTCTCCATAGATAGATCTTGGTGATACGTAGGAAAATTTTGAATTTCTGCTACGTTCCCCGACACGTCCATCATCGAGCCACCAACCAGCATCTTCATCGAGCGATTTGCACTAACACCACACCACTACATCGAGCTGTACGACTATGTCAGGCTACGAGCCAACATACTTCTTCGACACGACACGACATCGACAACCCGTCGCCATGAGGGACGCCTCCAAGCGACGAATCATTATCGACATGCAGCTGCAGTGTCAACACCAACACTTCATTGCCAAGGTCTTCATCAACATGGTCTTCACAAACATCATCGTCGACACACTGCCCGCCGCATTGTCCACAAGATGGACAACTAGCGTCCTCTGACAGATTTTTCTGCAAGACGCAACCTTAACGACGGCAATGACCACGTCACGACGACGACATCGACCGCGTCATCCACGACGGCACGACTGCATCGACACGGCGTCACTATAGTGACGACCCTACACGTCCACACGGTTCTGGCAAAACCGATGTGTGCTCGATGGGCTTCCTCCGGTCTTGGCAAAACCGGTGGACTCATCGCCGGCGGCACCCTTTGACATCCGCAAGGTGCATCATCCACGGCCGCAGCTCCGTCATAGCGCTTTTTGTTGCGCCTTCGGCTTTGTGCAACTTCATCATCCACGACGACCACGACTACCTCGACCACGGCTACATCACCATGATCGGCTACCTCGACATTGACATTAATGCGGAGAACAGACGGAAGCACAAGAGTTCAAATTCAGTCGTCATCGTCCGCTTCACTCCCGCTACGACTGAGGGGAAATGTTAGAAGTATATTTACGTTTAAGATAGAGATAAGAGATAAAGACATGAAAGGTTTCAACCACGTGTAACTTGTCCTCTACTCCAAGTCTCTCTCCCTCCATTGTACCTCTATATATACCCCATACACGGGTCAAACTAATACAACAATATTTATCCATCCTACAATTTTCTACAACTTCACGATAGATTCAGATTCTTGTACCCTCTTTCATCATGTTTGTGCAATGGCGTGACCTCCACTCTGATACGACATCTGAACACCATTCAATTTCGCTATTGACTGCGGCAATAAACTTCCCTCTGCTACCGCGAATAATAACTTTGGTGCTTACTCTTAAGTCTTAACATCTCATCATCAAACAAATGTGTCCACATTCAGCTTAACATAGCTCCAAGGAGGACGAGTCTAGCCTTCTCTCTTCACTTTTTGCTTTTTGGTGTAAAATTAGACAATAAACCTTTTAATAAACATAACTGCTTTGCACTGATGGTTGTGTGGTATTATCATGTACAAGATTCATCCCTCCGCATCCACCACAAGTACCAAGATCCGATTAAACTATTCAGTTGTGTCAAGAAGGTAGTACTCAAGAACAACTTCTCATGCGTCTGTTATCAATCGTACACGCCTTGGAGATGGTGTCGCACATACCCAAACCGAACCATACCTACCTGGCCATACGAGACTACTCTCTCCGTTTTTAAATATATAAGTCTTTGTAAAGATTGCACTAGATGGACTATATACATAGCAAAATGAATGAATCAAACTTAAAATGCATCTATATACATCCGTATGCAAAATTTGAAATTATTGTCTAATTTTACTTCCATAGGCCGGGAAAGCCGTGACTGCCCTGGGCCCCAAGAGGGGAGGGCCCTGGATACAAACTACAATACTAAACACTATATAATTATACAACACATTCGATAAATTGTTGAATACATAAAAGGAGTACCAATTTGTAGGAGCATAAGTTCACATCACATACTAATAAGGTGTGTTTGGTAGGGCGCATGAGGGCAAAAGTTCTCATTCCGACCCATTTTTGCTTGTTTGGTAGGGTGCATGGGCTCACCTAGACTATGCTCATCTGATGCATAAAAGGGCCCTCAGCCATGCTCATCTCATGCACCCCACACAGGGTGCATGGAGGCAGCCATGCTGGCCCTGACATTCGTCCCCACCCACTAGACCACATCCAGATATGTTTATATATTTAAAAAATGTTCACAAAAATTTATTTTTTCAGAAAAAATCACAATTTCTTTAAAATATTGAAAAAGTTTAGAATTTCAAAATTCTTAAACTTTCAGAATATGTTCATAATTTCAAATTTTGTTTAAATTTTCAATAAATGTTCAGAATTTCATTTCTTAGAAAAATTCAGAAATATTTGGAATTTCAAAAGAAAATCAAATTTGTTCCAATTTTGACAAAAAAAAATCAGAATTTCAAATTTTATTTAAATTTTTGTAAAATATTCAAAATTTGTTTAATTTTAAAAAACTGGAATTTTAAATATGTTGAAATTTTCAAAAAATTTCAGGATTTCAAAATTTATTTTAATTTGCCAAAAAATGTTTAGAATTTCAAATTTTGTTTAAATTTTCAAAATATGTTTAAATTTGTGTTCACTTTTTTTATGCTATTCATCATTCAAAAAAATATTCGAAGTTTGAAATTGTTCAGCATGTCTAAACACATGTTGGCTGCCAAACAAAGTCTCAGCTCAGCATGTCTCGGCACATACATCGCTGCCAAACAACAACAACTGCTTGGACTCAGCATGTCTATACTCAACATGTATGAGAGGAGAACAACTAGGCTGGGTCCATACATGCTACCAAACACACCTTTCAGTGTATACCACATGGGGGACAAACCAACCCGACTGGCGAAGTTGAGTCAGATTACATTGTTGGTCTCTCTTTACAATGGATTTCTCTCACTACGTTATGAAATTTATGATAACTAGACTCTTTGTTTAGATCAGTGCACAATTTTTCATTTAAGAAACGGGTATGCACCACATCAAACCAAGTGAATCTAACTGAGCATGTCAGATAATAGAATCATATGCAAAAGTATAAATAGACAACATTTTATGTTTTTCGTTGATTATAAAATGATACAAAGAGTTCACATGTCGTCAACCTAGTACCAAACCCAACTTGCACGTCACATTCCCCGAACCCTATAAGTTTCTACCAATGCACTTTCCTAATATATGCTTGAAACTACTATTAAGATATTTGTTCGTGATTTAGAAATCTATACCATGATATTTGATAATAACTAAAGATATATGAACACACACATAGGCATGTAAATATATGTGTATACACTATACGCTTTACGAAATAGAAAAAAAAATTAAAAAAATCCCAAGAAGGATAATTTTTGTTACAACATCAAATTAAATTTGACAAAACAAAATTTCCAATGATATACATTACAAGTGCATCACAAAGAATAATATAACTATTATTTAGAACCATTATTATGTGGCTAACACCAATAGCTAAATAGTAAAAAAATTATAAAAATATAATTGCAATATTGTACAATTATTTAGAAATAAGTATAAAAGTTTAGTATGAATAAATTATTTCTTTATAGGAGTGGCTTACGTAAGGGAGCCCAGCCTCGTCAACTACACGCCACTTGGCCCACGACAATAAGGAAGTCCTAGGAGGCGGAGACGGCATTCGTGCCTAGAGGACGACGACGCCCTAGATCAGATCTACCGCCATCTAAACCTAAACCTCTACTGCCTCATCTGTCTCATAGTATATGCTATCCGGACACATTAAGAATTGAACTACGTATCTACGCGATCATGATAAGCAGGAAAAGAAGAGGACGCGTGTATCTACTATATGATAAACGACACGACTGGACCTTAACGTAAGAGTGACGGATATGCTTCAGAACGCATAAGGACGTTGTCGATGATGAGAGCCTCCTCGCGAGGGAGGTGCGGCGGCACATTAACGACCACTGTCAACTCCCAATCCCTAATCACCGCTCGTGCCTCGTCAACACTAGAAACGAGCACCACCTTGACGCTCTCCTCAGCCTCAAGCTTGCCCTCGGCGGTATCATCACTCGGCATGGCAGCATCATGCACAATGGCGGCAGTATCACGCATCTCTATCATCCTCATCGTAGCCAAGATGTGAAAGGTGATGATGTACACTGTGCGGTCCATGGCCAGGCGAATGGCGATTAGCGCGGGGGTTGGAGCCACCATGGCTGCAACAGCTCGAACCGGAAACCTAGCGAGCGCGTGGCGGATCAATAAGTGCATGCCGTTTTCAGCTGTTGTGGCAAGAGTCGAAGCACGCGAGCGGATGCATGCGGGGGCGATGGTGGGATGTCCTCGTGGGCCAGCCCATAGACTGAGCAAAGAGAGCGACCGCCCTAGGCCCCAAAGAGGAGGAGTGCCCCAAATATTAAATATGATACTAACCACTATAATATCATCTATTAAGTCATATTAGCTATTATGTTCAAAAGATTATTGCATACATGTAAAATTAAATTGTAATTTTACAGGAGCAAATCAACATCATATCAAACTAACAACCAATCTGATAAAAGCTATAATGAATCTGATAGGTGACAATGAGCTTTGCTACTTGTTGTTTCCCAAAAAAGAAACGTCCCCCGAGGTAGGGGTATTTGCTAATGCGTAACGGCAATAAAAACGCGGGCGTGCCAGCATACATTTGTATACAAATAAATAAAAGACAATCACACATAGGGAAAAACTGCTTTATTAATACTCATGAGAATTATAAAGTGCAGTTTCCCACATGATTACATATGTTAAGCCATGGACAAGTACTTCTGGCTAATATCCAACTATTGTTGGGGTTCTGATTCCCGGAGCCTCGTGAGACAATCCGGTTAATTATATCTGCAGGTAAATATCGCAGAACACCTCTAATTAAGTTGCGTGATGGTTGTCGTCTTGAACCTGAAATATTCTCATGATATGTTGAGAAGTAAAAGTGGTAGACATGAATGTTCCAAGGCTTTGTCGGCCCTTGGTATGAAGCGTCCGGCCTCGCCGGCACCGGTTTCATAGTGAAGTCTCCAAAAATGTGTTCGGCCTCGTCGGTCGCGAACAAAGCGAGTCCAGCCTCGTCGGTGAGGACATGAATGATTTCCGGCCTCGTCGGTCGCGGAAAAGGAAAAGATCTCTTATGGCCAAAGGAGAAATATATCTAGCCTCGTCAGCCTAGATAGTGATGGATAATTCCGGCCTTGTCGGTCACAGAAAATGATTAATCTGCAACAGACTTGCTATGAAATATCAGGCCTCATAGACACCGAATGCTCAAACGAAGTGCGTTGGCACTGTTAATCATTTGCACGAGTTGCGAACCTATCGATCTGGCCGAGTGTCAATTCAAATTATGGAGTCCAGCTTATGAGTGAGCTACTGAGTGTACCACTCGATCGCCACATGATCTTGAGTGTACCACTAATATACGGGACTCGTCGCCGTCGCTCGCCGCGCTTCTTCGCCGCCGCCCAGCCCGCCGTCGTTGCCGCCGTCGCTTCGCCCTGGCCCGACGCGCTGCCCCAGCCCGCCGTCATTCGCCGTCGCTTCTGCCCTGCCCGCCCTCGTGCGTCGTCGCCGTCGCCGCCTTCGCCTTCGCCGCTTCTACCCGAGCGTCGCCCACCGCCTGCCGCCATCACTAGTAGAAAAAGGACCTTATGTGAGACACATTAAGACGGTTCAAACGGCTATGACATTAGTGCGTTGAACCTTTAAGACGGTCGCGCTTAACCCGTACTAAAGTGGTGGCTGGCGTCAAAGTCGGGGCGAGCCTTTAGTCGGTTTGTGGCACAAACCGGTCTTAAGCGACAACCTTTAAGACGGTTCGTGCCACGAACCGACACTAAAAGGGTCTAACCTATAGTCCCGGTTGGAGACAGAAACCGGGACTATAGGGCAATTTTCAAACTTGAAAAAATCATAACTAAATCATCGGTCGCGGAAAAGGGAAAGATCTCTTATGGCCAAAGGAGAAATATATCTAGCCTCGTCAGCCTAGATAGTGATGGATAATTCCGGCCTTGTCGGTCACAGAAAATGATTAATCTGCAACAGACTTGCTATGAAATATCAGGCCTCATAGACACCGAATGCTCAAACGAAGTGCGTTGGCACTATTAATCATTTGCACGAGTTGCGAACCTATCGATCTGGCCGAGTGTCAATTCAAATTATGGAGTCCAGCTTATGAGTGAGCTACTGAGTGTACCACTCGATCGCCACATGATCTTGAGTGTACCACTAATATACGGGACTCGTCATAGATTGAATCCATATACAACATGGAACTATTTCTCAATGCATCACTCGGGTGCCACATGATCATGAGTGTGCAACTATCAAGAATAATGGCCTTGCGATAAATCAACGCCATTAAAATCGTGGGCTGGGCTAATCACATCAGTTGATGGCCGTAAGATAGAGTGTGCTTATTTTTATCTCTCCATTGTTGTGGATATTCTGATCTCACCGATATTCGGTGCAGGTGTTGTGCCTCACAGATAGCTTGACATAGGCATTGCTCAATGGACCTAATTTCTGGCCATACGCACCAAGTGCTGGCCTTTATTATCTGGTCGTATCAATGACCGGCATGCACGGCTCAGGTTTACGTATACTCGTGTAGCCCTTGGTGCATGCACGTAACGTTTGGCATTTGAGTGTACCCATCTCTTTGCTTCTACAGATTTTGGGAGGAGCTCTGCTGCACCAAATGGGCTGCATGCAACTTTTACAACACAGATATTGACTAGAGACTAACGCTGCGCTTCGCCGCTCCGTTCTTCACTCGTCGGAGAACTCTTTTGTATCTAGAAGATTATTGAAATTGGTTGTTTTGTTTGGATTTTTCCATGTTGACCTATCTTTAAATTATGTTTTGGCGGTGTCTTTTTATTCGTATATCGTGTCAGGTTGATGTTGAAGATAGTATTTGTTTTGAGAGGAGAATCGAGTTGTTTGCTGCGTGGTTGCGGTGTCTTTACATTTTTTGACCCCATTGTCAGTCAGTGGTAGTCGTTTAAGCATCTTTGGAGTTCCCGTTCCATGATGAAACCGTGGAATTGTTGTTATAAATGCCCACATCGGCCAGCCCACGAAGCTCTCGTTTGCTTAGCTTTTTTCTGCTCACCCCACTATTAGCTCAGATAAATTGGCTATCTTTTTTAAATATGGAAAATTTAATTTAATTAAAATATGTTCAAGGATTTTAAAAATATTACAAATAATAAAAATAAATAATTTTAGAGTTCATTTGAAATGCTTTAATGTCTTATGGTTCGGCCCTCGTAATACCATTAATCCCGGTTCGCTCCTTGTCAACTATGTTCTCACCAAGAACACTCTCAAGAGGGCAGCCACGTTGGCCATTGGTCCCGGTTAAATGCGGACCTTTTGGTCCCGGTTCCACGCACGAACCGGGCCCAATGCGCCTCGCCTGGCCCATGACCATTAGTCCCGGTTTGTGCCACAAATCCGACTAAAGGTTGGTCCTCGTTCGCTCAGTAGTTTAGTCCCACTCGCCAACCGAAGGACGCTCACACCGGTTTATAAGCCCGTCCCTCTCTGCCTTGTTGAGCTCCTCTCAAAGTGAAAATAGATGCCCCTATACAGGGAATTTGACCTAAATTCATAGTGAATTTCTCTGAAATTCATAGAAATTTATTATGAATTTATGTTGAACTTTCTCTATAGGCGCATCTATGTTCATTTTTTAGTGAAGTTAATCACAAACTTGTGATTCACACAAATTTCAAAGAATTCAAATTTTAACTATTCAAATTTAAAAACTAATGGCACTAACAGAAAGTTTATAATTTTGCTGACCTAAAAACAAAAAGAATTAAAAATAAAGCAAAAAACAAAAGAAAATAAATAATGCAGAAAAAAACAAAAAAAACTGGAAACAAAATAAAAATAGAAACAATAAGTATTTTGTTGTAAGTAGAAACAAAATAAAATAAATAAAGCAACAAAGAAAACAAAAAAACAAAAAAAGTGTTTTCAAATTTGAAAACTAATGGCATTAACAGAAAGTTTATAATTTTTCTAAAACTAAAAGCAAAAAGAATTAAAAATTAAAATAAAAAACAAAAGAAAATAAATAATGTAGAAAACAAAACAAAAAAACTGGAAAAAACTAAAAATAGCAACAATAAGTATTTTGTTGTAAGTAGAAACAAAATAAAATAAATAAAGCAAGAAAGAAAATAAAAAAAAGGTGTTTTCAAATTTGAAAACTAATGACACTAACAGAAACTTTATAATTTTCCTAATACTAAAAGCAAAAAGAATTAAAAAATAAAGCAAAAAACAAAAGAAAATAAATAATGCAGAAAAAAAAAACAAAAACTGAAAAAAAAATAAAAATAGCAACAATAAGTAAAGAAAACAAAAAATGCCTCCCATCTGGGCCCCATGGCTGAATACGACTAGAAACCTTACCATGGGCCGTGATTCAGCCTTGAAGGCCCTGCAGCCCACAGCAAAGCAGTGTCGATTAGGCCCATAGGCCTGCAGTTGAAGGAGTTCGAGTGGGAAGATGCAGCGGAGCTTATAAATAGGTGCAGGCGCTCTCAACTAGCAAGGTGGGACTAAACTCCCACCAAAGACGCCGTGCAAGGTCATTGGTCGGTTGGTGCCACGAGCAGGACCAATCACCCCTGGTCCCGGTTCGTGGCACCAATACCAATAAACTTGATCCCGGTTGGTGGCACCAACCGACTAAGAATTATATTAGTCGGTTGGTGCCACGAACCGACTAAAACTTTGCTATATAAGTTCATACTTGGGAAATTTTCGCTCTCATCTCGCGATTTGCTTCGACGACGCCGACGCTGCCCAACGCTGCCCGCCGCCTTCGCCGTCGCCGTCACCGTTCGTCGTCGCCGTCGCTCGCGCCCTTCAGCCTTGCCCAACCCGCCGTCGTCGCCGTCGCCCGCCCTGCCCAAAGCTTCTTGCCCAAATGCCTCGCTTCGCGCCCTTGCCGCCGCCCAGCCCGCCCTCGTCACGTCGTCGCCGTCATGCTGTCCCGCCCGCCGTCGCCGTCATTGCCCCCTACCCGGCGTCGCCCATTGCCCCGTCGCCATCACTAGTAGAAAAAGGACCTTATGTGAGACACATTAGTACCGGTTCAAATGGCTATGCATTAGTGCCGGTTCGTGTTGAACCTTTAGTACCGGTTCGTGCCACGAACCGGTACTAAAGGGGTGGTGGCAGATCAAGGCCGTGTCGGGTTCGACGAGCCCCTTTAGTCCGGTTTGTGGCACAAACCGGTACTAAAGGCCAACCTTTAGTAATAGTTCGTGCCACGAACCGACACTAAAGGGGTCTAATGACACTAATGTAAACTTTATAATTTTCCTAATACTAAAAGCAAAAAGAATTAAAAAATAAAGCAAAAAACAAAAGAAAATAAATAATGCAGAAAAAATACAAAAAACTGAAAAAAAATAATAATAGCAACAATAAGTAAAGAAAACAAAAAAATGCCTCCTCATCGGGCCCCATGGCCTGAATGACTAGAAACCTTACCATGGGCCGTGATTCAGTTCGCAGGCCCTGCAGGCCCACAGGCAAAGCAGTGTCAGATTAGGCCCATAGGCCTGCAGTTCAGAGGAGTTCGAGTGGGAAGAGGCAGCGGAGCTTATAAATAGGTGCGGGGCGCTCTCAACTAGCGAGTGGGACTAAACTCCCACCAGCACGCCGCTGTGCAAGGTCATTGGTCCCGGTTGGTGCCACGCAGGACCAATCTCACCACTGGTCCCGGTTCGTGGCACCATGGGACCAATAAGCTACGGTTGGTGGCACCAGCAGGGACAATAAACAATCGGTTGGTGGCACCAACCGACTAAAATATATTCGTCCCGGTTGGTGCCACGAACCGGGACTAAAGGCTTTGCTATATAAGTTCATACTTGGGAAATTTTCACTCTCATCTCGCAGTTGCCGCCCCGACGACGCCGACGCCGCCAAGCTGCCCCAACGCTGCCCGCCGCCCCTGCCGTCGCCGTCGCCGTCACCCGTGCCCGTCGTCGCCGTCGCTCGCGCCCTTCGACGCGCCGCCCGGCCCGCCCGTCGTCGCCGTCGCCCGCGCCCACAGCCCGGCAGCGCTGACCCGCCCGTCGCCGTCGCTCGCGCCCCTGCCCCGGCCCGCCCTCGTACGTCGTCGCCGTCGCCCTGTCCCGCCCTTCGTCGCCGTCGCCCCCCTACCCCGAGCGTGCGCCCACTGCCCCGTCGCCATCACTAGTAGAAAAAGGACCTTATGTGAGACACATTAGTACCGGTTCAAACGGCTATGCATTAGTGCCGGTTCGTGTTGAACCTTTAGTACCGGTTCGTGCCACGAACCGGTACTAAAGGGGTGGTGGCAGGCTGGCGTCAGGCCGGGGCCCCACGAGCCCCTTTAGTCGGTTTGTGGCAAACCGGTACTAAAGGACAACCTTTAATACCGGTTCGCGCGAACCGACACTAAAGGTCTAACCTATAGTCCCGGTTGGAGACACAAACCGACTATAGGGCAATTTTCAAACTTGAAAAAATCATAACTAAATCATCGGTCGCGGAAAGGAAAGATCTCTTATGGCCAAGGAGAAATATATCTAGCCTCGTCAGCCTAGATAGTGATGGATAATTCCGGCCTTGTCGGTCACAGAAAATGATTAATCTGCAACAGACTTGCTATGAAATATCAGGCCTCATAGACACCGAATGCTCAAACGAAGTGCGTTGGCACTGTTAATCATTTGCACGAGTTGCGAACCTATCGATCTGGCCGAGTGTCAATTCAAATTATGGAGTCCAGCTTATGAGTGAGCTACTGAGTGTACCACTCGATCGCCACATGATCTTGAGTGTACCACTAATATACGGGACTCGTCATAGATTGAATCCATATACAACATGGAACTATTTCTCAATGCATCACTCGGGTGCCACATGATCATGAGTGTGCAACTATCAAGAATAATGGCCTTGCGATAAATCAACGCCATTAAAATCGTGGGGCTGGGCTAATCACATCAGTTGATGGCCGTAAGATAGAGTGTGCTTATTTTTATCTCTCCATTGTTGTGGATATTCTGATCTCACCGATATTCGGTGCAGGTGTTGTGCCTCACAGATAGCTTGACATAGGCATTGCTCAATGGACCTAATTTCTGGCCATACGCACCAAGTGCTGGCCTTTATTATCTGGTCGTATCAATGACCGGCATGCACGGCTCAGGTTTACGTATACTCGTGTAGCCCTTGGTGCATGCACGTAACGTTTGGCATTTGAGTGTACCCATCTCTTTGCTTCTACAGATTTTGGGAGGAGCTCTGCTGCACCAAATGGGCTGCATGCAACTTTTACAACACAGATATTGACTAGAGACTAACGCGCGCTTCGCCGCTCCGTTCTTCACTCGTCGGAGAACTCTTTTGTATCTAGAAGATTATTGAAATTGGTTGTTTTGTTTGGATTTTTTCCATGTTGACCTATCTTTAAATTATGTTTTGGCGGTGTCTTTTTATTCGTATATCGTGTCAGGTTGATGTCGAAGATAGTATTTGTATTGAGAGGACAAACGAGTTGTTTGCTGCGTGCTTGCGGTGTCTTTACATTTTTTGACCCCATTGTCAGTCAGTGGTAGTCGTTTAAGCATCTTTGGAGTTCCCGTTCCATGATGAAACCGTGGAATTGTTGTTATAAATGCCCACATCGGCCAGCCCACGAAGCTCTCGTTTGCTTAGCTTTTTTCTGCTCACCCCACTATTAGCTCAGATAAATTGGCTATCTTTTTTAAATATGGAAAATTTAATTTAATTAAAATATGTTCAAGGATTTTAAAAATATTACAAATTATAAAAATAAATAATTTTAGAAAATTTTGATGAATTTTAAATATATTCATGAATTTTAAAATCCACAAGTTAAATATATTTTCCAAATTTAAATTTTTTAATAAATATGATTGAATATAAAAATGTGAATTGTATTTTTTTATTATTCACAAATTTTAATAAGCGCTCATGAATGAAAATGTGTAAAAAATGAAAAAGAGAAGGAGAAATAGAACTAAACAACACACAACCATACGTGTACGACCCTCAGTGATCCCACAACCCTCGAAGAACCAGAACGCTTAAATTATGGGGCTTTCAAATTTTAAAATGTTCACAGACATTTAACATGATTATGAAATATCCATGAATTTAATAAATATTAAAATGAATCTAAAAATGTGAATTGTAATTATTATTTTTACTTTTAATGTTCAAATTTTAATAAGTGCCCATGAATTACAATGTGTAAAAAATAAAACCGAGAAGGAGAAATAAAATTAAACAGGACACACCTTACAGGTAGGGCCCTCAGCGGTTTCACAACCCTCGAAGCACCAGAACGCTTCAAATCATGCGAGCTTATTATCTCTATAGACTAGCCTTTTACAATTAGTCTTTAAAATTTCATGGGCTGCAACTTTTACAACACGGATATTGACTAGCCTTTTACAATTAGTCTTTAAAATTTCAGGCCGAAGTTCACACTGGTTCAGCCATGAAAATTTGCAAAGTGCTGTTAAGACTGATCCATGTACGTTCAGAGCAACATACTACTAGCCCATACCATCTCACAAGTTTGTTGATCTCTTTCATTTGCATCAAACTTTTGTACCACGTATGCGATGCATGTTGACCTAGTGCGCACCACTTGCATACTCTCATGCTTCTTTCATGAAACCAGTACCATTGGATGCACGGACGTATCGATGTGTCCGCTGCAGTCGAACAGCTTGCCCCTGATCGATCATCTGCGCGTGAGCACCCTGATGGACGGCCATGTACAGCAGCCTGCTCGCGGTTGGTTCTGTATGAGCCTTGTACTGATTTTGGGTAGCCTTCCCATGCACCGCTGCAGTCGAACAGCTTGCCCCTGATCGATCATCTGCGCGTGAGCACCCTGATGGACGGCCATGTACAGCAGCCTGCTCGCGGTCGGTTCTGTATGAGCCTTTGTACTGATTTTGGGTAGCCTTCCCATGCATCGAAGGAGTAAAGTTTATCAAGGTACCCACACCACTGTAGATCAAGGACTACCTCGACCTGTATTTAGCTCGGTGTAAACTGATCAAATTTTCTAACTCATCTCGTTCACCTGCAAATGTATATGGGTCGGGGAACCAATCTCATGAACGGTGTAAACCAATCTAATTACCTACATGGGTTGGCGAACTAATCAACGACCTGTGTAAACCGATCACATTTTCTGCCTCAACCCTACTCATCATCTGCACCTGTACCTATATTCTACCTGCTTGTTTTACGCGACAAGCATCAACAACAAATCTTGTAGTTTGTACCAGTGAGTAACAATTTTGTAGACCGGACAAACCAATCTTATTTTCCGAGGCAACAAAGATCGGAAGAACCAATCTATTTCTTCTCAAGGCAACATATTAGGTTGGTGTGAACCAAACCATTTTTCCGAGGCAACAAAGATCGGGATGAACCAATCCATTTTCCGGGCAACATATTTGAATGGTGTGAACCAATCTAATTTTTCGAGCCACAAAGATCGGATAAACCAATCTATTTTTCTGAGGCAACATATTTGACTGGTGTGAACCAATCTAATTTTCCCGTCTGATTTGTCCCGCATCCCCTTGAAGCAAAACGCCACCCGCCTTCACCGCCACCGGCGAAGCAAAAAATGTCGGTTTCCAGCAAAATCAAAAGACGGTTGGAGCAATTTTTAGGCTGGTTCCAGCAAAATCAAAACAAAAACAAAGGGCTGGTAGCAAAAACTCTTGATGCTTCGAGCAAGACTCTGGTAGTAGCAAAATGGCAACTCCTATAGTAGCAAAAATCCGAGACGGTTGCAGCAAAAAGAAAGCCATCGCCGCCATCGACCAACACCGCCGTTGGTGGATGTAGCAAAATTATCTTCGGTTCCAGCAAAATCAAAATATGATTGTAGCAAAATTTTCTTCGTTACCAGCAAAATCAACGCATGGTTGTAGCAAAATCGACTCGAAAAAACAGGCGATGTCATGGAGATGGACTAGCAAAAATTCGCAAAACACCAGTAGTAACAAAACCCAAAACGGTTGTAGTAAAGTGGTTTGCTGGTTCCAGCAAAAAATCACCATGGTAGCAGATTTGAGGTGAGTGGGTGGTAGCAAAAACATGGGTTGGTTCCAGCAAAAAAACATGATGATAGAAAAATCTTGTTGCGGCGGTCATGGAGAGGAGCGCAACCAGCTGCAGGCGGCAATGGCGACGAGCACTGGTTGCAGCACGCTCGTCGCCACATGCAGCAGCGGTGTTTGGGCTGTCGTGGCGGCGCGTGTGCAAGGACCACCCCCTTGCAGTAGCTCCGCGAGAGAAAAATGGGGCAGCATCTGATGCCTTTAGTAGCACCGCTCATGGTGATTGTGCACGATGGAAAAAGGAAGGAAGCACCACCGGCTATGGCTGCTGTAGGAAAGGGAAGAGAACGAGCAGATCTTAATGGGGGCAGGCGGGAGGTTGAAGGAGAGGGAAGAAAGAAGATACGACTAGGAGTCCACGGGAAAGGATACGATAAGGATAGGAGCGGGAGGGCGGCTGCGGAAGCAACAAGGGACACGTGGCATGCGTGGTGTTCGCTGGATCGGGGTGATCGAACGTCGCGCACGAGACCGTCCCAATCGCTAGCCGGTGTGTCGGAAGCCAACGTTTCCCTGTATAGAATAGTGCGGACAAAATTACTGTCCTGACCTATAATGCTAAAAAAAATCCCGAGTTGGTCTCGTTTCGGATTTTTTTTTGAATATAATCTTTTTTGTTGACGCCAACATCCCTGGCGTCTGGGTTTCAAGGGAGACGCCACGCACCCTGGCGTCTGGCTCCTGGCCCGCACGACCTACCTCACTGTTGACCCGCTGACGTGGCAAAGGGGTCAGACGCTAGGGTTCATGGCGTCTGGCCCTGGTAAGTGGATAACGGCGCAGGCCAGCCCACCCATCACCATCTCATCTTCTCCCTGGCTGCGCCTCACGATCACGAACAGAGAGGGCTCTGTTCGTCGCCTCTCTTCTCCCTCACACCCGCCCCCCCCCCCCCCCGATCTACTCCATCCTCCGCTCAAACTCGTAGATCTGACCCCCCCCCCCCTCAAAGCATCCTTGAGGTATATTCTCCCCCATTCCCTCCAATTTGTTTTGGTTTTCCCCTCTCTTTTTGGATGCATTATTTCACATTAGGTGATTTTACATGAGTAGATTATTTCTTTGTTTCAGGAATATGTTTGTAGTTGGTGGATGATTATGTAGGTAGTTTAGTTGGATATGTAGGCAAAAACAATTCGGGTTTATTTATATGTTGTGCACCAATAGACTTAGTTTGATAATTTGGTTGAATTATAGATGATGTATGCATGTGCTAGTAAATTAGTTATATGTTCACAAGCAAATATATTTAGGAAAAATATGATATGTGGTATGACAATACGATTGAATATATAGATTGCATAATATTTTTGGCAAAAGAGACGATGGAAGTCGATGATTGTGTGTGACATGATTTGTTCAATAGATTGGTATGGGTACTCGTATATGATATGTAATTATTAGAATTGTCAATAGGAATGCTTTAAGACATGTTGCATATGAATAAATTTTGCATAACTTGGAGAAGCAAATTTTATTGTTTGTAATTGTAGTTCATGTTGTGATTTGTTTGGTAGGATGGCGGATGATGATGGACCTTGGTATGACAGATTAATCGAGGAGTTTGTTAGGGAACATCTGCTCGTGCCATTGCGAACGGAAATGTAAGAAGCAAGAGTTATCAATTTTCGTTGTTTCTCATTTGTGTTCCTGTATTGATAAAAAAATAACTTTATTTGCAGCCTGTAGTTGCTATGCGCATGAGGGGTCATGCCGCTGATGACTTCCCTTACAACGTGCGGTACGAGCCGTACATTCGGAGATTGGGTCTTCTCCCATTCGTGTTGCAGTTTAAGCGACGCCCTCCGCCGGTGAACCACATGGCGCTGACCGCACTTGTGGATCGTTGGAGGCCCGAGACTCACTCCTTCCACCTTCCATGTGGGGAGATGACAATGACCCTAGAGGACATGGCTATGATAAGTGGCCTTCCTATCAATGGACAAGCTGTTACCGGTCATGTCAGCGCCGTTAATTGGCGAGCTCGGGTTGGCATTTTGATAACCCACAAGTATAGGGGATCAATTGTAGCCTCTTTCGATAAGTAAGTGTGTCGAACCCAACGCGGAGCTAAAGGTAGAACAAATATACCCTCAAGTTCTATCAACCACCGATACAACTCTAAGCACGCTTAACATTCGCTTTACCTAAAACAAGTATGAAACTAGAAATACTTTGTAGGTGTTGTTGGATAGGTTCTGTAAGAATATAAAGAGCACGTAAATAAAAAGTAGGGGCTGTTTAGGTAAAGAAGCAATAAAGTTAGTATAGCGAGTGTGGAAAAGTGGTGGTAGGAGTTGCGAAATTGTCCCTAAGCAATTGACTACTTTACTAGACCGATAGCAAGTTTTATGTGGGAGAGGCCACTGCTAGCATGTCATCCCTGACTTGGAATTGTATGCACTTATGATTGGAACTATTAGCAAGCGTCCGCAACTACTAACGTTCAATAAGGTAAAACCCAACCATAGCATTAAGATATATCGGTCCCCCTTCAATCCCATATGCATCAATTTCTATGCTAGGTTGAAGCTTCTGTCACTCTCGCCCTCCAATACATAGTCCTATCAACATACAACTAACCCTATGGTGTGATCCACGCGCGCGCTCATATGATGGGCACCAAAGGACAGAAACATAACCACAAGCAAATTAAAGCAATCATAGCAATTCACCAATTACCGATAGGACAACGAAAATCTACTCAGACATCATAGGATGGCAACACATCATTGGATAATAATATGAAGCATAAAGCACCATGTTCAAGTAGAGGATACATCGGGTTGCAGGAGAGAGGACCGCTGTAGATAGAGGGGGGAAGGTGATGGAGATGTTGGTGAAGATGGCGGAGGTGTTGGTGTAGATTGCGGTGATGATGATGGCCCCGGCGGCGTTCCGGCGCCACCGGGAGAGATGGTGAGAGAGACCCCCTCCTTCTTCTTCTTACTTGACCTTCTCCCTAGATGGGAGAAGGGTTTCCCCTCTGGTCCATGGTCTCCATGGCGTGGGAGGGGCTAGAGCCCCTCCGAGACTGGATCTGTCTCTCTGTCTCACTCTGTTTCCGTGTTCTGGATTCTGCCCTTTCACCTTTTCTTTTATAACCGGAGATCCATAACTCCGATTAGATTGAAACCTTCGCCACGATTTTTTTCTTCTGAAAATTAACTTTCTTGCGGCAAAAGAAGAGCAACAACTGCCTTACGTGGTGCCCGCGAGGGTCAGGGGCGCGCCCGTGCCTCGTGGCCCCCCCGGGCACCGTCTCGCGTTGATTCTTCTTTCCAAATATCACAAATATTCCAAAAATATTCTTCGTCCGTTTTTATCCCGTTTGGACTCCGTTTGATATGGGTTTTCTGCGAAACATAAAACATGCAACAAACATGAACTGGCACTGGGCACTTGATCAATATGTTAGTTCCAAAAATAATATAAAAAGTTTCCAAAAGTATATGAAGGTTGTAGAATATTGGCATGGAACAATCAAAAATTATAGATACAACGGAGACGTATCTGCATCCCCAAGCTTAATTCCTGCTCGTCCTCGAGTAGGTAAATGATAAAAAAGATAATTTTTGATGTGGAATGCTACCTAGCATAATCTTGATCTCATAATCTAATCATCGCATGAATATTAAGACACGAGTGATTCAAAGCAATAGTCTATCATTTGACATTAAGACAATAATACTTCAAGCATACTAACCAAGCAATTATTTTCTCTCAACATAACATAGCCAAAGAAACCTCATCCCTACAAAATGCTACCATCATGCACAACCCCGATGACAAGCCGAGCAATTGGTTCCTACTTTTTGACGCGCTTCAGCCTTTTCAACCCTCACGCAATACATGAGCGCAAGCCATGGATATAGCACTATGGGTGGAATAGAATATGATGATGGAGGTTTGTGTGAGAAGACAAAAAGGAGAAAGTCTCACATCGACGCAGCTAATCAACGGGCTATGGAGATGCCCATCTATTGATGTCAATGCGAGGAGTAGGGATTGCCATGCAATGAATGCACTAGAGCTATAAGTATATGAAAGCTCAAACTGAAACTAAGTAGGTGTGCATCCAACTTGCCTGCTCATGAAGACCTAGGGCATTTGAGGAAGCCCATCGTTGGAATATACAAGCCAAGTTCTATAATGAAAATTCCCACTAGTATATAAAAGTGATAACTCAAGAGACTCTCTATATGAAGAACATGGTGCTACTCTGAAGCACAAGTGTGGTAAAAGGATAGTAACATTGCCCCTTCTCTCTTTTTCTCTCATTTTTTTTGTGGGCTTCTTTGGCCTTTTTTTTATTTGGGCTTCTTTGGCCTCTTTTATTTATTTTTAAAGTCCGGAGTCTGATCCCAACTTGTGGGGGAATCATAGTCTCCATCATCCTTTCCTCACCGGGGCAATGCTCTAATAATGATGATCATCACACTTTTATTTACTTACAATTCAATATTACAACTCAATACCATAACAAGGATATGACTCTATATGAATGCCTCCGGCGGTGTACCAGGATGTGCAATGATCTAGCATAGCAATGACATCAAAAAAGGACAAGCCATGAAAAAATCATGCTAGCTATCTTACGGTCATGCAAAGCAATATGACAATAAATGCTTAAGTCATGTATATGATGTTGATGGAAGTTGCATGGCAATATATCTCGGAATGGCTATGGAAATGCCATGATAGGTAGGTATGGTCGCTGTTTTGAGGAAGATGTAGGAAGGCTTATGTGTGATAAAGCGTATCGTATCACGGGATTTGGATGCACCGGCCAAGTTTGCACCAACTCTCGAGGTGAGAAAGGGAAATGCACGGCACTGAAGAGGCTAGCAATGATGGAAGGGTGAGAGTGCGTATAATCCATGGACTCATATTAGTCATAAAGAACTCATATACTTATTAGAAAAGTTTATTAGCCCTTGAAGCAAAGTACCACTAGTAGAAAAGGGGCAATGGTCCAGCCGGGTCAGCCCATTAGTCCTTGTTCAGTCGTAACCGGGACCCATGGTGGCATTGGACCCGGTTCGTGAGCCCCGGGGGCCGGCCGGGCCACGTGGGCCATTGGTCCCGGTTCGTCTGGACCTTTTGATCCTGGTTGATGGGACGATCCGGGACCAATGGGCCTCGCTCCTGGCCCACCACCATTGGTCCCGGTTGGTGGCTTGAACCGGGACCAAAGGCTGCCCTTTAGTCCCAGTTCATGCCACCAACCGGGACCAATGAGGTGCCTATATATACCCCCTCGCGTAAGAGCAGAGCACACTGCTCTGTTTTTTCTGGCCGCCGAGGGGGAGAGGGCTTGGTGGTGCTCTAGCTCACCTCCTATGCACACAAGGTGTTCGATGGAATGCCCGAGCCACACTACTTCAGCTTTCTCCTCTCCAAGCTCGACCTCCAAGCTCCATTTTCCTCAATATTTGTCTAGGTTTAGCGGTCTGTCACGCCCCGTCCCCGTCTTCACCGCCACGATCACCAGCGCCGATCTCATCGCCCGGCACCACCGTGGTGAGCCTCTTGTTCTTATCTTCTTTCCGAAAGGAAAAATATTCTTACTTGTATGTTTAGATAGATACTTGTATTATTGTCTTACTTTTATTATTGCATCTTATATAGTGCGATGGTTTTGGTATCCGCCCCCGTCGGCCCTCGTCCTGTCTATGATTCGGATGTGGTATATATTATCTTTTCATAACTATTTGGTTCATTTATTGTTTATGAAAATTATGCCGACCAATGTGACATAGATTTTATTTATCTAGGATTATCACACTTTTATTTACTTACAATTCAATATTACAACTCAATACTATAACAAGGATATGACTCTATATGAATGCCTCCGACGGTGTACCGGGATGTGCAATGATCTAGCATAGCAATGACATCAAAAAAGGACAAGCCATGAAAAAATCATGCTAGCTATCTTACGGTCATGCAAAGGAATATGACAATAAATGCTCAAGTCATGTATATGATGTTGATGGAAGTTGCATGGCAATATATCTCGGAATGGCTATGGAAATGCCATGATAGATAGGTATGGTCGCTGTTTTGAGGAAGATGTAGGAAGGCTTATGTGTGATAGAGCGTATTGTATCACGGGATTTGGATGCACCGGCGAAGTTTGCACCAACTCTCGAGGTGAGAAAGGGAAATGCACGGCACTGAAGAGGCTAGCAATGATGGAAGGGTGAGAGTGCGATAATCCATGGACTCACATTAGTCATAAAGAACTCATATACTTATTACAAAAGTTTATTAGCCCTTGAAGCAAAGTACCACTAGTAGTAGAAAAGGGGCAATGGTCCAGGCCAGGTCAGCCCATTAGTCCCGGTTCAGTCCGTAACCGGGACCCATGGTGGCATTGGACCAGGTTCGTGAGCCGAGGGCGGCGGCCACGTGGGCCATTGGTCCCGGTTTATGCGGACCTTTTGATCCCGGTTGATGGGACGAACCGGGACCAATGGGCCTCGCTCTGACCCACCATCATTGGTCCCGGTTGGTGGCTTGAACTGGACCACAGGCTGCCCTTTAGTCCCAGTTCATGCCACCAACCGGGACCAATGAGGTGCCTATATATACTCCGTCGCGTAAGAGCAGAGCACACTGCTCTGTTTTTTCTGGCCGCCGAGGGGGAGAGGGCTTGGTGGTGCTCTAGCTCACCTCCTATGCACACAAGGTGTTCGATGGAATGCCCGAGCCACACTACTTCATCTTTCTCCTCTCCAAGCTCGACCTCCAAGCTCCATTTTCCTCAATATTTATCTAGGTTTAGCGGTCATCACGCCTGGTCCCGTCTTCACCGCCGTCGATCACCCGCGCCGATCTCATCGCTGCACCACCGTGGTGAGCCTCTTTTTCTTATCTTCTTTCTGAAAGGAAAAATATTCTTACTTGTATGTTTAGATAGATACTTGTATTATTGTCTTACTTTTATTATTGCATCTTATATAGTGCGATGGGTTTGGTATCCACACCCGTCGGCCCTCGTCCTGTCTATGATTCGGATGTGGTATATATTATCTTTTAATAACTATTTGGTTCATTTATTGTTTATGACAATTATGTCGACCAATGTGACATAGATTTTATTTATCTAGGATTATCACACTTTTATTTACTTACAATTCAATATTACAACTCAATACTATAACAAGGATATTTCTCTATATGAATGCCTCCGGCGGTGTACCGGGATGTGCAATGATCTACCATAGCAATGACATCAAAAAAGACAAGCCATGAAAAAATCATGCTAGCTATCTTACGGTCATGCAAAGCAATATGACAATAAATGCTCAAGTCATGTATATGATGTTGATGGAAGTTGCATGGCAATATATCTCGGAATGGCTATGGAAATGCCATGATAGGTAGGTATGGTCGCTGTTTTGAGGAAGATGTAGGAAGGCTTATGTGTGATAGAGCGTATCGTATCACGGGATTTGGATGCACCGGCGAAGTTTGCACCAACTCTCGAGGTGAGAAAGGGAAATGCACGGCACTGAAGAGGCTAGCAATGATGGAAGGGTGAGAGTGCGTATAATCCATGGACTCACATTAGTCATAAATAACTCATATACTTACCTCTTGTTCTTATCTTCTTTCTGAAAGGAAAAATATTCTTACTTGTATGTTTAGATAGATACTTGTATTATTGTCTTACTTTTATTATTGCATCTTATATAGTGCGATTGTTTTGGTATCCGCCCCCGTCGGCCCTCGTCCTGTCTATGATTCGGATGTGGTATATATTATCTTTTCATAACTATTTGGTTCATTTATTATTTATGACAATTATGCCGACCAATGTGATATAGATTTTATTTATCTAGGAGGTTGTAGAACCGGAAATTCCAACCGACCCTATTGTCGAGAGGTTAAATTTAGTTGAAGAAGAAAACAATTTCTTGAAGGAAAAAATAAGAAAAATTGAGGAGGAGAAGATGATATTGGAGTTGCATGTTGCGGATGTCGTCGATGATCACAAGATCAAGATGGATGCAATGCGCTTGAAGATTAGAAAGATTAGAAAATATGCCATTCATACCGAGGCTTGCTATCATTATGCCGTTGGATCAGTTGTTACCTTGGTTGCGATTATGATCGCATTTGTTTTCGCATTGAAATGTTTTACATAGTTTCAATGTATGGTTTAATTAATTTAGATGCTCTGCAGAGCTTTATGTTGTTAGATGAGAACCATATATGTACTTTGGTTTTAATGTGATGATGAACTTCTATTAATTTGGTCACTTAATCATCTATTCATGATGTTTTGTAATGATTTTTGACACACTTAATTATATATAATGCACGCAGATGAACCGGCAATGGATGTACGGTGACAGACGCACATCCGAGTACATTAAGGACGTGCATAATTTTCTCGAAGTTGCTGAGGCAAACAAGCAGAATCGTTTTATGTGTTGTCCATGCCCTACATGTGGGAATACGAATTCTTACTCTGACCGGAAAATCCTTCACACCCACCTGCTTTACAAGGGTTTCATGCCACACTATAATGTTTGGACGAGGCACGGAGAAATAGGGGTTATGATGGAAGACGGCGAAGAAGAAGAGTACGATGACAACTATGTGCCCCCTGAATACGGTGATGCTGCTGAAGATCAAGAGGAACCAGACGATGTGCACGATGATGCTGCAACGGGCGAAGCTGCTGAAGATCAAGAGGAACCAGACGATGTGCCCGATGATGATGATCCTCCATGGGTCATTGTCGATGCAAGGACACAATGCGAAAATCAAAAGGAGAAGCTGAAGTTCGATCGCATGTTAGAGGATCACAAAAAGGGTTGTACCCCAATTGCGAAGATGGCAACACAAAGCTCGGTACCGTCTTTGGAATTGCTGCAATGGAAAGCAGAGAATGTTGTGCTTGACAAAGGATTTGAGAAGCTACTGAAAATATTGAAGAAGAAGCTTTCAAAGGATAACGAATTGCCCGACAGTACATACGCAGCAAAGAAGGTCGTATGCCCTCTAGGATTGGAGGTGCAGAAGATACATGCATGCCCTAATGACTGCATCCTCTACCACGGTGCATACAAGGATCTGAACGCATGCCCGGTATGCGGTGCATTACGGTATAAGATCGGACGAGATGACCCTGGTCATGTTGACGGTGAGCCCCCCAGGAAGAGGTTCCTGCGAAGGTGATGTGGTATGCTCCTATAATACCACGGTTGAAACGTCTGTTCAGAAACGGAGAGCATGCCAAGTTGATGCGATGGCACAGTGAGGACCGTAAGAAAGACAGGAAGTTGAGAGAACCCGCTGACGGGTTGCAGTGGAGAAAAATCGAGAGAAAGTATTGGGATGAGTTTGCAAGTGACCCAAGGAACGTATGGTTTGCTTTAAGCGCGGATGGCATTAATCCTTTCGGGGAGCAGAGTAGCAATCACAGCACCTGGCCCGTGACTCTATGTATGTATAACCTTCCTCCTTGGATGTGCATGAAGTGGAAGTTCATTATGATGCCAGTTCTCATCCAAGGCCCTAAGCAACCCGGCAACGACATTGATGTGTACCTAAGGCCATTAGTTGAAGAACTTTTATAGCTATGGAATGGAAACGGTGTACGTAAGTGGGATGAGCACAAATAGGAGGAATTTGACCTAAAGGCGTTGCTGTTCATGACCATCAACGATTGGCCCGCTCTCAGTAACCTTTCAGGACAGACAAACAAGGGATACCACGCATGCACGCACTGTTTACTTGACACCAATAGTATATACAGGAAGCTGCAGGAAGAATGTGTACCAGGCCATCGTCGATTTCTTCCAACCAACCATCAATGTCGAAAGAAAGGCAAGCATTTCAAAGCGAGGCAGATCACCGTAAGAAGCCCGCCATGCGTGCGGTGATCACGTACTTGCTATGGTCAATGATTTACACGTAATCTTTGGAAAGGGTCCCGGCGCACTAGCTGATCCGAATGACGCTGAGGGACACGCATCCATGTGGAAGAATAAATCTATATTTTGGGACCTACCCTACTGGAAAGACCTAGAGGTCCGCTCTTCAATCGACATGATGCACGTGACGAAGAACCTTTGCGTGAACCTGCTAGGCTTCTTGGGCGTGTATGGAAAGACAAAAGATACACCTGAGGCACGGGAGGACCTGCAACGTTTGCACGAAAAAGACGGCATGCCTCCGAAGCAGTATGAAGGTCCAGCCAGCTACGCTCTTACGAAAGAAGAGAAATAAATCTTCTTTGAATGCCTGCTCAGTATGAAGGTCCCGACTGGCTTCTCGTCGAATATAAAGGGAATAATAAATATGCCAGAAAAAGTTTCAGAACCTAAAGTCTCATGACTGCCACGTGATTATGACGCAACTGCTTCCGGTTGCATTGAGGGGCTTCTATCGGAAAAGCGTCCGATTAGCCATTGTGAAGCTATGTGCATTCCTCAATGCAATCTCTCGAAGGTGATCGATCCAGAAATCGTACCAAAGGCAAAGGTGTGATGTGGCGCAATGTCTTGTCGGGCTTTGAGCTGGTGTTCCCACCATCCTTCTTCAATATCATGACGCCCGTCCTAGTTCATCTAGTCGACGAGATTGTCATTACGGGGCCCGTATTTCTACACAATATGTTCCCCTTTGAGAGGTTCATGGAGTCCTAAAGAAATATGTCTCAGAATCAGCTTAGGCCAGAAGGAAGCATCTCCATGGGCCATCAAACAGAGGATGTCATCGGGTTTTGTGTTGACTTCATTCCTGGCCTTAAGAAGATAGGTCTCCCTAAATCGCGGTATGAGGGGCGACTGTCTGGAAAAGGCACGCTTGGAAGGGACTCAATAATATGCAGGGACGGATATTCTTGGTCTCAAGCACACTACATAGTTCTACAGAACTCTAACTTGGTGACCCCTTATGTCGATGAACACAAGAACATTCTGCTCTCCAAACACCCGGAGCGGCGACGATCGGATTACATGTGAACACATCAAGACTTTCAAGAGGTTGTTGGAAACACGTCTCGTGAGGTGACAACACTGTTTGTGATGAGTTGTACTTGTTGTCGAGGACCATCTTCGATTTATTACGATTTGGAAAGGATATGAGATAAATGGGAATACATTTTACACGATTGACCAAGATCAAAAGAGCACCAACAAAAACAGCGGTGTCCGCTTTGATGCAACAACCGAGAGGGGAAAGGACACATATTATGGTTACGTAGTGGACATATGGGAACTTGACTACGGACATGATTTTAAGGTCCCTTTGTTTAAGTGTAAATGGGTCAATCTGTCGAGGCGGGGAATGCAGTGTAGACCCACGATGCGGAATGACAACAGTGGATCTGAAAAATCTTGGGTACACTGACGAACCGTTCGTCCTAGCCAATGATGTGGCATAGGTTATCTATGTGAAGGACATGTGTACCAGACCGAGGAAAAGAAAAGATAAGGAGCGAATACATCATAAGATGAGCCAAAGCGCCACATAGTTCTTTCAGGAAAAAGGGACATCATGAGAGTGGAGGGCAAGACAGACATGTCTGAAGATTATGAAAAGTTTCATGAAATTCCTCCCTTCAAAGTCAAGGCTGACCCCAGCATCCTGATAAACGATGAAGATTATCCATGGTTACTGCGCAATAAGCAAATGACACAAGCGAAGAAAAATTGAAGACTTTCTCCCGCAACTATTATGATGATACCATGCCAACTTTGTAATGCATTTGTATGATACCATTGTCCGTTTTGTACATGCACATGTTATGTGGGTGAAATTATGATACCATGCCAACTTTCAACTTTTTTAGAGTTCATTTGAAATGCTTTAATGTCTTATGGTTCGGCCCTCGTAATACCATTAATCCCGGTTCGCTCCTTGTCAACTATGTTCTCACCAAGAACACTCTCAAGAGGGCAGCCACGTTGGCCATTGGTCCCGGTTCGTCTGGACCTTTTGGTCCCGGTTCCACGCACGAACCGGGCCCAATGCGCCTAGCCCCTGGCCCATGACCATTAGTCCCGGTTTGTACCACAAATCCGGACTAAAGGGTTGGTCCTCGTTGCGCTCAGAGTTTAGTCCCACCTCGCCAACCGAAGGGCGCTCACACCGGTTTATAAGCCCGTCCCTCTCTGCCTTGTTGAGCTCCTCTCAAAGTGAAAATAGATGCCCCTATACAGGGAATTTGACCTAAATTCATAGTGAATTTCTCTGAAATTCATAGAAATTTATTATGAATTTAGGTTGAACTTTCTCTATAGGCACATCTATGTTCATTTTTTAGTAAAGTTAATCACAAACTTGTGATTCACACAAATTTCAAAGAATTCAAATTTTAACTACTCAAATTTGAAAACTAAAGGCACTAACAGAAAGTTTATAATTTTGCTTACCTAAAAGCAAAAAGAATTAAAAATAAAGCAAAAAACAAAAGAAAATAAATAATGCAGAAAAAAACAAAAAAACTGAAAACAAAATAAAAATAGCAACAATAAGTATTTTGTTGTAAGTAGAAACAAAATAAAATAAATAAAGCAACAAAGAAAACAAAAAAACAAAAAAAGTGTTTTCAAAATTGAAAACTAATGGCATTAACAGAAAGTTTATAATTTTTCTAAAACTAAAAGCAAAAAAGAATTAAAAAATAAATCAAAAAACAAAAGAAAATAAATAATGTAGAAAACAAAACAAAAAACTGGAAAAAAATTAAAAATAGCAACAATAAGTATTTTGTTGTAAGTAGAAACAAAATAAAATAAATAAAGCAAGAAAGAAAATAAAAAAAAGTGTTTTCAAATTTGAAAACTAATGACACTAACAGAAACTTTATAATTTTCCTAATACTAAAAGAAAAAAGAATTAAAAAATAAAGCAAAAAACAAAAGAAAATAAATAATGCAGAAAAAAAACAAAAAACTGGAAAAAAATAAAAATAGCAACAATAAGTAAAGAAAACAAAAAATGCCTCCATCGGGCCCCATGGCCCGAATCGACTAGAAACCTTACCATGGGCCAGGATTCAGGCCCATGAGGCCCTGCAGGCCCACAGGCAAAGCAGTGTCAGATTAGGCCCATAGGCCTGCAGTTCAGAGGAGTTCGAGTGGGAAGAGGCAGCGGAGCTTATAAATAGGTGTGGGGCGCTCTCAACTAGCGAGGTGGGACTAAGCTCCCACCAGCACGCCGCTGTGCAAGGTCATTGGTCCCGGTTGGTGCCACGAACCGGGACCAATCCCACCCTTTGGTCCCGGTTCGTGTGGCACCAACCCAATGCCTTGGTCCCGGTTGGTGGCACCAACCGGACTAAGAATATATTAGTCGGTTGGTGCCACAGGGACTAAAACTTTGCTATATAAGTTCATACTTGGGAAATTTTCATTCTCATCTCGCGATTTGCCGCCCGACGACGCCGACGCCAACTTGTTGCTGCCCACGCTGCCCGCCGCCCCGCTGTCGCCGTCGCCGTCACCGTGCCGTCGTCGCCGTCGCTCGCGCCTCGGCGCGCCCGCCGCCCGTCGTCGCCGTCGCCGCGCCCTGCCCCGCCAGCGCTGCCCATCGCCCGTCGCTGCCGTCGCTCGCGCCCAAGCACGCCCGCCCGCCCTCGTCGTCGTCGCCCGTCGCCTGTCTACGCCCTTCGCCGTCGCCCCCTACCGGCGTCGCCCGCCCGTCGCCATCACTAGTAGAAAAAGGACCTTATGTGAGACACATTAGTACCGGTTCAAACGGCTATGCATTAGTGCCGGTTCGTGTTGAACCTTTAGTACCGGTTCGTGCCACGAACCGGTACTAAAGGGTGGTGGTAGGCGTCGGCGACGAGCCTTTAGTGGGTTTGTGGCACAAACCGGTACTAAAGGCCAACCTTTAATGCCGGTTCGTGCCACGAACCGACACTAAAGGGGTCTAACCTATAGTCCCGGTTGGAGACACAAACCGGGACTATAGGGCAATTTTCAAACTTGAAAAAATCATAACTAAATCATCGGTCGCGAAAAAGGGAAAGATCTCTTATGGACAAAGGAGAAATATATCTAGCCTCGTCAGCCTAGATAGTGATGGATAATTCCGGCCTTGTCGGTCACAGAAAATGATTAATCTGCAACAGTCTTGCTATGAAATATCGGGCCTCATAGACACCGAATGCTCAAACGAAGTGCATTGGCACTGTTAATCATTTGCACGAATTGCGAACCTATCGATCTGGCTGAGTGTCAATTCAAATTATGGAGTCCAGCTTATGAGTGAGCTACTGAGTGTACCACTCGATCGCCACATGATCTTGAGTGTACCACTAATATACGGGACTCGTCATAGATTGAATCCATATACAACATGGAACTATTTCTCAATGCATCACTCGGGTGCCACATGATCATGAGTGTGCAACTATCAAGAATAATGGCCTTGCGATAAATCAACGCCATTAAAATCGTGGGGCTGGGCTAATCACATCAGTTGATGGCCGTAAGATAGAGTGTGCTTATTTTATCTCTCCATTGTTGTGGATATTCTGATCTCACCGATATTCGGTGCAGGTGTTGTGCCTCACAGATAGCTTGACATAGGCATTGCTCAATGGACCTAATTTCTGGCCATACGCACCAAGTGCTGGCCTTTATTATCTGGTCGTATCAATGACCGGCATGCACGGCTCAGGTTTACGTATACTCGTGTAGCCCTTGGTGCATGCACGTAACGTTTGGCATTTGAGTGTACCCATCTCTCTGCTTCTACAGATTTTGGGAGGAGCTCTGCTGCACCAAATGTGCTGCATGCAACTTTTACAACACATATATTGACTAGAGACTAACGCGCGCTTCGCCGCTCCGTTCTTCACTGGTCGAAGAACTCTTTTGTATCTAGAAGATTATTGAAATTGGTTGTTTTGTTTGGATTTTTTCCATGTTGACCTATCTTTAAATTATGTTTTGGCGGTGTCTTTTTATTTGTATATCGTGTCAGGTTGATGTTGAAGATAGTATTTGTTTTGAGAGGAGAATCGAGTTGTTTGCTGCGTGGTTGCGGTGTCTTTACATTTTTTGACCCCATTGTCAGTCAGTGGTAGTCGTTTAAGCATCTTTGGAGTTCCGTTCCATGATGAAACCGTGGAATTGTTGTTATAAATGCCCACATCGGCCAGCCCACGAAGCTCTCGTTTGCTTAGCTTTTTCTGCTCACCCCACTATTAGCTCAGATAAATTGGCTATCTTTTTTAAATATGGAAAATTTAATTTAATTAAAATATGTTCAAGGATTTTAAAAATATTACAAATTATAAAAATAAATAATTTTAGAAAATTTTGATGAATTTTAAATATATTCATGAATTTTAAAAATCCACAAGTTAAATATATTTTCCAAATTTAAATTTTTAATAAATATGATTGAATATAAAATGTGAATTGTATTTTTTATTATTCACAAATTTTAATAAGCGCTCATGAATGAAAATGTGTAAAAATGAAAAAGAGAAGGAGAAATAGAACTAAACAACACACAACCATACGTGTACGACCCTCAGTGATCCCACAACCCTCGAAGAACCAGAACGCTTAAATTATGGGGCTTTCAAATTTTAAAAATGTTCACAGACATTTAACATGATTATGAAATATCCATGAATTTAATAAATATTAAAATGAATCTAAAAATGTGAATTGTAATTATTATTTTTACTTTTAATGTTCAAATTTTAATAAGTGCCCATGAATTACAATGTGTAAAAAATAAAACCGAGAAGGAGAAATAAAATTAAACAGGACACACCTTACAGGTAGGGCCCTCAGCGGTTTCACAACCCTCAAGCACCAGAACGCTTCAAATCATGCGAGCTTATTATCTCTATAGACTAGCCTTTTACAATTAGTCTTTAAAATTTCATGGGCTGCAACTTTTACAACACGGATATTGACTAGCCTTTTACAATTAGTCTTTAAAATTTCAGGCCGAAGTTCACACTGGTTCAGCCATGAAAATTTGCAAAGTGCTGTTAAGACTGATCCATGTACGTTCAGAGCAACATACTACTAGCCCATACCATCTCACAAGTTTGTTGATCTCTTTCATTTGCATCAAACTTTTGTACCACGTATGCGATGCATGTTGACCTAGTGCGCACCACTTGCATACTCTCATGCTTCTTTCATGAAACCAGTACCATTGGATGCACGGACGTATCGATGTGTCCGCTGCAGTCGAACAGCTTGCCCCTGATCGATCATCTGCGCGTGAGCACCCTGATGGACGGCCATGTACAGCAGCCTGCTCGCGGTTGGTTCTGTATGAGCCTTGTACTGATTTTGGGTAGCCTTCCCATGCACCGCTGCAGTCGAACAGCTTGCCCCTGATCGATCATCTGCGCGTGAGCACCCTGATGGACGGCCATGTACAGCAGCCTGCTCGCGGTCGGTTCTGTATGAGCCTTGTACTGATTTTGGGTAGCCTTCCCATGCATCGAAGGAGTAAAGTTTATCAAGGTACCCACACCACTGTAGATCAAGAACTACCTCGACCTGTATTTAGCTCGGTGTAAACTGATCAAATTTTCTAACTCATCTCGTTCACCTGCAAATGTATATGGGTCGGGGAACCAATCTCATGAACGGTGTAAACCAATCTAATTACCTACATGGGTTGGCGAACTAATCAACGACCTGTGTAAACCGATCACATTTTCTGCCTCAACCCTACTCATCATCTGCACCTGTACCTATATTCTACCTGCTTGTTTTACGCGACAAGCATCAACAACAAATCTTGTAGTTTGTACCAGTGAGTAACAATTTTGTAGACCGGACAAACCAATCTTATTTTCCGAGGCAACAAAGATCGGAAGAACCAATCTATTTCTTCTCAAGGCAACATATTAGGTTGGTGTGAACCAAACCATTTTTCCGAGGCAACAAAGATCGGGATGAACCAATCCATTTTCCGGGGCAACATATTTGAATGGTGTGAACCAATCTAATTTTTTCGAGCCACAAAGATCGGATAAACCAATCTATTTTTCTGAGGCAACATATTTGACTGGTGTGAACCAATCTAATTTTTCGAGCCACAAAGATTGGATAAACCAATCTATTTTCCCGAGGCAACATATTTGACTGGTGTGAACCAATCTAATTTTCCCGTCTGATTTGTCCCGCATCCCCTTGAAGCAAAACGCCACCCGCCTTCACCGCCACCGGCGAAGCAAAAAATGTCGGTTTCCAGCAAAATCAAAAGACGGTTGGAGCAATTTTTAGGCTGGTTCCAGCAAAATCAAAACAAAAACAAAGGGCTGGTAGCAAAAACTCTTGATGCTTCGAGCAAGACTCTGGTAGTAGCAAAATGGCAACTCCTATAGTAGCAAAAATCCGAGACGGTTGCAGCAAAAAGAAAGCCATCGCCGCCATCGACCAACACCGCCGTTGGTGGATGTAGCAAAAATTATCTTCGGTTCCAGCAAAATCAAAATATGATTGTAGCAAAAATTGTCTTCGTTTCCAGCAAAATCAACGCATGGTTGTAGCAAAATCGACTCGAAAAAACAGGCGATGTCATGGAGATGGACTAGCAAAAATTCGCAAAACACCAGTAGTAACAAAACCCAAAACGGTTGTAGTAAAGTGGTTTGCTGGTTCCAGCAAAAAATCACCATGGTAGCAGATTTGAGGTGAGTGGGTGGTAGCAAAAACATGGGTTGGTTCCAGCAAAAAAAAACATGATGATAGAAAAAATCTTGTTGCGGCGGTCATGGAGAGGAGCGCAACCAGCTGCAGGCGGCAATGGCGACGAGCACTGGTTGCAGCACGCTCGTCGCCACATGCAGCAGCGGTGTTTGGGCTGTCGTGGCGGCGCGTGTGCAAGGACCACCCCCTTGCAGTAGCTCCGCGAGAGAAAAATGGGGCAGCATCTGATGCCTTTAGTAGCACCGCTCATGGTGGTTGTGCACGATGGAAAAAAGGAAGGAAGCACCACCGGCTATGGCTGCTGTAGGAAAGGGAAGAGAACGAGCAGATCTTAATGGGGGCAGGCGGGAGGTTGAAGGAGAGGGAAGAAAGAAGATACGACTAGGAGTCCACGGGAAAGGATACGATAAGGATAGGAGCGGGAGGGCGGCTGCGGAAGCAACAAGGGACACGTGGCATGCGTGGTGTTCGCTGGATCGGGGTGATCGAACGTCGCGCACGAGACCGTCCCAATCGCTAGCCGGTGTGTCGGAAGCCAACGTTTCCCTATATAGAATAGTGCGGACAAAATTACTGTCCTGACCTATAATGCTAAAAAAAAATCCCGAGTTGGTCTCGTTTCGGATTTTTTTTTGAATATAATCTTTTTTGTTGACGCCAACATCCCTGGCGTCTGGGTTTCAAGGGAGACGCCACGCACCCTGGCGTCTGGCTCCTGGCCCACACGACCTACCTCACTGCCCCCCATAAAGCATCCTTGAGGTATATTCTCCCCATTCCTCCAATTTGTTTTGGTTTCCCTCTCTTTTTGGATGCATTATTTCACATTAGGTGATTTTACATGAGTAGATTATTTCTTTGTTTCAGGAATATGTTTGTAGTTGGTGGATGATTATGTAGGTAGTTTAGTTGGATATGTAGGCAAAAACAATTCGGGTTAATTTATATGCTGTGCACCAATAGACTTAGTTTGATAATTTGGTTGAATTATAGATGATGTATGCATGTGCTAGTAAATTAGTTATATGTTCACAAGCAAATATATTTAGGAAAAATATGATATGTGGTATGACAATACGATTGAATATATAGATTGCATAATATTTTTTGCAAAAGAGACGATGAAAGTCGATGATTGTGTGTGACATGATTTGTTCAATAGATTGGTATGGGTACTCGTATATGATATGTAATTATTAGAATTGTCAATAGGAATGCTTTAAGACATGTTGCATATGAATAAATTTTGCATAACTTGGAGAAGCAAATTTTATTGTTTGTAATTGTAGTTCATGTTCTGATTTGTTTGGTAGGATGGCGGATGATGATGGACCTTGGTATGACAGATTAATCGAGGAGTTTGTTAGGGAACATCGTGCTCGTGCCATTGAGAACGGAAATGTAAGAAGCAAGAGTTATCAATTTTCGTTGTTTCTCATTTGTGCTCCTGTATTGATAAAAAAATCACTTTATTTGCAGCCTGTAGTTGCTATGCGCATGAGGGGTCATGCCGCTGATGACTTTCCTTAGGGCCATTAGTACGAGCCGTACATTCGGAGATTGGGTTTTCTCCCATTCGTGTTGTAGTTTAAGCGACGCCCTCCGGCCGGCGAACCACGCTGGCGCTGACCGCACTTGTGGATCGTTGGAGGCCGAGACTCACTCCTTCCACCTTCCCTGTGGGGAGATGACAATGACCCTATAGGACATGGCTATGATAAGCGGCCTTCCTATCAATGGACAAGCTGTTACCGGTCATGTCAGCGCCGTTAATTAGCGAGCTCGGGTTGGCATTTTGATAACCCACAAGTATAGGGGATCAATTGTAGCCTCTTTCGATAAGTAAGTGTGTCGAACCCAACGAGGAGCTAAAGGTAGAACAAATATACCCTCAAGTTCTATCAACCACCGATACAACTCTCACATACGCTTAACATTCGCTTTACCTAAAACAAGTATGAAACTAGAAATACTTTGTAGGTGTTGTTGGATAGGTTTTGTAAGAATATAAAGAACATGTAAATAAAAAGTAGGGGCTGTTTAGGTAAAGAAGCAATAAAGTTAGTATAGCGAGTGTGGAAAAGTGGTGGTAGGAGTTGCGAAATTGTCCCTAAGCAATTGACTACTTTACTAGACCGATAGCAAGTTTTATGTGGGAGAGGCCACTGCTAGCATGTCATCCCTGACTTGGAATTCTATGCACTTATGATTGGAACTATTAGCAAGCGTCCGCAACTACTAACGTTCATTAAGGTAAAACCCAACCATAGCATTAAGATATATCGGTCCCCATTCAATCCCATATGCATCAATTTCTATGCTAGGTTGAAGCTTCTGTCACTCTCGCCCTCCAATACATAGTCCTATCAACATACAACTAACCCTATGGTGTGATCCGCGCGCGCTCTCATATGATGGGCACCAAAGGACAGAAACATAACCACAAGCAAATTAAACCAATCATAGCAATTCACCAATTACCGACAGGACAACGAAAATCTACTCAGACATCATAGGATGGCAACACATCATTGGATAATAATATGAAGCATAAAGCACCATGTTCAAGTAGAGGATACATCGGGTTGCAGGAGAGAGGACCGCTGTAGATAGAGGGGGGAAGGTGATGGAGATGTTGGTGAAGATGGCGGAGGTGTTGGTGTAGATTGCGGTGATGATGATGGCCCCGGCGGCGTTCCGGCGCCACCGGGAGAGAGGGTGAGAGAGACCCCCTCCTTCTTCTTCTTGCTTGACCTTCTCCCTAGATGGGAGAAGGGTTTCCCCTCTGGTCCATGGTCTCCATGGCGTGGGAGGGGCTAGAGCCCCTCCGAGATTGGATCTGTCTCTCTGTCTCTCTCTGTTTCCGCATTCTGGATTCTGCCCTTTCACCGTTTCTTTTATAACCGGAGATCCATAACTCCGATTAGATTGAAACCTTCGCCACGATTTTTCTTCTGAAAATTAACTTTCTTGCGGCAAAAGAAGAGCAACAACTGCCTTATGTGGTGCCCACGAGGGTCGGGCGCGCCTTATAAATGGCACCCTCGGGCACCGTCTCGCGTTGATTCTTCTTCCCAAATATCACAAATATTCCAAAAATATTCTCCGTCCGTTTTTATCCCGTTTGGACTCCGTTTGATATGGGTTTCTGCGAAACATAAAACATGCAACAAACAAGAACTGGCACTGGGCACTGGATCAATATGTTAGTCCCAAAAATAGTATAAAATGTTGCCAAAAAGTATATGAAGGTTGTAGAATATTGGCATGGAACAATCAAAATTATAGATACAACAGGCGTATCTGCATCCCCAAGCTTAATTCCTGCTCGTCCTCGAGTAGGTAAATGATAAAAAAGATATTTTTTGATGTGGAATGCTACCTAGCATAATCTTGATCTCATAATCTAATCATGGCATGAATATTAAGACACGAGTGATTCAAAGCAATAGTCTATCATTTGACATTAAGACAATAATACTTCAAGCATACTAACCAAGCAATTATGTCCTCTCAACATAACATAGCCAAAGAAATCTCATCCCTACAAAATGCTCCCATCATGCACAACCCCGATGACAAGCCGAGCAATTGGTTCCTACTTTTTAACGCGCTTCAGCCTTTTCAACCCTCAAGAAATACATGAGCGCAAGCCATGGATATAGCACTATGGGTGGAATAGAATATGATGATGGAGGTTTGTGTGAGAAGACAAAAAAGGAGAAAGTCTCACATCGACGCGGCTAATCAACGGGCTATGGAGATGCCCATCTATTGATGTCAATGCGAGGAGTAGGGATTGCCATGCAACGAATGCACTAGAGCTATAAGTATATGAAATCTCAAACTGAAACTAAGTAGGTGTGCATCCAACTTGCTTGCTCATGAAGACCTAGGGCATTTGAGGAAGCCCATCGTTGGAATATACAAGCCAAGTTCTATAATGAAAATTCCCACTAGTATATAAAAGTGATAACTCAAGAGACTCTCTATATGAAGAACATGGTGCTACTCTGAAGCACAAGTGTGGTAAAAGGATAGTAACATTACCCCTTCTCTCTTTTTCTCTCATTTTTTTGGTGGGCTTCTTTGGCCTTTTTTTATTTGGGCTTCTTTGGCCTCTTTTATTTATTTTTAAAGTCCGGAGTCTCATCCCAACTTGTGGGGGAATCATAGTCTCCATCATCCTTTCCTCACTGGGCAATGCTCTAATAATGATGATTATCACACTTTTATTTACTTACAATTCAATATTACAACTCAATACTATAACAAGGATATGACTCTATATGAATGCCTCCGGCGGTGTACCGGGATGTGCAATGATCTAGCATAGCAATGACATCAAAAAAGGACAAGCCATGAAAAAATCATGCTAGCTATCTTACGGTCATGCAAAGCAATATGACAATAAATGCTCAAGTCATGTATATGATGTTGATGGAAGTTGCATGGCAATATATCTCGGAATGGCTATGGAAATGCCATGATAGGTAGGTATGGTCGCTGTTTTGAGGAAGATGTAGGAAGGCTTATGTGTGATAGGCGTAATGTATCACGGGATTTGAATGCACCGGCGAAGTTTGCACCAACTCTCGAGGTGAGAAAGGGAAATGCACGGCACTGAAGCGGCTAGCAATGATGGAAGGGTGAGAGTGCGTATAATCCATGGACTCACATTAGTCATAAAGAACTCATATACTTATTAGAAAAGTTTATTAGCCCTTGAAGCAAAGTACCACTAGTAGAAAAGGGGCAATGGTCCAGGCCGGTCAGCCCATTAGTCCCGGTTCAGTCGAACCGGGACCCATGGTGGCATTGGACCCGTTCGTGAGCCCCGGGGGCCGGCCGGGACACGTGGGCCATTGGTCCCGGTTTGTCTGGACCTTTTGATCCCGGTTGATGGGACGAACCGGGACCAATGGGCCTCGCTACTGGCCCACCACCATTGGTCCCGGTTGGTGGCTTGAACCGGGACCAAAGGCTGCCCTTTAGTCCCAGTTCATGCCACCAACCGGGACCAAAGAGGTGCCGATATATACCCTCACAGAAGAGCAGAGCACACTTTGCTCTGTTTTTTCTGACGCCGAGGGGAGAGGGCTTGGTGGTGCTCTAGCTCACCTCCTATGCACACAAGGTGTTCGATGGAATGCCCGAGTCACACTACTTAAGCTTTCTCCTCTCCAAGCTCGACCTCCAAGCTCCATTTTCCTCAATACTTGTCTAGGTTTAGCGGTCCGTCACGTCCCGTCCCCGTCTTCGCCGCCGTCGATCACCCGCGCCGATCTCATCGCCGGCACCACCGTGGTGAGCCTCTTGTTCTTATCTTCTTTCTGAAAGGAAAAATATTCTTACTTGTATGTTTAGATAGATACTTGTATTATTGTCTTACTTTTATTATTGCATCTTATATAGTGCGATGGTTTTGGTATCCGCCCGTCGGCCCTAAATCACATCTATGATTCGGATGTGGTATATATTATCTTTTCATAACTATTTGGTTCATTTATTGTTTATGACAATTATGCCGACCAATGTGACATACATTTTATTTATCTAGGATTATCACACTTTTATTTACTTACAATTCAATATTACAACTCAATACTATAACAAGGATATGACTCTATATGAATGCCTCCGTGATGTACCGGGATGTGCAATGATCTAGCATAGCAATGACATCAAAAAGGACAAGCCATGAAAAAATCATGCTAGCTATCTTACGGTCATGCAAAGCAATATGACAATAAATGCTCAAGTCATGTATATGATGTTGATGGAAGTTGCATGGCAATATATCTCGGAATGGCTATGGAAATGCCATGATAGGTAGGTATGGTCGCTGTTTTGAGGAAGATGTAGGAAGGCTTATGTGTGATAGAGCGTATCGTATCACGGGATTTGGATGCACCGGCGAAGTTTGCACCAATTCTTGAGGTGAGAAAGGGAAATGCACGGCACTGAAGAGGCTAGCAATGATGGAAGGGTGAGAGTGCGTATAATCCATGGACTCACATTAGTCATAAAGAACTCATATACTTATTACAAAAGTTTATTAGCCCTTGAAGCAAAGTACCACTAGTAGAAAAGGGGCAATGGTCCAGGCCGGGTCAGCCCATTAGTCCCGGTTCAGTCCAGAACCGGGACCCATGGTGGCATTGGACCCGGTTCGTGAGCCCCGGGGGCCGGCCGGGCCACGTGGGCCATTGGTCCCGGTTTGTCTGGACCTTTTGATCCCGGTTGATGGGACGAACCGGGACCAATGGGCCTCGCTCCTGGCCCACCACCATTGGTCCCGGTTGGTGGCTTGAACCGGGACCAAAGGCTGCCCTTTAGTCCCAGTTCATGCCACCAACCGGGACCAATGAGGTGCCTATATATACCCCTCGCAGAAGAGCGAGCACACTTTGCTCTGTTTTTTTACGCCCGAGGGGAGAGGGCTTGGTGGTGCTCTAGCTCACCTCCTATGCACACAAGGTGTTCGATGGAATGCCCGAGCCACACTACTTCAGCTTTCTCCTCCAAGCTCGACCTCCAAGCTCCATTTTCCTCAATATTTGTCTAGGTTTAGCGGTCTGTCACGCCCGTCCCGTCTTCACCGGCCGTCGATCACCCGCGCCGATCTCATCGCCCGGCACCACCGTGGTGAGCCTCTTGTTCTTATCTTCTTTCTGAAAGGAAAATATTCTTACTTGTATGTTTAGATAGATACTTGTATTATTGTCTTACTTTTATTATTGCATCTTATATAGTGCGATGATTTTGGTATCCGCCTGGCCGGCCCTCGTCTGTCTATGATTCGGATGTGGTATATATTATCTTTTCATAACTATTTGGTTCATTTATTGTTTATGACAATTATGCCGACCAATGTGACATAGATTTTATTTATCTAGGATTATCACACTTTTATTTACTTACAATTCAATATTACAACTCAATACTATAACAAGGATATGACTCTATATGAATGCCTCCTGCGGTGTATCGGGATGTGCAATGATCTAGCATAGCAATGACATCAAAAAAGGACAAGCCATGAAAAAATCATGCTAGCTATCTTACGGTCATGCAAAGCAATATGACAATAAATGCTCAAGTCATGTATATGATGTTGATGGAAGTTGCATGGCAATATATCTCGGAATGGCTATGGAAATGCCATGATAGGTAGGTATGGTCGCTGTTTTGAGGAAGATGTAGGAAGGCTTATGTGTGACGTATCGTATCACGGGATTTGGATGCACCGGCGAAGTTTGCACCAACTCTCGAGGTGAGAAAGGGAAATGCAACCTTTGAAGAGGCTAGCAATGATGGAAGGGTGAGAGTGCGTATAATCCATGGACTCACATTAGTCATAAAGAACTCATATACTTATTACAAAAGTTTATTAGCCCTTGAAGCAAAGTACCACTAGTAGAAAAGGGGCAATGGTCCAGGCCGGGTCAGCCCATTAGTCCGGTTCAGTCCAGAACCGGGACCCATGGTGGCATTGGACCCGGTTCGTGAGCCCCGGGGGCCGGCCGGGCCACGTGGGCCATTGGTCCCGGTTTGTCTGGACCTTTTGATCCCGGTTGATGGGACGAACCGGGACCAATGGGCCTCGCTCCTGGCCCACCACCATTGGTCCCGGTTGGTGGCTTGAACCGGGACCAAAGGCTGCCCTTCAGTCCCAGTTCATGCCACCAACCGGGACCAATGAGGTGCCTATATATACCCCCTCGCGTAAGAGCAGAGCACACTGCTCTGTTTTTTCTGGCCGCCGAGGGGGAGAGGGCTTGGTGGTGCTCTAGCTCACCTCCTATGCACACAAGGTGTTCGATGGAATGCCCGAGCCACACTACTTCAGCTTTCTCCTCTCCAAGCTCGACCTCCAAGCTCCATTTTCCTCATTATTTGTCTAGGTTTAGCGGTCTGTCACGCCCCGTCCCCGTCTTCACCGCCGTCGATCACCCGCGCCGATCTCATCGCCGGCACCACCGTGGTGAGCCTCTTGTTCTTATCTTCTTTCTGAAAGGAAAAATATTCTTACTTGTATGTTTAGATAGATACTTGTATTATTGTCTTACTTTTATTATTGCATCTTATATAGTGTGATGGTTTTGGTATCCGCCCCCGTCGGCCCTCGTCTTGTCTATGATTCGGATGTGGTATATATTATCTTTTCATAACTATTTGGTTCATTTATTGTTTATGACAATTATGCCGACCAATGTGACATAGATTTTATTTATCTAGGATAATCACACTTTTATTTACTTACAATTCAATATTACAACTCAATACTATAACAAGGATATGACTCTATATGAATGCCTCCGTGATGTACCGGGATGTGCAATGATCTAGCATAGCAATGACATCAAAAAAGGACAAGCCATGAAAAAATCATGCTATCTATCTTACGGTCATGCAAAGCAATATGACAATAAATGCTCAAGTCATGTATATGATGTTGATGGAAGTTGCATGGCAATATATCTCGGAATGGCTATGGAAATGCCATGATAGATAGGTATGGTCGCTGTTTTGAGGAAGATGTAGGAAGGCTTATGTGTGATAGAGCGTATCGTATCACGGGATTTGGATGCACCGGCGAAGTTTGCACCAACTCTCGAGGTGAGAAAGGGAAATGCACGGCACTGAAGAGGCTAGCAATGATGGAAGGGTGAGAGTGCGTATAATCCATGGACTCACATTAGTCATAAAGAACTCATATACTTATTACAAAAGTTTATTAGCCCTTGAAGCAAAGTACCACTAGTAGAAAAGGGGGCAATGGTCCAGGCCGGGTCAGCCCATTAGTCCCGGTTCAGTCCAGAACCGGGACCCATGGTGGCATTGGACCCGGTTCGTGAGCCCCGGGGGCCGGCCGGGCCACGTGGGCCATTGGTCCCGGTTTGTCTGGACCTTTTGGTCCCGGTTGATGGGACGAACCGGGACCAATGGGCCTCGCTCATGGCCCACCACCATTGGTCCCGGTTGGTGGCTTGAACCGGTACCAAAGGCTGCCCTTTAGTCCCAGTTCATGCCACCAACCGGGACCAATGAGGTGCCGATATATACCTCGCGAAGAGCAGAGCACACTGCTCTGTTTTTTCTGGCCCGAGGGGAGAGGGCTTGGTGGTGCTCTAGCTCACCTCCTATGCACACAAGGTGTTCGATGGAATGCCCGAGCCACACTACTTCAGCTTTCTCCTCTCCAAGCTCGACCTCCAAGCTCCATTTTCCTCAATATTTGTCTAGGTTTAGCGGTCTGTCACGCCCCGTCCCCGTCTTCACCGCTGTCGATCACCCGCGCCGATCTCATCGCCGGCACCACCGTGGTGAGCCTCTTGTTCTTATCTTCTTTCTGAAAGGAAAAATATTCTTACTTGTATGTTTAGATAGATACTTGTATTATTGTCTTACTTTTATTATTGCATCTTATATAGTGCGATGGTTTTGGTATCCGCCCCCGTCGGCCCTCGTCCTGTCTATGATTCGGATGTGGTATATATTATCTTTTCATAACTATTTGGTTCATTTATTGTTTATGACAATTATGCCAACCAATGTGACATAGATTTTATTTATCTAGAAGGTTGTAGAACCGGAAATTTCAACCGACCCTATTGTCGAGAGGTTAAATTTAGTTGAAGAAGAAAACAATTGCTTGAAGGAAAAAATAAGAAAAATTGAGGAGGAGAAGATGATATTGGAGTTGCATGTTGCGGATGTAAATCGATGATCACAAGATCAAGATGGATGCAATGCGCTTGAAGATTAGAAAGATTAGAAAATATGCCATTCATACCGAGGCTTGGTATCATTATGCCGTTGGATCAGTTGTTACCTTGGTTGCGATTATGATCGCATTTGTTTTCGCATTGAAATGTTTTACATAGTTTCAATGTATGGTTTAATTAATTTAGATGCTCTGCAGAGCTTTATGTTGTTAGATGAGAACCATGTATGTACTTTGGTTTTAATGTGATGATGAACTTCTATTAATTTGGTCACTTAATCATCTATTCATGATGTTTTGTAATGATTTTTGACACACTTAATTATATATAATGCACGCAGATGAACCGGCAATGGATGTACGGTGACAGACGCACCTCTGAGTACATTAAGGACGTGCATGATTTTCTCGAAGTGGCTGAGGCAAACAAGCAGAATGGTTTTATGTGTTGTCCATGCCCTATATGTGGGAATACAAAGTCTTACTCTGACCGGAAAATCCTTCACACCCACCCGCTTTAGAAGGGTTTCATGCCACACTATAATGTTTGGACGAGGCACGGAGAAATAGGGGTTATGATGGAAGACGGCGAAGAAGAAGAGTACGATGACAACTATGTGCCCCCTGAATATGGTGATGCTCTTTGAAGATCAAGAGGAACCGGACTATGTGCACGATGATGCTGCAACGGCGAAGCTGCTGAAGATCAAGAGGAACCATACGATGTGCCCGATGATGATGATCTCCGCCGGGTCATTGTCGATGCAAGGACGCAATGCGAAAATCAAAAGGAGAAGCTGAAGTTCGATCGCATGTTAGAGGATCACAAAAAAGGGTTGTACCCCAATTGCGAAGATGGCAACACAAAGCTCGGTACCCGTCTTTGGAATTGCTGCAGTGGAAGGCAGAGAATGCTGTGCCTGACAAAGGATTTGAGAAGCTACTGAAAATATTGAAGAAGAAGCTTTCAAAGGATAACGAATTGCCCGACAGTACATACGCAGCAAAGAAGGTCGTATGCCCTCTAGGATTGGAGGTGCAGAAGATACATGCATGCCCTAATGACTGCATTCTCTACCACGGTGCATACAAGGATCTGAACGCATGCCCGGTATGCGGTGCATTACGGTATAAGATCAGACGAGATGACCCTGGTCATGTTGACGGTGAGCCCCCCAGGAAGAGGTTCCTGCGAAGGTGAGGTGGTATGCTCCTATAATACCACGGTTGAAACGTCTGTTTAGAAACGGAGAGCATGCCAAGTTGATGCGATGGCACAGTGAGGACCGTAAGAAAGACAGGAAGTTGAGAGAACCCGCTGACGGGTTGCAGTGGAGAAAAATCGAGAGAAAGTATTGGGATGAGTTTGCAAGTGACCCAAGGAACGTATGGTTTGCTTTAAGCGCGGATGGCATTAATCCTTTCGGGGAGCAGAGCAGCAATCACAGCACCTGGCCCGTGACTTTATGTATGTATAACCTTCCTCCTTGGATGTGCATGAAGCGGAAGTTCATTATGATGCCGGTTCTCATCCAAGGCCCTAAGCAACCCGGCAACGACATTGATGTGTACCTAAGGCCATTAGTTGAAGAACTTTTACAGCTATGGAATGGAAAGCGGTGTATGCGTAAGTGGGATGAGCACAAATAGGAGGAATTTGACCTAAAGGCGTTGCTGTTCGTGACCATCAACGATTGGCCCGCTCTCGATAACCTTTCGTGACAGACAAACAAGGGATACCACGCATGCACGCACTGTTTACTTGACACCAATAGTATATACCTGGGAAGCTGCAGGAAGAATGTGTACCCGGGCCATCGTCGATTTCTTCCAACCAACCATCAATGTCGAAAGAAAGGCAAGCATTTCAAAGGCGAGGCAGATCACCGGAAGAAGCCCGCCATGCGTACCGGTGATCACGCATTTGCTATGGTCAATGATTTACACGTAATGTTTGGAAAGGGTCCCGCACTAGCTGATCCGAATGACGCCGAGGGACACGCATCCATGTGGAAGAATAAATCTATATTTTGGGACCTACCCTCTTTGGAAAGACCTAGAGGTCCGCTCTTCAATCGACATGATGCACGTGACGAAGAACGCTTTGCGTGAACCTGCTAGGCTTCTTGGGCGTGTATGGAAAGACAAAAGATACACGAGGCACGGAGGACCTGCAACGTTTGCACGAAAAAGACGGCATGCCTCCGGCGATATGAAGGTCCAGCCAGCTACGCTCTTACGAAAGAAGAGAAATAAATCTTCTTTGAATGCCTGCTCAGTATGAAGGTCCCGACTGGCTTCTCGTCGAATATAAAGGGAATAATAAATATGCCATAGAAAAAGTTCCAGAACCTAAAGTCTCATGACTTCCACGTGATTATGACGCAACTGCTTCCGGTTGCATTGAGCGGGCTTCTACCGGAAAACGTCCGATTAGCCATTGTGAAGCTATGTGCATTCCTCAATGCAATCTCTCAGAAGGTGATCGATCCAGAAATCGCATTAAGGCAAAGGTGTGATGTGGCGCAATGTCTTGTCGGGCCGAGCTGGTGTTCCCACCATCCTTCTTCAATATCATGACGCACGTCCTAGTTCATCTAGTCGACGAGATTGTCATTCTGGGGCCCGTATTTCTACACAATATGTTCCCCTTTGAGAGGTTCATGGGAGTCCTAAAGAAACATGCCTGTAACCGCGCTAGGCCAAAAGGAAGCATCTCCATGGGCCATCAAGCGAGAGGATGTCATCGAGTTTTGTGTTGACTTCATTCCTGGCCTTAAGAAGATAGGTCTCCCTAAATCGCAGTGTGAGGGGCGATCGACCGAATAGGCACGCTTGGAAGGGACTCAATAATATGCAGGGACGGATATTCTTGGTCTCAAGCACACTACATAGTTTTACAGAACTCTAACTTGGTGACCCCGTATGTCGATGAACACAAGAACAGTCTGCGCTCCAAACACCCGGAGCAGTGCGACGACTGGATTACATATGAACACATCAGGCCTTTCAGCAGGTTGTTGGAAACACGTCTCAGAGGTGACAACACTGTTTGTGATGAGTTGTACTTGTTGTCCAGCGGACCATCTTCGACTGTTACGATTTGGAAAGGATATGAGATAAATGGAAATACATTTTACACGATTGACCAAGAACAAAAGAGCACCAACAAAAACAGTGGTGTCCTCTTTGATGCAACAACCGAGAGGGGAAAGGACACATATTATGGTTACGTAGTGGACATATGGGAACTTGACTACGGACATGATTTTAAGGTCCCTTTGTTTAAGTGTAAATGGGTCAATCTGTCAGGAGGCGGGTGCAGGTAGACCCATAGTGCGGAATGACAACAGTGGATCTGAAAATCTTGGGTACACTGACGAACCGTTCGTCCTAGCCAATGATGTGGCATAGGTTATCTATGTGAAGGACATGTCTACCAGACCGAGAAAAAGAAAATATAAGGAAGCGAATACATCATACGATGAGCCAAAGCGCCACATAGTTTTCTTTCAGGAAAAAGGGACATCGTGAGAGTGGAGGGCAAGACAGACATGTCTGAAGATTATGAAAAGTTTCATGAAATTCCTCCCTTCAAAGTCAAGGCTGACCCCAGCATCCTGATAAACGATGAAGATTATCCATGGTTACGGCGCAATAAGCAAATGACACAAGCGAAGAAAAAGTAAAGACTTTCTCCGCAACTATTATGATGATACCATGCCAACTTTGTAATGCATTTAGTATGATACCATTGTCCGTTTTGTACATGCACATGTTATGTGGGTGAAATTATGATACCATGCCAACTTTCAACTTTTCAGAGTTCATTTGAAATGCTTTAATGTCTTATGGTTTGGCCCCCATAATACCATTAATCCCGGTTCGCTCCTTGTCAACTATGTTCTCACCAAGAACACTCTCAAGAGGGCAGCCACGTGGGCCATTGGTCCCGGTTCGTCTGGACCTTTTGGTCCCGGTTCCACGCACGAACCGGGCCCAATGCGCCTCGCCTGGCCCATGACCATTAGTCGGTTTGTGCCACAAATCCGGACTAAAGGGTTGGTCCTCGTTAACGCCAGAGTTTAGTCCCACCTCGCCAACCGAAGGGCGCTCACACCGGTTTATAAGCCCGTCCCTCTGCCTTGTTGAGCTCCTCTCAAAGTGAAAATAGATGCCCCTATATTAGGAATTTGACCTAAATTCATAGTGAATTTCTCTGAAATGCATAGAAATTTATTATGAATTTAGGTTGAACTTTCTCTATAGGCGCATCTATGTTCATTTTTTAGTAAAGTTAATCACAAACTTGTGATTCACACAAATTTCAAAGAATTCAAATTTTAACTATTCAAATTTGAGAACTAATGGCACTAACAGAAAGTTTATAATTTTGCTGACCTAAAAGCAAAAGGAATTAAAAATAAAGCAAAAAACAAAAGAAAATAAATAATGCAGAAAAAAATAAAAAAACTGGAAACAAAATAAAAATAGCAACAATAAGTATTTTGTTGTAAGTAGAAACAAAATAAAATAAATAAAGCAACAAAGAAAACAAAAAAACAAAAAAAGTGTTTTCAAATTTGAAAACTAATGGCATTAACAGGAAGTTTATAATTTTTCTAAAACTAAAAGTAAAAAAGAATTAAAAAAATAAAGCAAAAAACAAAAGAAAATAAATAATGTAGAAAACAAAACAAAAAACTAGAAAAAAATTAAAAATAGCAACAATAAGTATTTTGTTATAAGTAGAAACAAAATAAAATAAATAAAGCAAGAAAGAAAACAAAAACAAAAACAAAAAAAGTGTTTTCAAATTTGAAAACTAATGACACTAACAGAAACTTTATAATTTTCCTAATACTAAAAGCAAAAAGAATTAAAAAATAAAGCAAAAAACAAAAGAAAATAAATAATGCAGAAAACAAAACAAAAAACTGAAAAAAAATAAAAATAGCAACAATAAGTAAAGAAAACAAAAAAAATGCCTCCTACTGGGCCCCCATGGCCTGAATACGACTAGAAACCTTACCATGGGCCAGGATTCAGGCCCGCAGAAGGCCCTGCAGGCCCACAGGCAAAGCAGTGTCAGATTAGGCCCATAGGCCTGCAGTTCAGAGGAGTTCGAGTGGGAAGATGCAGCGGAGCTTATAAATAGGTGCGGGGCGCTCTCAACTAGCAAGGTGGGACTAAACTCCCACCAGCACGCCGCTGTGCAAGGTCATTGGTCCCGGTTGGTGCCACGAACCGGGACCAATCCCACCCTTTGGTCCCGGTTCGTGGCACCAACTGGGACCAATGGCTTGGTCCCGGTTGGTGGCACCAACCGGGACTAAAGGTTATATTAGTCCCGGTTGGTGCCACGAACCGGGACTAAAGGCTTTGCTATATAAGTTCATACTTGGGAAATTTTCACTCTCATCTCGCAGTTGCCGCCCCGACGACGCCGACGCCGCCAGGCTGCCCCAACGCTGCCCGCCGCCCCTGCCGTCGCCGTCACCCGTGCCGTCGTCGCCGTCGCTCGCCGCTTCGACGCGCGCCGCCCGCCCGCTCCACGTCGCCGTCGCCCGCCTGCCCGCTTGCTGCCCCCCGCCCGTCGCCGTCATTGCCGCCGCTTGCCCCGACAAGCCGCCTGCCCGCTTCTCGTGACGTCGTCGCCGTCGCCTGTCCGCCCTTCGTCATTGCCGCTTCTACCCCGGCGTCGCCCATTGCCCTGTCGCCATCACTAGTAGAAAAAGGACCTTATGTGAGACACATTAGTACCGGTTCAAATGGCTATGCATTAGTGCGGTTCGTGTTGAACCTTTAGTACCGGTTCGTGCCACGAACCGGTACTAAAGATGATGTGATGGCGTCGTCGGCCGAGCCCACGAGCCCCTTTAGTCCCGGTTTGTGGCACAAACCGGTACTAAAGGGCCAACCTTTAGTACCGGTTCGTGCCACGAACCGACACTAAAGGGGTCTAATGACACTAACAGAAACTTTATAATTTTCCTAATACTAAAAGCAAAAAGAATTAAAAAATAAAGCAAAAAACAAAAGAAAATAAATAATGCAGAAAAAAAACAAAAAACTGAAAAAAAATAAAAATAGCAACAATAAGTAAAGAAAACAAAAAATGCCTCCTACTGGGCCCCCATGGCCTGAATACGACTAGAAACCTTACCATGGGCCAAGATTCAGTTCGCAGAAGGCCTCTCGCAGCCCACAGGCAAAGCAGTGTCAGATTAGGCCCATAGGCCTGCAGTTCAGAGGAGTTCGAGTGGGAAGAGGCAGCGGAGCTTATAAATAGGTGCGGGGCGCTCTCAACTAGCGAGTGGGACTAAACTCCCACCAAAGACGCCATTGCAAGGTCATTGTTGGTTGGTGCCACGAACCCACCAATCCCACCTTTGTCCCGTTCGTGGCACCAACTGGGACCAATGGTCGGTTTGGTGGCACCAACCAATGGGTCCGGTTGGTGGCACCAACCGGACTAAGAATATATTAGTCCCGGTTGGTGCCACGAACCGACTAAAACTTTGCTATATAAGTTCATACTTGGGAAATTTTCACTCTCATCTCGCAGATTGCCGCCCGACGACGCCGACGCCGCTTAAGCTGCCCTAACGCTGCCGCCCGCCCGTCGCCGTCGCCGTCACCGTGCCCGTCGTCGCCGTCGCTCGCCCCCTTCGACGCCCGCCCGCCCGCCCGTCGTCGCCGTCGCCCGCGCCCCGCCCGACAAGGCGCTGCCCCAGCCCGCCCGTCGCCGTCGCTTCGCGCCCTGCCCGCCTCGTCACGTCGTCGCCGTCGCCTGTCTCGCCTTTCGCCGTCGCCCCTACCAGCGTGCCGCCTGCCGCCATCACTAGTAGAAAAAGGACCTTATGTGAGACACATTAGTACCGGTTCAAACGGCTATGCATTAGTGCCGGTTCAGTGTTGAACCTTTAGTACCGGTTCGTGCACGAACCGGTACTAAAGAATGATGGCTGGCGTCGGCCGACCCCTTTAGTCGGTTTGTGGCACAAACCGTACTAAAGGACAACTTTAATCTGGTTCGTGCCACGAACCGACACTAAAGGTCTAACCTATAGTCCCGGTTGGAGACACAAACCCACTATAGGGCAATTTTCAAACTTGAAAAAATCATAACTAAATCATCGGTCGCGGAAAAGGAAAGATCTCTTATGGCCAAAGGAGAAATATATCTAGCCTCGTCAGCCTAGATAGTGATGGATAATTCCGGCCTTGTCGGTCACAGAAAATGATTAATCTGCAACAGACTTGCTATGAAATATCAGGCCTCATAGACACCGAATGCTCAAACGAAGTGCGTTGGCACTGTTAATCATTTGCACGAGTTGCGAACCTATCGATCTGGCCGAGTGTCAATTCAAATTATGGAGTCCAGCTTATGAGTGAGCTACTGAGTGTACCACTCGATCGCCACATGATCTTGAGTGTACCACTAATATACGGGACTCGTCATAGATTGAATCCATATACAACATGGAACTATTTCTCAATGCATCACTCGGGTGCCACATGATCATGAGTGTGCAACTATCAAGAATAATGGCCTTGCGATAAATCAACGCCATTAAAATCGTGGGGCTGGGCTAATCACATCAGTTGATGGCCGTAAGATAGAGTGTGCTTATTTTTATCTCTCCATTGTTGTGGATATTCTGATCTCACCGATATTCGGTGCAGGTGTTGTGCCTCACAGATAGCTTGACATAGGCATTGCTCAATGGACCTAATTTCTGGCCATACGCACCAAGTGCTGGCCTTTATTATCTGGTCGTATCAATGACCGGCATGCACGGCTCAGGTTTACGTATACTCGTGTAGCCCTTGGTGCATGCACGTAACGTTTGGCATTTGAGTGTACCCATCTCTTTGCTTCTACAGATTTTGGGAGGAGCTCTGCTGCACCAAATGGGCTGCATGCAACTTTTACAACACAGATATTGACTAGAGACTAACGCGCGCTTCGCCGCTCCGTTCTTCACTCGTCGGAGAACTCTTTTGTATCTAGAAGATTATTGAAATTGGTTGTTTTGTTTGGATTTTTTCCATGTTGACCTATCTTTAAATTATGTTTTGGCGGTGTCTTTTTATTCGTATATCGTGTCAGGTTGATGTTGAAGATAGTATTTGTTTTGAGAGGAGAATCGAGTTGTTTGCTGCGTGCTTGCGGTGTCTTTACATTTTTTGACCCCATTGTCAGTCAGTGGTAGTCGTTTAAGCATCTTTGGAGTTCCCGTTCCATGATGAAACCGTGGAATTGTTGTTATAAATGCCCACATCGGCCAGCCCACGAAGCTCTCGTTTGCTTAGCTTTTTCTGCTCACCCCACTATTAGCTCAGATAAATTGGCTATCTTTTTTAAATATGGAAAATTTAATTTAATTAAAATATGTTCAAGGATTTTAAAAATATTACAAATTATAAAAATAAATAATTTTAGAAAATTTTGATGAATTTTAAATATATTCATGAATTTTAAAATCCACAAGTTAAATATATTTTCCAAATTTAAATTTTTAATAAATATGATTGAATATAAAAATGTGAATTGTATTTTTTTATTATTCACAAATTTTAATAAGCGCTCATGAATGAAAATGTGTAAAAAATGAAAAAGAGAAGGAGAAATAGAACTAAACAACACACAACCATACGTGTACGACCCTCAGTGATCCCACAACCCTCGAAGAACCAGAACGCTTAAATTATGGGGCTTTCAAATTTTAAAAATGTTCACAGACATTTAACATGATTATGAAATATCCATGAATTTAATAAATATTAAAATGAATCTAAAAATGTGAATTGTAATTATTATTTTTACTTTTAATGTTCAAATTTTAATAAGTGCCCATGAATTACAATGTGTAAAAAATAAAACCGAGAAGGAGAAATAAAATTAAACAGGACACACCTTACAGGTAGGGCCCTCAGCGGTTTCACAACCCTCAAGCACCAGAACGCTTCAAATCATGCGAGCTTATTATCTCTATAGACTAGCCTTTTACAATTAGTCTTTAAAATTTCATGGGCTGCAACTTTTACAACACGGATATTGACTAGCCTTTTACAATTAGTCTTTAAAATTTCAGGCCGAAGTTCACACTGGTTCAGCCATGAAAATTTGCAAAGTGCTGTTAAGACTGATCCATGTACGTTCAGAGCAACATACTACTAGCCCATACCATCTCACAAGTTTGTTGATCTCTTTCATTTGCATCAAACTTTTGTACCACGTATGCGATGCATGTTGACCTAGTGCGCACCACTTGCATACTCTCATGCTTCTTTCATGAAACCAGTACCATTGGATGCACGGACGTATCGATGTGTCCGCTGCAGTCGAACAGCTTGCCCCTGATCGATCATCTGCGCGTGAGCACCCTGATGGACGGCCATGTACAGCAGCCTGCTCGCGGTTGGTTCTGTATGAGCCTTGTACTGATTTTGGGTAGCCTTCCCATGCACCGCTGCAGTCGAACAGCTTGCCCCTGATCGATCATCTGCGCGTGAGCACCCTGATGGACGGCCATGTACAGCAGCCTGCTCGCGGTCGGTTCTGTATGAGCCTTGTACTGATTTTGGGTAGCCTTCCCATGCATCGAAGGAGTAAAGTTTATCAAGGTACCCACACCACTGTAGATCAAGGACTACCTCGACCTGTATTTAGCTCGGTGTAAACTGATCAAATTTTCTAACTCATCTCGTTCACCTGCAAATGTATATGGGTCGGGGAACCAATCTCATGAACGGTGTAAACCAATCTAATTACCTACATGGGTTGGCGAACTAATCAACGACCTGTGTAAACCGATCACATTTTCTGCCTCAACCCTACTCATCATCTGCACCTGTACCTATATTCTACCTGCTTGTTTTACGCGACAAGCATCAACAACAAATCTTGTAGTTTGTACCAGTGAGTAACAATTTTGTAGACCGGACAAACCAATCTTATTTTCCGAGGCAACAAAGATCGGAAGAACCAATCTATTTCTTCTCAAGGCAACATATTAGGTTGGTGTGAACCAAACCATTTTTCCGAGGCAACAAAGATCGGGATGAACCAATCCATTTTCCCGGGGCAACATATTTGAATGGTGTGAACCAATCTAATTTTTCGAGCCACAAAGATCGGATAAACCAATCTATTTTTCTGAGGCAACATATTTGACTGGTGTGAACCAATCTAATTTTCCGAGCCACAAAGATTGGATAAACCAATCTATTTTCCCGAGGCAACATATTTGACTGGTGTGAACCAATCTAATTTTCCCGTCTGATTTGTCCTGCATCCCCTTGAAGCAAAACGCCACCCGCCTTCACCGCCACCGGCGAAGCAAAAATGTCGGTTTCCAGCAAAATCAAAAGACGGTTGGAGCAATTTTTAGGCTGGTTCCAGCAAAATCAAAACAAAAACAAAGGGCTGGTAGCAAAAACTCTTGATGCTTCGAGCAAGACTCTGGTAGTAGCAAAATGGCAACTCCTATAGTAGCAAAAATCCGAGACGGTTGCAGCAAAAAGAAAGCCATCGCCGCCATCGACCAACACCGCCGTTGGTGGATGTAGCAAAAATTATCTTCGGTTCCAGCAAAATCAAAATATGATTGTAGCAAAAATTGTCTTCGTTTCCAGCAAAATCAACGCATGGTTGTAGCAAAATCGACTCGAAAAAACAGGCGATGTCATGGAGATGGACTAGCAAAAATTCGCAAAACACCAGTAGTAACAAAACCCAAAACGGTTGTAGTAAAGTGGTTTGCTGGTTCCAGCAAAAAATCACCATGGTAGCAGATTTGAGGTGAGTGGGTGGTAGCAAAAACATGGGTTGGTTCCAGCAAAAAAACATGATGATAGAAAAAATCTTGTTGCGGCGGTCATGGAGAGGAGCGCAACCAGCTGCAGGCGGCAATGGCGACGAGCACTGGTTGCAGCACGCTCGTCGCCACATGCAGCAGCGGTGTTTGGGCTGTCGTGGCGGCGCGTGTGCAAGGACCACCCCCTTGCAGTAGCTCCGCGAGAGAAAAATGGGGCAGCATCTGATGCCTTTAGTAGCACCGCTCATGTTGGTTGTGCACGATGGACAATAGGAAGGAAGCACCACCGGCTATGGCTGCTGTAGGAAAGGGAAGAGAACGAGCAGATCTTAATGGGGGCAGGCGGGAGGTTGAAGGAGAGGGAAGAAAGAAGATACGACTAGGAGTCCACGGGAAAGGATACGATAAGGATAGGAGCGGGAGGGCGGCTGCGGAAGCAACAAGGGACACGTGGCATGCGTGGTGTTCGCTGGATCGGGGTGATCGAACGTCGCGCACGAGACCGTCCCAATCGCTAGCCGGTGTGTCGGAAGCCAACGTTTCCCTATATAGAATAGTGCGGACAAAATTACTGTCCTGACCTATAATGCTAAAAAAAATCCCGAGTTGGTCTCGTTTCGGATTTTTTTTTGAATATAATCTTTTTTGTTGACGCCAACATCCCTGGCGTCTGGGTTTCAAGGGAGACGCCACGCACCCTGGCGTCTGGCTCCTGGCCCACACGACCCCCCTCACTGCCCCGCAAAGCATCCTTGAGGTATATTCTCCCCCATTCCCTCCAATTTGTTTTGGTTTTCCCCTCTCTTTTTGGATGCATTATTTCACATTAGGTGATTTTACATGAGTAGATTATTTCTTTGTTTCAGGAATATGTTTGTAGTTGGTGGATGATTATGTAGGTAGTTTAGTTGGATATGTAGGCAAAAACAATTCGGGTTAATTTATATGCTGTGCACCAATAGACTTAGTTTGATAATTTGGTTGAATTATAGATGATGTATGCATGTGCTAGTAAATTAGTTATATGTTCACAAGCAAATATATTTAGGAAAAATATGATATGTGGTATGACAATACGATTGAATATATAGATTGCATAATATTTTTTGCAAAAGAGACGATGAAAGTCGATGATTGTGTGTGACATGATTTGTTCAATAGATTGGTATGGGTACTCGTATATGATATGTAATTATTAGAATTGTCAATAGGAATGCTTTAAGACATGTTGCATATGAATAAATTTTGCATAACTTGGAGAAGCAAATTTTATTGTTTGTAATTGTAGTTCATGTTCTGATTTGTTTGGTAGGATGGCGGATGATGATGGACCTTGGTATGACAGATTAATCGAGGAGTTTGTTAGGGAACATCGTGCTCGTGCCATTGAGAACGGAAATGTAAGAAGCAAGAGTTATCAATTTTCGTTGTTTCTCATTTGTGCTCCTGTATTGATAAAAAAATCACTTTATTTGCAGCCTGTAGTTGCTATGCGCATGAGGGGTCATGCCGCTGATGACTTTCCTTAGGACGCGTGGTACGAGCCGTACATTCGGAGATTGGGTTTTCTCCCATTCGTGTTGTAGTTTAAGCGACGCCCTCCGCCGGCGAACCACGCGGCGCTGACCGCACTTGTGGATCGTTGGAGGCCCGAGACTCACTCCTTCCACCTTCCCTGTGGGGAGATGACAATGACCCTATAGGACATGGCTATGATAAGCGGCCTTCCTATCAATGGACAAGCTGTTACCGGTCATGTCAGCGCCGTTAATTGGCGAGCTCGGGTTGGCATTTTGATAACCCACAAGTATAGGGGATCAATTGTAGCCTCTTTCGATAAGTAAGTGTGTCGAACCCAACGAGGAGCTAAAGGTAGAACAAATATACCCTCAAGTTCTATCAACCACCGATACAACTCTACGCACGCTTAACATTCGCTTTACCTAAAACAAGTATGAAACTAGAAATACTTTGTAGGTGTTGTTGGATAGGTTTTGTAAGAATATAAAGAACACGTAAATAAAAAGTAGGGGCTGTTTAGGTAAAGAAGCAATAAAGTTAGTATAGCGAGTGTGGAAAAGTGGTGGTAGGAGTTGCGAAATTGTCCCTAAGCAATTGACTACTTTACTAGACCGATAGCAAGTTTTATGTGGGAGAGGCCACTGCTAGCATGTCATCCCTGACTTGGAATTCTATGCACTTATGATTGGAACTATTAGCAAGCGTCCGCAACTACTAACGTTCATTAAGGTAAAACCCAACCATAGCATTAAGATATATCGGTCCCCCTTCAATCCCATATGCATCAATTTCTATGCTAGGTTGAAGCTTCTGTCACTCTCGCCCTCCAATACATAGTCCTATCAACATACAACTAACCCTATGGTGTGATCCGCGCGCGCTCTCATATGATGGGCACCAAAGGACAGAAACATAACCACAAGCAAATTAAACCAATCATAGCAATTCACCAATTACCGAAGGTGACAACGAAAATCTACTCGGACATCATAGGATGGCAACACATCATTGGATAATAATATGAAGCATAAAGCACCATGTTCAAGTAGAGGATACATCGGGTTGCAGGAGAGAGGACCGCTGTAGATAGAGGGGGGAAGGTGATGGAGATGTTGGTGAAGATGGCGGAGGTGTTGGTGTAGATTGCGGTGATGATGATGGCCCCGGCGGCGTTCCGGCGCCACCGGGAGAGAGGGTGAGAGAGACCCCCTCCTTCTTCTTCTTGCTTGACCTTCTCCCTAGATGGGAGAAGGGTTTCCTCCGTCCATGGTCTCCATGGCGTGGGAGGGGCTAGAGCCCCTCCGAGATTGGATCTGTCTCTCTGTCTCTCTCTGTTTCCGCATTCTGGATTCTGCCCTTTCACCGTTTCTTTTATAACCGGAGATCCATAACTCCGATTAGATTGAAACCTTCGCCACGATTTTTTTCTTCTGAAAATTAACTTTCTTGCGGCAAAAGAAGAGCAACAACTGCCTTATGTGGTGCCCACGAGGGTCAGGGGCGCGCCCCTGCCTCGTGGCACCCTCGGGCACCGTCTCGCGTTGATTCTTCTTTCCAAATATCACAAATATTCCAAAAATATTCTCCGTCCGTTTTTATCCCGTTTGGACTCCGTTTGATATGGGTTTTCTGCGAAACATAAAACATGCAACAAACATGAACTGGCACTGGGCACTTGATCAATATGTTAGTTCCAAAAATAATATAAAAAGTTGCCAAAAGTATATGAAGGTTGTAGAATATTGGCATGGAACAATCAAAAATTATAGATACAACAGAGACGTATCTGCATCCCCAAGCTTAATTCCTGCTCGTCCTCGAGTAGGTAAATGATAAAAAAGATATTTTTTGATGTGGAATGCTACCTAGCATAATCTTGATCTCATAATCTAATCATGGCATGAATATTAAGACACGAGTGATTCAAAGCAATAGTCTATCATTTGACATTAAGACAATAATACTTCAAGCATACTAACCAAGCAATTATGTCCTCTCAACATAACATAGCCAAAGAAATCTCATCCCTACAAAATGCTCCCATCATGCACAACCCCGATGACAAGCCGAGCAATTGGTTCCTACTTTTTAACGCGCTTCAGCCTTTTCAACCCTCAAGAAATACATGAGCGCAAGCCATGGATATAGCACTATGGGTGGAATAGAATATGATGATGGAGGTTTGTGTGAGAAGACAAAAAAGGAGAAAGTCTCACATCGACGCGGCTAATCAACGGGCTATGGAGATGCCCATCTATTGATGTCAATGCGAGGAGTAGGGATTGCCATGCAACGAATGCACTAGAGCTATAAGTATATGAAATCTCAAACTGAAACTAAGTAGGTGTGCATCCAACTTGCTTGCTCATGAAGACCTAGGGCATTTGAGGAAGCCCATCGTTGGAATATACAAGCCAAGTTCTATAATGAAAATTCCCACTAGTATATAAAAGTGATAACTCAAGAGACTCTCTATATGAAGAACATGGTGCTACTCAAGCACAAGTGTGGTAAAAGGATAGTAACATTACCCCTTCTCTCTTTTCTCTCATTTTTTGGTGGGCTTCTTTGGCCTTTTTTATTTGGGCTTCTTTGGCCTCTTTTATTTATTTTTAAAGTCCGAGTCTCATCCCAACTTGTGGGGAATCATAGTCTCCATCATCCTTTCCTCACTGGGCAATGCTCTAATAATGATGATTATCACACTTTTATTTACTTACAATTCAATATTACAACTCAATACTATAACAAGGATATGACTCTATATGAATGCCTCCCGTGATGTACCGGATGTGCAATGATCTAGCATAGCAATGACATCAAAAAGGACAAGCCATGAAAAAATCATGCTAGCTATCTTACGGTCATGCAAAGCAATATGACAATAAATGCTCAAGTCATGTATATGATGTTGATGGAAGTTGCATGGCAATATATCTCGGAATGGCTATGGAAATGCCATGATAGGTAGGTATGGTCGCTGTTTTGAGGAAGATGTAGGAAGGCTTATGTGTGATAGAGCGTAATGTATCACGGGATTTGAATGCACCGGCGAAGTTTGCACCAACTCTCGAGGTGAGAAAGGGAAATGCACGGCACTGAAGCGGCTAGCAATGATGGAAGGGTGAGAGTGCGTATAATCCATGGACTCACATTAGTCATAAAGAACTCATATACTTATTAGAAAAGTTTATTAGCCCTTGAAGCAAAGTACCACTAGTAGAAAAGGGGGCAATGGTCCAGGCCGGGTCAGCCCATTAGTCCCGGTTCAGTCCAGAACCGGGACCCATGGTGGCATTGGACCCGGTTCGTGAGCCCCGGGGGCCGGCCGGGACACGTGGGCCATTGGTCCCGGTTTGTCTGGACCTTTTGATCCCGGTTGATGGGACGAACCGGGACCAATGGGCCTCGCTACTGGCCCACCACCATTGGTCCCGGTTGGTGGCTTGAACCGGGACCAAAGGCTGCCCTTTAGTCCCGATTCATGCCACCAACCGGGACCAATGAGGTGCCTATATATACCTCACAGAAGAGCAGAGCACACTGCTCTGTTTTTTCTGGCCGAGGGAGAGAGGGCTTGGTGGTGCTCTAGCTCACCTCCTATGCACACAAGGTGTTCGATGGAATGCCCGAGCCACACTACTTCAGCTTTCTCCTCTCCAAGCTCGACCTCCAAGCTCCATTTTCCTCAATATTTGTCTAGGTTTAGCGGTCTGTCACGCCTGTCCCCCTGCCTTCACCGCCGCCGATCACCAAGGCCGATCTCATCGCCGGCACCACCGTGGTGAGCCTCTTGTTCTTATCTTCTTTCCGAAAGGAAAATATTATTACTTGTATGTTTAGATAGATACTTGTATTATTGTCTTACTTTTATTATTGCATCTTATATAGTGCGATGGTTTTGGTATCCGCCCCCGTCGGCCCTCGTCCTGTCTATGATTCGGATGTGGTATATATTATCTTTTCATAACTATTTGGTTCATTTATTGTTTATGACAATTATGCCGACCAATGTGACATACATTTTATTTATCTAGGATTATCACACTTTTATTTACTTACAATTCAATATTACAACTCAATACTATAACAAGGATATGACTCTATATGAATGCCTCCGTGATGTACCGGATGTGCAATGATCTAGCATAGCAATGACATCAAAAAGGACAAGCCATGAAAAAATCATGCTAGCTATCTTACGGTCATGCAAAGCAATATGACAATAAATGCTCAAGTCATGTATATGATGTTGATGGAAGTTGCATGGCAATATATCTCGGAATGGCTATGGAAATGCCATGATAGGTAGGTATGGTCGCTGTTTTGAGGAAGATGTAGGAAGGCTTATGTGTGATAGAGCGTATCGTATCACGGGATTTGGATTCACCGGCGAAGTTTGCACCAAATCTTGAGGTGAGAAAGGAAATGCACGGCAATCAAGAGGCTAGCAATGATGGAAGGGTGAGAGTGCGATAATCCATGGACTCACATTAGTCATAAAGAACTCATATACTTATTACAAAAGTTTATTAGCCCTTGAAGCAAAGTACCACTAGTAGAAAAGGGGCAATGGTCCAGCCGGGTCAGCCCATTAGTCCCGGTTCAGTCCGTAACCGGACCCATGGTGGCATTGGACCCGGTTCGTGAGGAGCCCCGGGCCGGCCGGCCACGTGGGCCATTGGTCCCGGTTTGTCTGGACCTTTTGATCCCGGTTGATGGGACGAACCGGGACCAATGGGCCTCGCTCCTGGCCCACCACCATTGGTCCCGGTTGGTGGCTTGAACCGGGACCAAAGGCTGCCCTTTAGTCCCAGTTCATGCCACCAACCGGGACCAATGAGGTGCCTATATATACCCCCTCGCGTAAGAGCAGAGCACACTGCTCTGTTTTTTTGGCCGCCGAGGGGGAGAGGGCTTGGTGGTGCTCTAGCTCACCTCCTATGCACACAAGGTGTTCGATGGAATGCCTGAGCCACACTACTTAAGTTTTCTCCTCTCCAAGCTCGACCTCCAAGCTCCATTTTTCTCAATATTTGTCTAGGTTTAGCGGTCTGTCACGCCTGTCCCGTCTTCACCTTCACCGCCGATCACCAAGGCCGATCTCATCGCCGGCACCACCGTGGTGAGCCTCTTGTTCTTATCTTCTTTCTGAAAGGAAAAATACTCTTACTTGTATGTTTAGATAGATACTTGTATTATTGTCTTACTTTTATTATTGCATCTTATATAGTGCGATGATTTTGGTATCCGCCTCACGGCCCTCGTCCCTGCCTATGATTCGGATGTGGTATATATTATCTTTTCATAACTATTTGGTTCATTTATTGTTTATGACAATTATGCCACCAATGTGACATAGATTTTATTTATCTAGGATTATCACACTTTTATTTACTTACAATTCAATATTACAACTCAATACTATAACAAGGATATGACTCTATATGAATGCCTCCTGCTGTATCGGGATGTGCAATGATCTAGCATAGCAATGACATCAAAAAGGACAAGCCATGAAAAATCATGCTAGCTATCTTACGGTCATGCAAAGCAATATGACAATAAATGCTCAAGTCATGTATATGATGTTGATGGAAGTTGCATGGCAATATATCTCGGAATGGCTATGGAAATGCCATGATAGGTAGGTATGGTCGCTGTTTTGAGGAAGATGTAGGAAGGCTTATTTGTGACGTATCGTATCACGGGATTTGGATGCACCGGCGAAGTTTGCACCAACTCTCGAGGTGAGAAAGGGAAATGCACGGCACTGAAGAGGCTAGCAATGATGGAAGGGTGAGAGTGCGTATAATCCATGGACTCACATTAGTCATAAAGAACTCATATACTTATTACAAAAGTTTATTAGCCCTTGAAGCAAAGTACCACTAGTAGAAAAGGGGCAATGGTCCAGCCGGGTCAGCCCATTAGTCCTGTTCAGTCCGTAACCGGACCCATGGTGGCATTGGACCCGGTTCGTGAGCCCCGGGCCGGCCGGGCCACGTGGGCCATTGGTCCCGTTTGTCTGGACCTTTGATCCCGGTTGATGGGACGAACCGGGACCAATGGGCCTCGCTCCTGGCCCACCACCATTGGTCCCGGTTGGTGGCTTGAACCGGGACCAAAGGCTGCCCTTTAGTCCCAGTTCATGCCACCAACCGGGACCAATGAGGTGCCTATATATACCCTCACAGAAGAGCAGAGCACACTGCTCTGCTTTTTTTCCGGGCCGAGGGGAGAGGGCTTGGTGGTGCTCTAGCTCACCTCCTATGCACACAAGGTGTTCATGGAATGCCCGAGCCACACTACTTCAGCTTTCTCCTCCAAGCTCGACCTCCAAGCTCCATTTTCCTCATTATTTGTCTAGGTTTAGCGGTCTGTCACGCCTGCCCCCGTCTTCACCGCCGTCGATCACCCAAGGCCGATCTCATCGCCGGCACCACCGTGGTGAGCCTCTTGTTCTTATCTTCTTTCTGAAAGGAAAAATATTCTTACTTGTATGTTTAGATAGATACTTGTATTATTGTCTTACTTTTATTATTGCATCTTATATAGTGTGATGGTTTTGGTATCCGCCTCACGGCCCTCGCCTTGTCTATGATTCGGATGTGGTATATATTATCTTTTCATAACTATTTGGTTCATTTATTGTTTATGACAATTATGCCGACCAATGTGACATAGATTTTATTTATCTAGGATAATCACACTTTTATTTACTTACAATTCAATATTACAACTCAATACTATAACAAGGATATGACTCTATATGAATGCCTCCGTGATGTACCGGGATGTGCAATGATCTAGCATAGCAATGACATCAAAAAGGACAAGCCATGAAAAAATCATGCTATCTATCTTACGGTCATGCAAAGCAATATGACAATAAATGCTCAAGTCATGTATATGATGTTGATGGAAGTTGCATGGCAATATATCTCGAATGGCTATGGAAATGCCATGATAGATAGGTATGGTCGCTGTTTTGAGGAAGATGTAGGAAGGCTTATGTGTGATAGAGCGATCGTATCACGGGATTTGGATGCACCGCTAAGTTTGCACCAACTCTCGAGGTGAGAAAGGGAAATGCACGGCAATCAAGAGGCTAGCAATGATGGAAGGGTGAGAGTGCGATAATCCATGGACTCACATTAGTCATAAAGAACTCATATACTTATTACAAAAGTTTATTAGCCCTTGAAGCAAAGTACCACTAGTAGAAAAGGGGGCAATGGTCCAGGCCGGGTCAGCCCATTAGTCCCGGTTCAGTCCAGAACCGGGACCCATGGTGGCATTGGACCCGGTTCGTGAGCCCCGGGGGCCGGCCGGGCCACGTGGGCCATTGGTCCCGGTTTGTCTGGATCTTTTGGTGCTGGTTGGTGTGACGAACCGGGACCAATGGGCCTCGCCATGGCTCACCACCATTGGTCCCGTTGGTGGCTTGAACTGTACCAAAGGCTGCCCTTTAGTCCCAGTTCATGCCACCAACCGACCAATGAGGTGCCTATATATACCTCACGTAAGAGCAGAGCACACTGCTCTGTTTTTTCTGGCCGCCGAGGGGAGAGGGCTTGGTGGTGCTCTAGCTCACCTCCTATGCACACAAGGTGTTCATGGAATGCCCGAGCCACACTACTTCAGCTTTCTCCTCTCCAAGCTCGACCTCCAAGCTCCATTTTCCTCAATATTTGTCTAGGTTTAGCGGTCTGTCACGCCTGCCCCTGCCTTTCACCATTGCCGATCACCCGCAAGGCCGATCTCATCGCTGCACCACCGTGGTGAGCCTCTTGTTCTTATCTTCTTTCTGAAAGGAAAAATATTCTTACTTGTATGTTTAGATAGATACTTGTATTATTGTCTTACTTTTATTATTGCATCTTATATAGTGCGATGGTTTTGGTATCCGCCCGTCGGCCCTCGTCTGCCTATGATTCGGATGTGGTATATATTATCTTTTCATAACTATTTGGTTCTATTTATTGTTTATGACAATTATGCCGACCAATGTGACATAGATTTTATTTATCTAGAAGGTTGTAGAACCGAAATTTCAACCGACCCTATTGTCGAGAGGTTAAATTTAGTTGAAGAAGAAAACAATTGCTTGAAGGAAAAATAAGAAAAATTGAGGAGGAGAAGATGATATTGGAGTTGCATGTTGCGGATGTCGCCGATGATCACAAGATCAAGATGGATGCAATGCGCTTGAAGATTAGAAAGATTAGAAAATATGCCATTCATACCGAGGCTTGGTATCATTATGCCGTTGGATCAGTTGTTACCTTTGGTTGCGATTATGATCGATTTGTTTTCGCATTGAAATGTTTTACATAGTTTCAATGTATGGTTTAATTAATTTAGATGCTCGCAGAGCTTTATGTTGTTAGATGAGAACCATGTATGTACTTTGGTTTTAATGTGATGATGAACTTCTATTAATTTGGTCACTTAATCATCTATTCATGATGTTTTGTAATGATTTTTGACACACTTAATTATATATAATGCACGCAGATGAACCGGCAATGGATGTACGGTGACAGACGCATTTCTCTGAAAGTACATTAAGGACGTGCATGATTTTCTCAAGTGGCTGAGGCAAACAAGCAGAATGGTTTTATGTGTTGTCCATGCCCTATATGTGGGAATACAAAGTCTTACTCGACCGGAAAATCCTTCACACCCACCCGCTTTAGAAGGGTTTCATGCCACACTATAATGTTTGGACGAGGCACGGAGAAATAGGGGTTATGATGGAAGACGGCGAAGAAGAAGAGTACGATGACAACTATGTGCCCCCTGAATATGGTGATGCTACTGAAGATCAAGAGGAACCAGACTATGTGCACGATGATGCTGCAACGGGCGAAGCTGCTGAAGATCAAGAGGAACCATACGATGTGCCCGATGATGATGATCTCCGCCGGGTCATTGTCGATGCAAGGACGCAATGCGAAAATCAAAAGGAGAAGCTGAAGTTCGATCGCATGTTAGAGGATCACAAAAAAGGGTTGTACCCCAATTGCGAAGATGGCAACACAAAGCTCGGTACCGTACTGGAATTGCTGCAATGGAAAGCAGAGAATGTTGTGCTTGACAAAGGATTTGAGAAGCTACTGAAAATATTGAAGAAGAAGCTTTCAAAGGATAACGAATTGCCCGACAGTACATACGCAGCAAAGAAGGTCGTATGCCCTCTAGGATTGGAGGTGCAGAAGATACATGCATGCCCTAATGACTGCATTCTCTACCACGGTGCATACAAGGATCTGAACGCATGCCCGGTATGCGGTGCATTACGGTATAAGATCAGACGAGATGACCCTGGTCATGTTGACGGTGAGCCCCCCAGGAAGAGGTTCCTAAGGTGAGGTGGTATGCTCCTATAATACCACGGTTGAAACGTCTGCTTAGAAACGGAGAGCATGCCAAGTTGATGCGATGGCACAGTGAGGACCGTGAAGAAAGACAGAAGTTGAGAGAACCCGCCGACGGGTTGCAAAGTGGAGAAAAAATCGAGAGAAAGTATTGGGATGAGTTTGCAAGTGACCCAAGGAACGTATGGTTTGCTTTAAGCGCGGATGGCATTAATCCTTTCGGGGAGCAGAGCAGCAATCACAGCACCTGGCCCGTGACTTTATGTATGTATAACCTTCCTCCTTGGATGTGCATGAAGCGGAAGTTCATTATGATGCCAGTTCTCATCCAAGGCCCTAAGCAACCCGGCAACGACATTGATGTGTACCTAAGGCCATTAGTTGAAGAACTTTTACAGCTATGGAATGGAAACGGTGTACGTACGTGGGATGAGCACAAAAAGGAGGAATTTGACCTAAAGGCGTTGCTGTTCGTGACCATCAACGATTGGCCCGCTCTCAGTAACCTTTCAGGACAGACAAACAAGGGATACCACGCATGCATGCACTGTTTACTTGACACTAATAGTATATACCGGAAGCTGCAGTGAAGAATGTGTACCCGCCATCGTCGATTTCTTCCAACCAACCATCAATGTCGAAAGAAAGGCAAGCATTTCAAAGGCGAGGCAGATCACCGGAAGAAGCCCGCCATGCGTACCGGTGATCACGTACTTGCTATGGTCAATGATTTACACGTAATGTTTGGAAAGGGTCCCGGCGCACTAGCTGATCCGAATGACGCTGAGGGACACGCATCCATGTGGAAGAATAAATCTATATTTTGGGACCTACCCTACTGGAAAGACCTAGAGGTCCGCTTCTTCAATCGACATGATGCACGTGGACGAAGAACCTTTGCGTGAACCTGCTAGGCTTCTTGGGCGTGTATGGAAAGACAAAAGATACACCCGAGGCACGGAGGACCTGCAACGTTTGCACGAAAAAGACGGCATGCCTCCGGGCAAGATATGAAGGTCCAGCCAGCCACGCTCTTACGAAAAGAAGAGAAATAAATCTTCTTTGAATGCCTGCTCAAGATGAAGGTCCCGACCGCTTCTCGTCGAATATAAAGGGAATAATAAATATGCCATAGAAAAAGTTCCAGAACCTAAAGTCTCATGACTTCCACGTGATTATGACGCAACTGCTTCCGGTTGCATTGAGCGGGCTTCTACCGGAAAATGTTCGATTAGCCATTGTGAAGCTATGTGCATTCCTCAATGCAATCTCTCAGAAGGTGATCGATCCAGAAATCGTACCAAGGCAAAGGTGTGATGTGGCGCAATGTCTTGTCAGTTTCGAGCTGGTGTTCCCACCATCCTTCTTCAATATCATGACGCACGCCCTAGTTCATCTAGTCGACGAGATTGTCATTCTGGGGCCCGTATTTCTACACAATATGTTCCCCTTTGAGAGGTTCATGGGAGTCCTAAAGAAACATGCCTGTAACCGCGCTAGGCCAAAAGGAAGCATCTCCATGGGCCATCAAACAGAGGATGTCATCGAGTTTTGTGTTGACTTCATTCCTGGCCTTAAGAAGATAGGTCTCCCTAAATCGCAGTGTGAGGGGCGACTGACTGGAAAAGGCACGCTTGGAAGGGACTCAATAATATGCAGGGACGGATATTCTTGGTCTCAAGCACACTACATAGTTTTACAGAACTCTAACTTGGTGACCCCGTATGTCGATGAACACAAGAACAGTCTGCGCTCCAAACACCCGGAGCAAAGGCGACGATCGGATTACATATGAACACATCAGGCCTTTCAAAGAAGTTGTTGGAAACACGCCTCGAGGTGACAACACTGTTTGTGATGAGTTGTACTTGTTGTCCAAATGGACCATCTTCGATCGTTACGATTTGGAAAGGATATGAGATAAATGGAAATACATTTTACACGATTGACCAAGAACAAAAGAGCACCAACAAAAACAGTGGTGTCCTCTTTGATGCAACAACCGAGAGGGAAAGGACACATATTATGGTTACGTGAGTGGACATATGGGAACTTGACTACGGACATGATTTTAAGGTCCCTTTGTTTAAGTGTAAATGGGTCAATCATCTGTCAGAGGCGGGCAGTGTAGACCCATAGTACGGAATGACAACAAGTGGATCTGAAAAATCTTGGGTACACCGACGAACTGCTCGTCCTAGCCAATGATGTGGCATAGGTTATCTATGTGAAGGACATGTCTACCAGACCGAGAAAAAGAAAATATAAGGAAGCGAATACATCATACGATGAGCCAAAGCGCCACATAGTTTTCTTTCAGGAAAAAGGGACATCGTGAGAGTGGAGGGCAAGATGTATATGTCTCAAGATTATGAAAAGTTTCATGAAATTCCTCCCTTCAAAGTCAAGGCTGACCCCGGCATCCCGATAAACGATGAAGATTATCCATGGTTACGCGCAATAAGCAAATGACACAAGCGAAGAAAAAGTAAAGACTTTCTCCGCAACTATTATGATGATACCATGCCAACTTTGTAAATGCATTTAGTATGATACCATTGTCCGCTTTGTACATGCACATGTTATGTGGGTGAAATTATGATACCATGCCAACTTTCAACTTTTTAGAGTTCATTTGAAATGCTTTAATGTCTTATGGTTCGCCCTCGTAATACCATTAATCCCGGTTCGCTCCTTGTCAACTATGTTCTCACCAAGAACACTCTCAAGAGGGCAGCCACGTTGGCCATTGGTCCCGGTTCGTCTGGACCTTTTGGTCCCGGTTCCACGCACGAACCGGGCCCAATGCGCCTCGCCCCTGGCCCATGACCATTAGTCCCGGTTTGTGCCACAAATCCGGACTAAAGGGTTGGTCCTCGTTGCGCTCAGAGTTTAGTCCCACCTCGCCAACCGAAGGGCGCTCACACCGGTTTATAAGCCCGTCCCTCTCTGCCTTGTTGAGCTCCTCTCAAAGTGAAAATAGATGCCCCTATACAGGGAATTTGACCTAAATTCATAGTGAATTTCTCTGAAATGCATAGAAATTTATTATGAATTTAGGTTGAACTTTCTCTATAGGCGCATCTATGTTCATTTTTTAGTAAAGTTAATCACAAACTTGTGATTCACACAAATTTCAAAGAATTCAAATTTTAACTATTCAAATTTGAGAACTAATGGCACTAACAGAAAGTTTATAATTTTGCTGACCTAAAAGCAAAAGGAATTAAAAATAAAGCAAAAAACAAAAGAAAATAAATAATGCAGAAAAAAATAAAAAAACTGGAAACAAAATAAAAATAGCAACAATAAGTATTTTGTTGTAAGTAGAAACAAAATAAAATAAATAAAGCAACAAAGAAAACAAAAAAAACAAAAAAAGTGTTTTCAAATTTGAAAACTAATGGCATTAACAGGAAGTTTATAATTTTTCTAAAACTAAAAGTAAAAAAGAATTAAAAAATAAAGCAAAAAACAAAAGAAAATAAATAATGTAGAAAACAAAACAAAAACTAGAAAAAATTAAAAATAGCAACAATAAGTATTTTGTTATAAGTAGAAACAAAATAAAATAAATAAAGCAAGAAAGAAAACAAAAAACAAAAAACAAAAAAAGTGTTTTCAAATTTGAAAACTAATGACACTAACAGAAACTTTATAATTTTCCTAATACTAAAAGCAAAAAGAATTAAAAAATAAAGCAAAAAACAAAAGAAAATAAATAATGCAGAAAAAAAACAAAAAACTGAAAAAAAATAAAAATAGCAACAATAAGTAAAGAAAACAAAAAAATGCCTCCTACTGGGCCCCCATGGCCTGAATACGACTAGAAACCTTACCATGGGCCGTGATTCAGTTCGCAGAAGGCCCCTCGCAGGCCCACAGCAAAGCAGTGTCGATTAGGCCCATAGGCCTGCAGCTCGAAGGAGTTCGAGTGGGAAGATGCAGCGGAGCTTATAAATAGGTGCGGGCGCTCAACTAGCAAGGCGGGACTAAACTCCCACCAAAGACGTCATTGCAGAAGGTCATTGGTCCCGGTTGGTGCCACGAACCGACCATCTCACCCTTTGGTCCCGGTTCGTGGCACCAATCGGGACCAATGAGTTGTCCCATTGGTGGCACCAACCGACTAAGTTATATTAGTCCCGGTTGGTGCCACGAACCGACTAAAGGCTTTGCTATATAAGTTCATACTTGGGAAATTTTCGCCTCATCTCGCAGCTTGCCGACGCCGACGCCGCCAGTTGCCCTAACGCTGCCCGCCGCTGCCGCTGTCGCTGCCACCCGTGCCGTCGTTGCCGTCGCTGCCGCCGCTTCGACGCCGCCGCCCGCTTCTGCCCGTCGTCGCTGCCGCGCTCAAGGCCGCTTCGCCCCAGCCCGCCCGTCGCTGCCCCGCTTCGACAAGGCCGCCTGCCCGCCTCGTCGTCGCCGCCGCCGCCTGTCCCGCCTTCTCGCCGTCGCCGCCTACTACCCGGCGTCGCCCATTGCCCCGCCGCCATCACTAGTAGAAAAAGGACCTTATGTGAGACACATTAGTACCGGTTCAAATGGCTATGCATTAGTGCCGGTTCAGGTTGAACTTTAGTACCGGTTCGTGCCACGAACCGGTACTAAAGGGGTGGTGGCAGATCAAGGCCAAAGTCGGGTTCACGAGCCTTTAGTCCCGGTTTGTGGCACAAACCGGTACTAAGGGCCAACTTTAGTACCGGTTCGTGCTACGAACCGACACTAAAGGGGTCTAATGACACTAATGTAAACTTTATAATTTTCCTAATACTAAAAGCAAAAGAATTAAAAATAAAGCAAAAACAAAAGAAAATAAATAATGCAGAAAAAAACAAAAACTGAAAAAAAATAAAAATAGCAACAATAAGTAAAGAAAACAAAAAAATGCCTCCTACTGGGCCCCCATGGCCTGAATACGACTAGAAACCTTACCATGGGCCAGGATTCAGGCCCGCAGAAGGCCCTGCAGGCCCACAGGCAAAGCAGTGTCAGATTAGGCCCATAGGCCTGCAGTTCAGAGGAGTTCGAGTGGGAAGAGGCAGCGGAGCTTATAAATAGGTGCGGGGCGCTCTCAACTAGCGAGTGGGACTAAACTCCCACCAAAGACGCCATTGCAGGTCATTAGTCCGGTTGGTGCCACGAACCGACCATCTCACCTTTCGGCCCCGGTTCGTGGCACCAATCGATTCATGGCTCGGTTGGTCCCGGCACCAATAACCATCGATTGGTGGCTGCCAGGCACCAACCGATTAGTTATATTAGTCCCACGGCTGCGAACCGACTAAAGGCTCTATATAAGTTCATACTTGGGAAATTTTCACTCTCATCTCGCAGCTTGCCGCCCGACGACGCCGACGCCGCTTAAGTTGCCCTAACGCTGCCCGCCGCTTCGCTGCCGCCGCTGCCGCTGTTACCCGTGCCGTTGCCGCTGCCGCCGCGCTTCGCTTCGACGCTGCCGCCTTCGCCCGCTTCGTCGTTGCCGCTGCCGCTTGCCCGCCCGACAAGGCTGCCCCAGCCCGCTTCGCCGCTGCTGCCGCGCTTCTGCCCTGCCCGCCAGACGCCGCTGCCGCTTGTCTCGCCTTCGTCGCCGCTGCCGCTTCTACCTCCGAAGCGTCGCCACTGCCCTGCCGCCATCACTAGTAGAAAAAGGACCTTATGTGAGACACATTAGTACCGGTTCAAACGGCTATGCATTAGTGCCGGTTTCAGGTTGAACTTTAGTACCGGTTCGCGCACGAACCGCATTTTAAAGGTGGTGGCAGGGGCCAAGGCCGTTTCACGAGTCTTTTAGTCCCGTTTGCCAGACAAACCGCATTAAAGTGACAACCTTAGTACCGGTTCGCGCTACCGAACCGACACTAAGTGGTCTAATTTATAGTCCCGGTTGGAGACACAAACCGACTATAGGGCAATTTTCAAACTTGAAAAATCATAACTAAATCATCGGTCGCGGAAAAGGGAAAGATCTCTTATGGCCAAAGGAGAAATATATCTAGCCTCGTCAGCCTAGATAGTGATGGATAATTCCGGCCTTGTCGGTCACAGAAAATGATTAATCTGCAACAGACTTGCTATGAAATATCAGGCCTCATAGACACCGAATGCTCAAACGAAGTGCGTTGGCACTGTTAATCATTTGCACGAGTTGCGAACCTATCGATCTGGCCGAGTGTCAATTCAAATTATGGAGTCCAGCTTATGAGTGAGCTACTGAGTGTACCACTCGATCGCCACATGATCTTGAGTGTACCACTAATATACGGGACTCGTCATAGATTGAATCCATATACAACATGGAACTATTTCTCAATGCATCACTCGGGTGCCACATGATCATGAGTGTGCAACTATCAAGAATAATGGCCTTGCGATAAATCAACGCCATTAAAATCGTGGGCTGGGCTAATCACATCAGTTGATGGCCGTAAGATAGAGTGTGCTTATTTTTATCTCTCCATTGTTGTGGATATTCTGATCTCACCGATATTCGGTGCAGGTGTTGTGCCTCACAGATAGCTTGACATAGGCATTGCTCAATGGACCTAATTTCTGGCCATACGCACCAAGTGCTGGCCTTTATTATCTGGTCGTATCAATGACCGGCATGCACGGCTCAGGTTTACGTATACTCGTGTAGCCCTTGGTGCATGCACGTAACGTTTGGCATTTGAGTGTACCCATCTCTTTGCTTCTACAGATTTTGGGAGGAGCTCTGCTGCACCAAATGGGCTGCATGCAACTTTTACAACACAGATATTGACTAGAGACTAACGCGCTTCGCCGCCTCCGTTCTTCACTCGTCGGAGAACTCTTTTGTATCTAGAAGATTATTGAAATTGGTTGTTTTGTTTGGATTTTTTCCATGTTGACCTATCTTTAAATTATGTTTTGGCGGTGTCTTTTTATTCGTATATCGTGTCAGGTTGATGTTGAAGATAGTATTTGTTTTGAGAGGAGAATCGAGTTGTTTGCTGCGTTTATGCGGTGTCTTTACATTTTTGACCCCATTGTCAGTCAGTGGTAGTCGCTTAAGCATCTTTGGAGTTCCTGCCCATGATGAAACCGTGGAATTGTTGTTATAAATGCCCACATCGGCCAGCCCACGAAGCTCTCGCTTGCTTAGCTTTTTTCTGCTCACCCCACTATTAGCTCAGATAAATTGGCTATCTTTTTAAATATGGAAAATTTAATTTAATTAAAATATGTTCAAGGATTTTAAAAATATTACAAATTATAAAAATAAATAATTTTAGAAAATTTTGATGAATTTTAAATATATTCATGAATTTTAAAATCCACAAGTTAAATATATTTTCCAAATTTAAATTTTTTAATAAATATGATTGAATATAAAAATGTGAATTGTATTTTTTTATTATTCACAAATTTTAATAAGCTCATGAATGAAAATGTGTAAAAAATGAAAAGAGAAGGAGAAATAGAACTAAACAACACACAACCATACGTGTACGACCCTCAGTGATCCCACAACCCTCGAAGAACCAGAACGCTTAAATTATGGGGCTTTCAAATTTTAAAATGTTCACAGACATTTAACATGATTATGAAATATCCATGAATTTAATAAATATTAAAATGAATCTAAAAATGTGAATTGTAATTATTATTTTTACTTTTAATGTTCAAATTTTAATAAGTGCCCATGAATTACAATGTGTAAAAAAATAAAACCGAGAAGGAGAAATAAAATTAAACAGGACACACCTTACAGGTAGGGCCCTCAGCGGTTTCACAACCCTCGAAGCACCAGAACGCTTCAAATCATGCGAGCTTATTATCTCTATAGACTAGCCTTTTACAATTAGTCTTTAAAATTTCATGGGCTGCAACTTTTACAACACGGATATTGACTAGCCTTTTACAATTAGTCTTTAAAATTTCAGGCCGAAGTTCACACTGGTTCAGCCATGAAAATTTGCAAAGTGCTGTTAAGACTGATCCATGTACGTTCAGAGCAACATACTACTAGCCCATACCATCTCACAAGTTTGTTGATCTCTTTCATTTGCATCAAACTTTTGTACCACGTATGCGATGCATGTTGACCTAGTGCGCACCACTTGCATACTCTCATGCTTCTTTCATGAAACCAGTACCATTGGATGCACGGACGTATCCATGTGTCCGCTGCAGTCGAACAGCTTGCCCCTGATCGATCATCTGCGCGTGAGCACCCTGATGGACGGCCATGTACAGCAGCCTGCTCGCGGTTGGTTCTGTATGAGCCTTGTACTGATTTTGGGTAGCCTTCCCATGCACCGCTGCAGTCGAACAGCTTGCCCCTGATCGATCATCTGCGCGTGAGCACCCTGATGGACGGCCATGTACAGCAGCCTGCTCGCGGTCGGTTCTGTATGAGCCTTGTACTGATTTTGGGTAGCCTTCCCATGCATCGAAGGAGTAAAGTTTATCAAGGTACCCACACCACTGTAGATCAAGGACTACCTCGACCTGTATTTAGCTCGGTGTAAACTGATCAAATTTTCTAACTCATCTCGTTCACCTGCAAATGTATATGGGTCGGGGAACCAATCTCATGAACGGTGTAAACCAATCTAATTACCTACATGGGTTGGCGAACTAATCAACGACCTGTGTAAACCGATCACATTTTCTGCCTCAACCCTACTCATCATCTGCACCTGTACCTATATTCTACCTGCTTGTTTTACGCGACAAGCATCAACAACAAATCTTGTAGTTTGTACCAGTGAGTAACAATTTTGTAGACCGGACAAACCAATCTTATTTTCCGAGGCAACAAAGATCGGAAGAACCAATCTATTTCTTCTCAAGGCAACATATTAGGTTGGTGTGAACCAAACCATTTTTCCGAGGCAACAAAGATCGGGATGAACCAATCCATTTTCCCGGGGCAACATATTTGAATGGTGTGAACCAATCTAATTTTTCGAGCCACAAAGATCGGATAAACCAATCTATTTTTCTGAGGCAACATATTTGACTGGTGTGAACCAATCTAATTTTCCGAGCCACAAAGATTGGATAAACCAATCTATTTTCCCGAGGCAACATATTTGACTGGTGTGAACCAATCTAATTTTCCCGTCTGATTTGTCCCGCATCCCCTTGAAGCAAAACGCCACCCGCCTTCACCGCCACCGGCGAAGCAAAAAATGTCGGTTTCAGCAAAATCAAAAGACGGTTGGAGCAATTTTTAGGCTGGTTCCAGCAAAATCAAAACAAAAACAAAGGGCTGGTAGCAAAACTCTTGATGCTTCGAGCAAGACTCTGGTAGTAGCAAAATGGCAACTCCTATAGTAGCAAAAATCCGAGACGGTTGCAGCAAAAGAAAGCCATCGCCGCCATCGACCAACACCGCCGTTGGTGGATGTAGCAAAATTATCTTCGGTTCCAGCAAAATCAAAATATGATTGTAGCAAAAATTGTCTTCGCTTTCCAGCAAAATCAACGCATGGTTGTAGCAAAATCGACTCGAAAAAACAGGCGATGTCATGGAGATGGACTAGCAAAATTCGCAAAACACCAGTAGTAACAAAACCCAAAACGGTTGTAGTAAAGTGGTTTGCTGGTTCCAGCAAAAAATCACCATGGTAGCAGATTTGAGGTGAGTGGGTGGTAGCAAAAACATGGGTTGGTTCCAGCAAAAAAACATGATGATAGAAAAAATCTTGTTGCGGCGGTCATGGAGAGGAGCGCAACCAGCTGCAGGCGGCAATGGCGACGAGCACTGGTTGCAGCACGCTCGTCGCCACATGCAGCAGCGGTGTTTGGGCTGTCGTGGCGGCGCGTGTGCAAGGACCACCCCCTTGCAGTAGCTCCGCGAGAGAAAAATGGGGCAGCATCTGATGCCTTTAGTAGCACCGCTCATGGTGGTTGTGCACGATGGAAAAAGGAAGGAAGCACCACCGGCTATGGCTGCTGTAGGAAAGGGAAGAGAACGAGCAGATCTTAATGGGGGCAGGCGGGAGGTTGAAGGAGAGGGAAGAAAGAAGATACGACTAGGAGTCCACGGGAAAGGATACGATAAGGATAGGAGCGGAGGGCGGCTGCGGAAGCAACAAGGGACACGTGGCATGCGTGGTGTTCGCTGGATCGGGGTGATCGAACGTCGCGCACGAGACCGTCCCAATCGCTAGCCGGTGTGTCGGAAGCCAACGTTTCCCTGTATAGAATAGTGCGGACAAAATTACTGTCCTGACCTATAATGCTAAAAAAATCCCAGTTGGTCTCGCTTTGATTTTTTTTGAATATAATCTTTTGTTGACGCCAACATCCCTGGCGTCTGGGTTTCAAGGGAGACGCCACGCACCCTGGCGTCTGGCTCCTGGCCCGCACGACCCACCTCACTGCCCCCCGCAAAGCATCCTTGAGGTATATTCTCCCCCATTCCCTCCAATTTGTTTTGGTTTTCCCCTCTCTATTTGGATGCATTATTTCACATTAGGTGATTTTACATGAGTAGATTATTTCTTTGTTTCAGGAATATGTTTGTAGTTGGTGGATGATTATGTAGGTAGTTTAGTTGGATATGTAGGCAAAACAATTCGGGTTAATTTATATGCTGTGCACCAATAGACTTAGTTTGATAATTTGGTTGAATTATAGATGATGTATGCATGTGCTAGTAAATTAGTTATATGTTCACAAGCAAATATATTTAGGAAAAATATGATATGTGGTATGACAATACGATTGAATATATAGATTGCATAATATTTTTTGCAAAAGAGACGATGAAAGTCGATGATTGTGTGTGACATGATTTGTTCAATAGATTGGTATGGGTACTGTATATGATATGTAATTATTAGAATTGTCAATAGGAATGCTTTAAGACATGTTGCATATGAATAAATTTTGCATAACTTGGAGAAGCAAATTTTATTGTTTGTAATTGTAGTTCATGTTCTGATTTGTTTGGTAGGATGGCGGATGATGATGGACCTTGGTATGACAGATTAATCGAGGAGTTTGTTAGGGAACATCGTGCTCGTGCCATTGAGAACGGAAATGTAAGAAGCAAGAGTTATCAATTTTCGTTGTTTCTCATTTGTGCTCCTGTATTGATAAAAAAATCACTTTATTTGCAGCTCAGAAGTTGCTATGCGCATGAGGGGTCATGCCGCTGATGACTTTCCTTAGGACGCGTGGTACGAGCCGTACATTCGGAGATTGGGTTTTCTCCCATTCGTGTTGTAGTTTAAGCGACGCCCGCCGGGCGAACCACGCGGGCGCTGACCGCACTTGTGGATCGTTGGAGGCCCGAGACTCACTCCTTCCACCTTCCCTGTGGGGAGATGACAATGACCCTATAGGACATGGCTATGATAAGCGGCCTTCCTATCAATGGACAAGCTGTTACCGGTCATGTCAGCGCCGTTAATTGGCGAGCTCGGGTTGGCATTTTGATAACCCACAAGTATAGGGGATCAATTGTAGCCTCTTTCGATAAGTAAGTGTGTCGAACCCAACGAGGAGCTAAAGGTAGAACAAATATACCCTCAAGTTCTATCAACCACCGATACAACTCTACGCACGCTTAACATTCGCTTTACCTAAAACAAGTATGAAACTAGAAATACTTTGTAGGTGTTGTTGGATAGGTTTTGTAAGAATATAAAGAACACGTAAATAAAAAGTAGGGGCTGTTTAGGTAAAGAAGCAATAAAGTTAGTATAGCGAGTGTGGAAAAGTGGTGGTAGGAGTTGCGTAAATTGTCCCTAAGCAATTGACTACTTTACTAGACCGATAGCAAGTTTTATGTGGGAGAGGCCACTGCTAGCATGTCATCCCTGACTTGGAATTCTATGCACTTATGATTGGAACTATTAGCAAGCGTCCGCAACTACTAAAGATCATTAAGGTAAAACCCAACCATAGCATTAAGATATATCGGTCCCCTTCAATCCCATATGCATCAATTTCTATGCTAGGTTGAAGCTTCATCACTCTCGCCTCCAATACATAGTCCTATCAACATACAACTAACCCTATGGTGTGATCCACAAGGCCTCATATGATGGGCACCAAAGGACAGAAACATAACCACAAGCAAATTAAACCAATCATAGCAATTCACCAATTACCGACAGACAACGAAAATCTACTCAGTACATCATAGGATGGCAACACATCATTGGATAATAATATGAAGCATAAAGCACCATGTTCAAGTAGAGGATACATCGGGTTGCAGGAGAGAGGACCGCTGTAGATAGAGGGGGGAAGGTGATGGAGATGTTGGTGAAGATGGCGGAGGTGTTGGTGTAGATTGCGGTGATGATGATGGCCCTGGCGTTCCGCGCCACCGGGAGAGAGGGTGAGAGAGACCCTCCTTCTTCTTTCTTGCTTGACCTTCTCCCTAGATGGGAGAAGGGTTTCCTCTGGTCCATGGTCTCCATGGCGTGAGGGCTAGAGCCCTCCGAGATTGGATCTGCCTCTCTGCCTCTCTCGCTTCCGCATTCTCGGATTCTGCCTTTCACTGCTTTCTTTTATAACCGGAGATCCATAACTCCGATTAGATTGAAACCTTCGCCACGATTTTTTTCTTCTGAAAATTAACTTTCTTGCGGCAAAAGAAGAGCAACAACTGCCTTATGTGGTGCCCACGAGGGTCAGGGGCGCGCCCCTGCCTCGTGGCACCCTCGGCACCGCCTCGCTGATTCTTCTTTCCAAATATCACAAATATTCCAAAAATATTCTCCGTCTGCTTATCCCGCTTGGACTCCGCTTGATATGGGTTTTCATGTAAACATAAAACATGCAACAAACATGAACTGCACTGGCACTTGATCAATATGTTAGTTCCAAAAATAATATAAAAAGTTGCCAAAAGTATATGAAGGTTGTAGAATATTGGCATGGAACAATCAAAATTATAGATACAACAGAGACGATTCTGCATCCCCAAGCTTAATTCCTGCTCGCCCTCGAGTAGGTAAATGATAAAAAGATATTTTTGATGTGGAATGCTACCTAGCATAATCTTGATCTCATAATCTAATCATGGCATGAATATTAAGACACGAGTGATTCAAAGCAATAGTCTATCATTTGACATTAAGACAATAATACTTCAAGCATACTAACCAAGCAATTATGTCCTCTCAACATAACATAGCCAAAGAAATCTCATCCCTACAAAATGCTCCCATCATGCACAACCCCGATGACAAGCCGAGCAATTGGTTCCTACTTTTAACGCGCTTCAGCCTTTTCAACCCTCAAGAAATACATGAGCGCAAGCCATGGATATAGCACTATGGGTGGAATAGAATATGATGATGGAGGTTTGTGTGAGAAGACAAAAAAGGAGAAAGTCTCACATCGATGCGGCTAATCAACGGGCTATGGAGATGCCCATCTATTGATGTCAATGCGAGGAGTAGGGATTGCCATGCAACGAATGCACTAGAGCTATAAGTATATGAAATCTCAAACTGAAACTAAGTAGGTGTGCATCCAACTTGCTTGCTCATGAAGACCTAGGGCATTTGAGGAAGCCCATCGTTGGAATATACAAGCCAAGTTCTATAATGAAAATTCCCACTAGTATATAAAAGTGATAACTCAAGAGCCTCTCTATATGAAGAACATGGTGCTACTCAAGCACAAGTGTGGTAAAAGGATAGTAACATTGCCCCTTCTCTCTTTTTCTCTCATTTTTTTGGTGGGCTTCTTTGGCCTTTTTTTATTTGGGCTTCTTTGGCCTCTTTTATTTATTTTTAAAGTCCGGAGTCTCATCCCAACTTGTGGGGGAATCATAGTCTCCATCATCCTTTCCTCACTGGGCAATGCTCTAATAATGATGATTATCACACTTTTATTTACTTACAATTCAATATTACAACTCAATACTATAACAAGGATATGACTCTATATGAATGCCTCCGGCGGTGTACCGGATGTGCAATGATCTAGCATAGCAATGACATCAAAAAGGACAAGCCATGAAAAATCATGCTAGCTATCTTACGGTCATGCAAAGCAATATGACAATAAATGCTCAAGTCATGTATATGATGTTGATGGAAGTTGCATGGCAATATATCTCGGAATGGCTATGGAAATGCCATGATAGGTAGGTATGGTCGCTGTTTTGAGGAAGATGTAGGAAGGCTTATGTGTGATAGAGCGTAATGTATCACGGGATTTGAATGCACCGGCGAAGTTTGCACCAACTCTCGAGGTGAGAAAGGGAAATGCACGGCACTGAAGAGGCTAGCAATGATGGAAGGGTGAGAGTGCGATAATCCATGGACTCACATTAGTCATAAAGAACTCATATACTTATTACAAAAGTTTATTAGCCCTTGAAGCAAAGTACCACTAGTAGAAAAGGGGGCAATGGTCCAGGCCGGGTCAGCCCATTAGTCCCGGTTCAGTCCAGAACCGGGACCCATGGTGGCATTGGACCCGGTTCGTGAGCCCCGGGGGCCGGCCGGGACACGTGGGCCATTGGTCCCGGTTTGTCTGGACCTTTTGATCCCGGTTGATGGGACGAACCGGGACCAATGGGCCTCACATCGCTCACCACCATTGGTCCCTGGTGGCTTGAACCGGGACCAAAGGCTGCCCTTTAGTCCCAGTTCATGCCACCAACCGGGACCAATGAGGTGCCTATATATACCTCACAGAAGAGCAGAGCACACTGCTCTGCTTTTTCCGCCGCCGAGGGGAGAGGGCTTGGTGGTGCTCTAGCTCACCTCCTATGCACACAAGGTGTTCATGGAATGCCCGAGCCACACTACTTCAGCTTTCTCCTCTCCAAGCTCGACCTCCAAGCTCCATTTTCCTCAATATTTGTCTAGGTTTAGCGGTCTGTCACGCCTGCCCCCGCCTTTCACCGCCGCCGATCACCCAAGGCCGATCTCATCGCCGGCACCACCGTGGTGAGCCTCTTGTTCTTATCTTCTTTCCGAAAGGAAAAATATTCTTACTTGTATGTTTAGATAGATACTTGTATTATTGTCTTACTTTTATTATTGCATCTTATATAGTGCGATGGTTTTGGTATCCGCCCCCGTCGGCCCTCGTCCTGTCTATGATTCGGATGTGGTATATATTATCTTTTCATAACTATTTGGTTCATTTATTGTTTATGACAATTATGCCGACCAATGTGACATACATTTTATTTATCTAGGATTATCACACTTTTATTTACTTACAATTCAATATTACAACTCAATACTATAACAAGGATATGACTCTATATGAATGCCTCCGGCGGTGTACCGGGATGTGCAATGATCTAGCATAGCAATGACATCAAAAAGGACAAGCCATGAAAAAATCATGCTAGCTATCTTACGGTCATGCAAAGCAATATGACAATAAATGCTCAAGTCATGTATATGATGTTGATGGAAGTTGCATGGCAATATATCTCGGAATGGCTATGGAAATGCCATGATAGGTAGGTATGGTCGCTGTTTTGAGGAAGATGTAGGAAGGCTTATGTGTGATAGAGCGTATCGTATCACGGGATTTGGATGCACCGGCGAAGTTTGCACCAATTCTTGAGGTGAGAAAGGGAAATGCACGGCACTGAAGAGGCTAGCAATGATGGAAGGGTGAGAGTGCGTATAATCCATGGAATCACATTAGTCATAAAGAACTCATATACTTATTACAAAAGTTTATTAGCCCTTGAAGCAAAGTACCACTAGTAGAAAAGGGGGCAATGGTCCAGGCCGGGTCAGCCCATTAGTCCCGGTTCAGTCCAGAACCGGGACCCATGGTGGCATTGGACCCGGTTCGTGAGCCCCGGGGGCCGGCCGGGCCACGTGGGCCATTGGTCCCGGGTTTGTCTGACCTTTTGATCCCGGTTGATGGGACGAACCGGGACCAATGGGCCTCGCTCTGGCTCACCACCATTGGTCCCGGGTTGGCTTGAACTGGACCAAAGGCTGCCCTTTAGTCCCAGTTCATGCCACCAACCGGGACCAATGAGGTGCCTATATATACCCTCACAGAAGAGCAGAGCACACTGCTCTGCTTTTTTCTGGCCGCCGAGGGGAGAGGGCTTGGTGGTGCTCTAGCTCACCTCCTATGCACACAAGGTGTTCATGGAATGCCCGAGCCACACTACTTCAGCTTTCTCCTCTCCAAGCTCGACCTCCAAGCTCCATTTTCCTCAATATTTGTCTAGGTTTAGCGGTCTGTCACGCCTGCCCCTGCCTTTCACCGCCGCCGATCACCCAAGGCCGATCTCATCGCCGCACCACCGTGGTGAGCCTCTTGTTCTTATCTTCTTTCCGAAAGGAAAAATACTCTTACTTGTATGTTTAGATAGATACTTGTATTATTGTCTTACTTTTATTATTGCATCTTATATAGTGCGATGATTTTGGTATCCGCCTCGGCCCTCGCCCCTGCCTATGATCTCGGATGTGGTATATATTATCTTTTCATAACTATTTGGTTCATTTATTGTTTATGACAATTATGCCACCAATGTGACATAGATTTTATTTATCTAGGATTATCACACTTTTATTTACTTACAATTCAATATTACAACTCAATACTATAACAAGGATATGACTCTATATGAATGCCTCCTGTGGTGTATCGGGATGTGCAATGATCTAGCATAGCAATGACATCAAAAAAGGACTAGCCATGAAAAAATCATGCTAGCTATCTTACGGTCATGCAAAGCAATATGACAATAAATGCTCAAGTCATGTATATGATGTTGATGGAAGTTGCATGGCAATATATCTCGGAATGGCTATGGAAATGCCATGATAGGTAGGTATGGTCGCTGTTTTGAGGAAGATGTAGGAAGGCTTATTTGTGACGTATCGTATCACGGGATTTGGATGCACCGGCGAAGTTTGCACCAACTCTCGAGGTGAGAAAGGGAAATGCACGGCACTGAAGAGGCTAGCAATGATGGAAGGGTGAGAGTGCGATAATCCATGGACTCACATTAGTCATAAAGAACTCATATACTTATTACAAAAGTTTATTAGCCCTTGAAGCAAAGTACCACTAGTAGAAAAGGGGCAATGGTCCAGGCCGGTCAGCCCATTAGTCCTGTTCAGTCAGTAACCGGGACCCATGGTGGCATTGGACCCGGTTCAGGAGCCCCGGGCCGGGCCGGGCCACGGGCCATTGGTCCCGGTTTGTCTGGACCTTGATCCCGGTTGATGGGACGAACCGACCAATGGGCCTCGCTTCCTGCCCACCATTGGTCCCTGTTGGTGGCTTGAACCGGGACCAAAGGCTGCCCTTAGTCCCAGTTCATGCCACCAACCGGGACCAATGAGGTGCCTATATATACCTCACAGAAGAGCAGAGCACACTGCCTGCTTTTTCACGCCGAGGGGAGAGGGGCTTGGTGGTGCTCTAGCTCACCTCCTATGCACACAAGGTGTTCATGGAATGCCCGAGCCACACTACTTCAGCTTTCTCCTCCAAGCTCGACCTCCAAGCTCCATTTTCCTCATTATTTGTCTAGGTTTAGCGGTCTGTCACGCCTGCCCCCTGCCTTTCACCGCCGCCGATCACCACGCCGATCTCATCGCCGGCACCACCGTGGTGAGCCTCTTGTTCTTATCTTCTTTCCGAAGGAAAAATATTCTTACTTGTATGTTTAGATAGATACTTGTATTATTGTCTTACTTTTATTATTGCATCTTATATAGTGTGATGGTTTTGGTATCCGCCTGCCGGCCCTCGCCTTGTCTATGATTCGGATGTGGTATATATTATCTTTTCATAACTATTTGGTTCATTTATTGTTTATGACAATTATGCCGACCAATGTGACATAGATTTTATTTATCTAGGATAATCACACTTTTATTTACTTACAATTCAATATTACAACTCAATACTATAACAAGGATATGACTCTATATGAATGCCTCCATGTGTACCGGGATGTGCAATGATCTAGCATAGCAATGACATCAAAAAGGACAAGCCATGAAAAAATCATGCTATCTATCTTACGGTCATGCAAAGCAATATGACAATAAATGCTCAAGTCATGTATATGATGTTGATGGAAGTTGCATGGCAATATATCTCGAATGGCTATGGAAATGCCATGATAGGTAGGTATGGTCGCTGTTTTGAGGAAGATGTAGGAAGGCTTATGTGTGACGTATCGTATCACGGGATTTGGATGCACCGGCGAAGTTTGCACCAACTCTCGAGGTGAGAAAGGGAAATGCACGGCACTGAAGAGGCTAGCAATGATGGAAGGGTGAGAGTGCGATAATCCATGGACTCACATTAGTCATAAAGAACTCATATACTTATTACAAAAGTTTATTAGCCCTTGAAGCAAAGTACCACTAGTAGAAAAGGGGGCAATGGTCCAGCCGGGTCAGCCCATTAGTCCCGGTTCAGTCTGTAACCGGGACCCATGGTGGCATTGGACCCGGTTCAGGAGCCCCGGGGCCGCCGGGCCACGTGGGCCATTGGTCCCGGTTTGTCTGGACCTTTGATCCCGGTTGATGGGACGAACCGACCAATGGGCCTCGCCTCTGCTCACCACCATTGGTCCCGGTTGGTGGCTTGAACTGGGACCAAAGGCTGCCCTTTAGTCCCAGCTCATGCCACCAACCGGGACCAATGAGGTGCCTATATATACCCTCACAGAAGAGCAGAGCACACCGCTCTGCTTTTTCCGCCGCCGAGGGGAGAGGGCTTGGTGGTGCTCTAGCTCACCTCCTATGCACACAAGGTGTTCGATGGAATGCCCGAGCCACACTACTTCAGCTTTCTCCTCCAAGCTCGACCTCCAAGCTCCATTTTCCTCATTATTTGTCTAGGTTTAGCGGTCTGTCACGCCTGGCCCCTGCCTTTCACCGCCATCGATCACCGCGCCGATCTCATCGCCGGCACCACCGTGGTGAGCCTCTTGTTCTTATCTTCTTTCTGAAAGGAAAAATATTCTTACTTGTATGTTTAGATAGATACTTGTATTATTGTCTTACTTTTATTATTGCATCTTATATAGTGTGATGGTTTTGGTATCCGCCTCACGGGCCCTCGCCTTGTCTATGATTCGGATGTGGTATATATTATCTTTTCATAACTATTTGGTTCATTTATTGTTTATGACAATTATGCCGACCAATGTGACATAGATTTTATTTATCTAGGATAATCACACTTTTATTTACTTACAATTCAATATTACAACTCAATACTATAACAAGGATATGACTCTATATGAATGCCTCCGGCGGTGTACCGGGATGTGCAATGATCTAGCATAGCAATGACATCAAAAAGGACAAGCCATGAAAAAATCATGCTATCTATCTTACGGTCATGCAAAGCAATATGACAATAAATGCTCAAGTCATGTATATGATGTTGATGGAAGTTGCATGGCAATATATCTCGAATGGCTATGGAAATGCCATGATAGGTAGGTATGGTCGCTGTTTTGAGGAAGATGTAGGAAGGCTTATGTGTGACGTATCGTATCACGGGATTTGGATGCACCGGCGAAGTTTGCACCAACTCTCGAGGTGAGAAAGGGAAATGCACGCAATCAAGAGGCTAGCAATGATGGAAGGGTGAGAGTGCGTATAATCCATGGACTCACATTAGTCATAAAGAACTCATATACTTATTACAAAAGTTTATTAGCCCTTGAAGCAAAGTACCACTAGTAGAAAAGGGGGCAATGGTCCAGGCCGGGTCAGCCCATTAGTCCCGGTTCAGTCCAGAACCGGGACCCATGGTGGCATTGGACCCGGTTCGTGAGCCCCGGGGGCCGGCCGGGCCACGTGGGCCATTGGTCCCGGTTTGTTCTGGACCTTTTGGTCCCGCTTGATGGGACGAACCGGGACCAATGGGCCTCGCCATGGCTCACCACCATTGGTCCCGTTGGTGGCTTGAACTGTACCAAAGGCTGCCCTTTAGTCCCAGTTCATGCCACCAACCGGGACCAATGAGGTGCCTATATATACCTCACAGAAGAGCAGAGCACACTGCCTGCTTTTTTCCGCCGAGGGGAGAGGGCTTGGTGGTGCTCTAGCTCACCTCCTATGCACACAAGGTGTTCGATGGAATGCCCGAGCCACACTACTTCAGCTTTCTCCTCTCCAAGCTCGACCTCCAAGCTCCATTTTCCTCAATATTTGTCTAGGTTTAGCGGTCTGTCACGCCTGGCCCCCTGCCTTCACCATTGCCGATCACCGCCGATCTCATCGCCGGCACCACCGTGGTGAGCCTCTTGTTCTTATCTTCTTTCTCGAAAGGAAAAATATTCTTACTTGTATGTTTAGATAGATACTTGTATTATTGTCTTACTTTTATTATTGCATCTTATATAGTGCGATGGTTTTGGTATCCGCCTGCCGGCCCTCGGGCCCTGCTCTATGATTCGGATGTGGTATATATTATCTTTTCATAACTATTTGGTTCATTTATTGTTTATGACAATTATGCCGACCAATGTGACATAGATTTTATTTATCTAGAAGGTTGTAGAACCGGAAATTTCAACCGACCCTATTGTCGAGAGGTTAAATTTAGTTGAAGAAGAAAACAATTGCTTGAAGGAAAAAATAAGAAAAATTGAGGAGGAGAAGATGATATTGGAGTTGCATGTTATGGATGTCGCCGATGATCACAAGATCAAGATGGATGCAAGGCGCTTGTAGATTAGAAAGATTAGAAAATATGCCATTCATACCGAGGCTTGGTATCATTAGGCCGGGGGATCAGTTGTTCCCTGGGTTGCGATTATGATCGATTTGTTTTCGCATTGAAATGTTTTACATAGTTTCAATGTATGGTTTAATTAATTTAGATGCTCTGCAGAGCTTTATGTTGTTAGATGAGAACCATGTATGTACTTTGGTTTTAATGTGATGATGAACTTCTATTAATTTGGTCACTTAATCATCTATTCATGATGTTTTGTAATGATTTTTGACACACTTAATTATATATAATGCACGCAGATGAACCGCAATGGATGTACGGTGATGCACGCACCTCTCGAAAGTACATTAAGGACGTGCATGATTTTCTCAAGTGGCTGAGGCAAACAAGCAGAATGGTTTTATGTGTTGTCCATGCCCTATATGTGGGAATACAAAGTCTTACTCGACCGGAAAATCCTTCACACCCACCCGCTTTAGAAGGGTTTCATGCCACACTATAATGTTTGGACGAGGCACGGAGAAATAGGGGTTATGATGGAAGACGGCGAAGAAGAAGAGTACGATGACAACTATGTGCCCCTGAATATGGTGATGCTACTCAAGATCAAGAGGAACCAGACTATGTGCACGATGATGCTGCAACGGCTAAGCCGGCTGAAGATCAAGAGGAACCATACGATGTGCCCGATGATGATGATCTCCGCCGGTCATTGTCGATGCAAGGACGCAATGCGAAAATCAAAAGGAGAAGCTGAAGTTCGATCGCATGTTAGAGGATCACAAAAAAGGGTTGTACCCCAATTGCGAAGATGGCAACACAAAGCTCGGTACCGTACTGGAATTGCTGCAATGGAAAGCAGAGAATGTTGTGCTTGACAAAGGATTTGAGAAGCTACTGAAAATATTGAAGAAGAAGCTTTCAAAGGATAACGAATTGCCCGACAGTACATACGCAGCAAAGAAGGTCGATGCCCTCTAGGATTGGAGGTGCGTAAGATACATGCATGCCCTAATGATCGCATTCTCTACCACGGTGCATACAAGGATCTGAACGCATGCCCGGTATGCGGTGCATTACAAAGATAAGATCGCACGAGATGACCCTGGTCATGTTGACGGTGAGCCCCCTGTGAAGAGGTTCCTGCGAAGGTGAGGTGGTATGCTCCTATAATACCACGGTTGAAACGTCTGCTTAGAAACGGAGAGCATGCCAAGTTGATGCGATGGCACCGTGAGGACCGTGAAGAAAGACAGGAAGTTGAGAGAACCCGCTGACGGGTTGCAGTGGAGAAAAATCGAGAGAAAGTATTGGGATGAGTTTGCAAGTGACCCAAGGAACGTATGGTTTGCTTTAAGCGCGGATGGCATTAATCCTTTCGGGGAGCAGAGCAGCAATCACAGCACTGGCCCGTGACTTTATGTATGTATAACCTTCCTCCTTGGATGTGCATGAAGCGGAAGTTCATTATGATGCCGTTCTCATCCAAGGCCCTAAGCAACCCGGCAACGACATTGATGTGTACCTAAGGCCATTAGTTGAAGAACTTTTACAGCTATGGAATGGAAACGGTGTACGTAAGTGGGATGAGCACAAATAGGAGGAATTTGACCTAAAGGCGTTGCTGTTCGTGACCATCAACGATTGGCCCGCTCTCAGTAACCTTTCAGGACAGACAAACAAGGGATACCACGCATGCACGCACTGTTTACTTGACACCAATAGTATATACCTGGGAAGCTGCAGGAAGAATGTGTACCCGGGCCATCGTCGATTTCTTCCAACCAACCATCAATGTCGAAAGAAAGGCAAGCATTTCAAAGGCGAGGCAGATCACCGGAAGAAGCCCGCCATGCGCATCGGTGATCACGCATTTGCTATGGTCAATGATTTACACGTAATGTTTGGAAAGGGTCCCGGCGCACTAGCTGATCCGAATGACGCTGAGGGACACGCATCCATGTGGAAGAATAAATCTATATTTTGGGACCTACCCTACTGGAAAGACCTAGAGGTCCGCTCTTCTATCGAAATGATGCACGTGACGAAGAACCTTGCGTGAACCTGCTAGGGCTTCTTGGGCGTGTATGGAAAGACAAAAGATACACCTGAGGCACGGAGGACCTGCAACGCTTGCACGAAAAAAGACGGCATGCCTCCGGCAAGATGAAGGTCCAGCCAGCTACGCTCTTACGAAAGAAGAGAAATAAATCTTCTTTGAATGCCTGCTCAAGATGAAGGTCCCGACCGCTTCTCGTCCAATATAAAGGGAATAATAAATATGCCATAGAAAAAGTTCCAGAACCTAAAGTCTCATGACTTCCACGTGATTATGACGCAACTGCTTCCGGTTGCATTGAGCGGGCTTCTACCGGAAAACGTCCGATTAGCCATTGTGAAGCTATGTGCATTCCTCAATGCAATCTCTCAGAAGGTGATCGATCCAGAAATCGTACCAAGGCAAAGGTGTGATGTGGCGCAATGTCTTGTCAGTTTCGAGCTGGTGTTCCCACCATCCTTCTTCAATATCATGACGCACGTCCTAGTTCATCTAGTCGACGAGATTGTCATTCTGGGGCCCGTATTTCTACACAATATGTTCCCCTTTGAGAGGTTCATGGGAGTTCTAAAGAAACATGCCTGTAACCGCGCTAGGCCAAAAGGAAGCATCTCCATGGGCCATCAAACAGAGGATGTCATCGGGTTTTGTGTTGACTTCATTCCTGGCCTTAAGAAGATAGGTCTCCCTAAATCATGTGTGAGGGGCGATCGATCGAAAAGGCACGCTCAAGGGACTCAATAATATGCAGGGACGGATATTCTTGGTCTCAAGCACACTACATAGTTCTACGTAACTCTAACTTGGTGACCCCTGTATGTCGATGAACACAAGAACAGTCTGCGCCCAAACACCCGGAGCAAAGGCGACGATCGGATTACATGTGAACACATCAGCCTTTCAAGAAGTTGTTGGAAACACGTCTCAGAGGTGACAACACTGTTTGTGATGAGTTATACTTGTTGTCCAGCGGACCATCTTCGACTGTTACGATTTGGAAAGGATATGAGATAAATGGAAATACATTTTACACGATTGACCAAGAACAAAAGAGCACCAACAAAAACAGCGGTGTCCTCTTTGATGCAACAACCGAGAGGGGAAAGGACACATATTATGGTTACGTAGTGGACATATGGGAACTTGACTACGGACATGATTTTAAGGTCCCTTTGTTTAAGTGTAAATGGGTCAATCTGTCAGGAGGCGGGGTACAGGTAGACCCATAGTACGGAATGACAACAGTGGATCTGAAAAATCTTGGGTACACTGACGAACTGTTCGTCCTAGCCAATGATATGGCACAGGTTATCTATGTGAAGGACATGTCTACCAGACCGAGAAAAAGGAAATATAAGGAAGCGAATACATCATACGATGAGCCAAAGCGCCACATAGTTTTCTTTCGTGAAAAGGGACATCGTGAGAGTGGAGGGCAAGATGTATATGTCTCAAGATTATGAAAAGTTTCATGAAATTCCTCCCTTCAAAGTCAAGGCTAACCCCAAAGATCCTGATAAACGATGAAGATTATCCATGGTTACGCTACAATAAGCAAATGACACAAGCGAAGAAAAAGTAAAGACTTTCTCCGCAACTATTATGATGATACCATGCCAACTTTGTAAATGCATTTGTATGATACCATTGTCCGTTTTGTACATGCACATGTTATGTGGGTGAAATTATGATACCATGCCAACTTTCAACTTTTTAGAGTTCATTTGAAATGCTTTAATGTCTTATGGTTCGCCCTCGTAATACCATTAATCCCGGTTCGCTCCTTGTCAACTATGTTCTCACCAAGAACACTCTCAAGAGGGCAGCCACGTTGGCCATTGGTCCCGGTTCGTCTCGACCTTTTGGTCCCGGTTCCACGCATCTAACCGGGCCCAATGCGCCGCCTGGTCCATGACCATTAGTCCCGGTTTGTGCCACAAATCCGGACTAAAGGGTTGGTCCTCGTTAAGCGCCAGAGTTTAGTCCCACCTCGCCAACCAAGGGCGCCACACCGGTTTATAAGCCCGCCCCTCTGCCTTGTTGAGCTCCTCTCAAAGTGAAAATAGATGCCCCTATATTAGGAATTTGACCTAAATTCATAGTGAATTTCTCTGAAATGCATAGAAATTTATTATGAATTTAGGTTGAACTTTCTCTATAGGCATCTATGTTCATTTTTAGTAAAGTTAATCACAAACTTGTGATTCACACAAATTTCAAAGAATTCAAATTTTAACTATTCAAATTTGAGAACTAATGGCACTAACAGAAAGTTTATAATTTTGCTGACCTAAAAGCAAAAGGAATTAAAAATAAAGCAAAAACAAAAGAAAATAAATAATGCAGAAAAAATAAAAAACTGGAAACAAAATAAAAATAGCAACAATAAGTATTTTGTTGTAAGTAGAAACAAAATAAAATAAATAAAGCAACAAAGAAAACAAAAAACAAAAAATTGTTTTCAAATTTTAAAACTAATGTAATTAACAGTAAGTTTATAATTTTTCTAAAACTAAAAGTAAAAAAGAATTTAAAAAATAAAGCAAAAAACAAAAGAAAATAAATAATGTAGAAAACAAAACAAAAAACTAGAAAAAAATTAAAAATAGCAACAATAAGTATTTTGTTATAAGTAGAAACAAAATAAAATAAATAAAGCAAGAAAGAAAACAAAAAACAAAAAACAAAAAAAGTGTTTTCAAATTTGAAAACTAATGACACTAATAGAAACTTTATAATTTTCATAATACTAAAAGCAAAAAGAATTAAAAAATAAAGCAAAAAACAAAAGAAAATAAATAATGCAGAAAAAAAACAAAAAACTGAAAAAAAATAAAAATAGCAACAATAAGTAAAGAAAACAAAAAAATGCCTCCTACTGGGCCCCCATGGCCTGAATACGACTAGAAACCTTACCATGGGCCAGGATTCAGGCCCGCAGAAGGCCCTGCAGGCCCACAGGCAAAGCAGTGTCAGATTAGGCCCATAGGCCTGCAGTTCAGAGGAGTTCGAGTGGGAAGATGCAGCGGAGCTTATAAATAGGTGCGGGCGCTCAACTAGCGAGTGGGACTAAACTCCCACCAAAGACGTCATTGCAGAAACATTGGTCCCGTTGGTGCCACGAACCGACCAATCTCACCTTGGTCCCGGTTCGTGGCACCAATCCACCATCGAGTTGGTCCCTGCCAGCACCAACCGACTAGCAGTTATATTAGTCCCGTTGGTGCCACGAACCGACTAAAGGCTTTGCTATATAAGTTCATACTTGGGAAATTTTCGCTCATCTCGCAGCTTGCCGCTTCGACGACGCCGACGCCGCCAGTTGCCCTAACGCTGCCCGCCGCCCACGCCATCGCTGTCGCCGTCACCCGTGCCCGTCGTCGCCGTCGCCGCGCCTCGACAAGGCCGCCCGCCCGCCCGCCGTCGCCGTCGCCCGCGCTTCGCCCGACGCTGCTGCCCAGCCCGCCTCGTCGCTGTCGCCGCGCCCCCGCCCGACGCTGCCGCCTGCCCGCCTCGTCGTCGCCGTCGCTGTCCGCCCTTCGTCGCCGCCGCTTCTACCCCAGCGTCGCCCATTGCCCGTCGCCATCACTAGTAGAAAAAGGACCTTATGTGAGACACATTAGTACCGGTTCAAATGGCTATGCATTAGTGCCGGTTCAGTGTTGAACTTTAGTACCGGTTCGTGCTACGAACCGGTACTAAAGGTGGTGGCAGATCGGCGTCAGTCGGGCCCACGAAGCCCTTTAGTCCCGGTTTGTGGCACAAACCGGCATTAGTGGCAACTTAGTACCGGTTCGTGCCACGAACCGACACTAAAAGGGTCTAACCTATAGTCCCGGTTGGAGACACAAACCGGGACTATAGGGCAATTTTCAAACTTGAAAAAATCATAACTAAATCATCGGTCGCGGAAAAGGGAAAGATCTCTTATGGCCAAAGGAGAAATATATCTAGCCTCGTCAGCCTAGATAGTGATGGATAATTCCGGCCTTGTCGGTCACAGAAAATGATTAATCTGCAACAGACTTGCTATGAAATATCGGGCCTCATAGACACCGAATGCTCAAACGAAGTGCGTTGGCACTGTTAATCATTTGCACGAGTTGCGAACCTATCGATCTGGCTGAGTGTCAATTCAAATTATGGAGTCCAGCTTATGAGTGAGCTACTGAGTGTACCACTCGATCGCCACATGATCTTGAGTGTACCACTAATATACGGGACTCGTCATAGATTGAATCCATATACAACATGGAACTATTTCTCAATGCATCACTCGGGTGCCACATGATCATGAGTGTGCAACTATCAAGAATAATGGCCTTGCGATAAATCAACGCCATTAAAATCGTGGGGCTGGGCTAATCACATCAGTTGATGGCCGTAAGATAGAGTGTGCTTATTTTTATCTCTCCATTGTTGTGGATATTCTGATCTCACCGATATTCGGTGCAGGTGTTGTGCCTCACAGATAGCTTGACATAGGCATTGCTCAATGGACCTAATTTCTGGCCATACGCACCAAGTGCTGGCCTTTATTATCTGGTCGTATCAATGACCGGCATGCACGGCTCAGGTTTACGTATACTCGTGTAGCCCTTGGTGCATGCACGTAACGTTTGGCATTTGAGTGTACCCATCTCTTTGCTTCTACAGATTTTGGGAGGAGCTCTGCTGCACCAAATGGGCTGCATGCAACTTTTACAACACAGATATTGACTAGAGACTAACGCGCCGCTTCGCCTCTCCGTTCTTCACTCGTCGGAGAACTCTTTTGTATCTAGAAGATTATTGAAATTGGTTGTTTTGTTTGGATTTTTTCCATGTTGACCTATCTTTAAATTATGTTTTACGGTGTCTTTTTATTCAGATATCATGTCAGGTTGATGTTGAAGATAGTATTTGTTTTGAGAGGAGAATCGAGTTGTTTGCTGCGTGGTTGCGGTGTCTTTACATTTTTTGACCCCATTGTCAGTCAGTGGTAGTCGTTTAAGCATCTTTGGAGTTCCCGTTCCATGATGAAACCGTGGAATTGTTGTTATAAATGCCCACATGGGCCAGCCCACGAAGCTCTCGTTTGCTTAGCTTTTTTCTGCTCACCCCACTATTAGCTCAGATAAATTGGCTATCTTTTTTAAATATGGAAAATTTAATTTAATTAAAATATGTTCAAGGATTTTAAAAATATTACAAATTATAAAAATAAATAATTTTAGAAAATTTTGATGAATTTTAAATATATTCATGAATTTTAAAATCCACAAGTTAAATATATTTTCCAAATTTAATTTTTTTAATAAATAGGATTTGAATATAAAAATGTGAATTGTATTTTTTTATTATTCACAAATTTTAATAAGCGCTCATTAATGAAAATGTGTAAAAAATGAAAAAGAGAAGGAGAAATAGAACTAAACAACACACAACCATACGTGTACGACCCTCAGTGATCCCACAACCCTCGAAGAACCAGAACGCTTAAATTATGGGGCTTTCAAATTTTAAAATGTTCACAGACATTTAACATGATTATGAAATATCCATGAATTTAATAAATATTAAAATGAATCTAAAAATGTGAATTGTAATTATTATTTTTACTTTTAATGTTCAAATTTTAATAAGTGCCCATGAATTACAATGTGTAAAAAATAAAACCGAGAAGGAGAAATAAAATTAAACAGGACACACCTTACAGGTAGGGCCCTCAGCGGTTTCACAACCCTCGAAGCACCAGAACGCTTCAAATCATGCGAGCTTATTATCTCTATAGACTAGCCTTTTGCAATTAGTCTTTAAAATTTCATGGGCTGCAACTTTTACAACACGGATATTGACTAGCCTTTTACAATTAGTCTTTAAAATTTCAGGCCGAAGTAATTACCTACATGGGTTGGCGAACTAATCAACGACCTGTGTAAACCGATCACATTTTCTGCCTCAACCCTACTCATCACCTGCACCTGTACCTATATTCTACCTGCTTGTTTTACGCGACAAGCATCAAGAACAAATCTTGTAGTTTGTACCAGTGAGTAACAATTTTGTAGACAGGACAAACCAATCTTATTTTCCGAGGCAACAAAGATCGGAAGAACCAATCTATTTCTTCTCAAGGCAACATATTAGGTTGGTGTGAACCAAACCATTTTTCCGAGGCAACAAAGATCGGGTTGAACCAATCCATTTTTCCGGGGCAACATATTTGAATGGTGTGAACCAATCTAATTTTCCGAGCCACAAAGATCGGATAAACCAATCTATTTTTCTGAGGCAACATATTTGACTGGTGTGAACCAATCTAATTTTCCGAGCCACAAAGATTGGATAAACCAATCTATTTTCCCGAGGCAACATATTTGACTGGTGTGAACCAATCTAATTTTTCGAGCCACAAAGAACGAGGGGGGAGAAGGGCCAAAGGCATCGTCGCAAGGAGCGTGTAGTCTCACCATCATGGAACGCCATGGTTGATCTTCTCTTGAACCTGTTCGTCTGATGTGTTTACGTATGTGGAGCAAGAGTCTTACGACGTGGAGGTTGGCGAGCGTGGATGTGAAGGGCGGCGGCCTTGCGGCGTGTACGCGTGCGTGCGTTTGTGTGTGCGCAGCCCTGCGGCGGCCGCAGCATGCGCGTGTACTGCAGAGCGGCCTTTGCGGCCAGCCCTCTGTGCGTGTGTGAGCGGCCTGACGGCCTGGTGTGCCTGCCTCCGCGTGAGATGTGATGGCAGCCTTATATAGAGGGGCAGTACTCTGCGCCAGCGCACCGGCGCGAGTTTCAGCCGGTCCAACCCGAGCCGCTCGATCTGGACGCGCGAGACCGTCTGATTTGTCCCGCATCCCCTTGAAGCAAAACGCCACCCGCCTTCACCGCCACCGGCGAAGCAAATAATGTCGGTTTCCAGCAAAATCAAAAGACGGTTGGAGCAATTTTTAGGCTGGTTCCAGCAAAATCAAAACAAAAACAAAGGGCTGGTCGCAAAACTCTTGATGCTTCGAGCAAGACTCTGGTAGTAGCAAAATGGCAACTCCTATAGTAGCAAAAATCCGAGACGGTTGCAGCAAAAAGAAAGCCATCGCCGCCATCGACCAACACCGCCGTTGGTGGATGTAGCAAAAATTATCTTCGGTTCCAGTAAAATCAAAATATGATTGTAGCAAAAATTGTCTTCGTTTCCAGCAAAATCAACGCATGGTTGTAGCAAAATCGACTCGAAAAAACAGGCGATGTCATGGAGATGGACTAGCAAAAATTCGCAAAACACCAGTAGTAACAAAACCCAAAACGGTTGTAGTAAAGTGGTTTGCTGATTCCAGCAAAAAATCACCATGGTAGCAGATTTGAGGTGAGTGGGTGGTAGCAAAAACATGGGTTGGTTCCAGCAAAAAAAACATGGTGGTAGAAAAAATCTTGTTGCGGCGGTCATGAAGAGGAGCGCAACCAGCCGCGGGCGGCAATGGCGACGAGCACTGGTTGCAGCACGCTCGTCGCCACATGCAGCAGCGGTGTTTGGGCTGTCGTGGCGGCGCGTGTGCAAGGACCACCCCCTTGCAGTAGCTCCGCGAGAGAAAAATGGGGCAGCATCTGATGCCTTTAGTAGCACCGCTCATGGTGGTTGTGCACGATGGAAAAAAAGGAAGGAAGCACCACCGGCTATGGCTGCTGTAGGAAAGGGAAGAGAACGAGCAGATCTTGATGGGGGCAGGCGGGAGGTTGAAGGAGAGGGAAGAAAGAAGATACGACTAGGAGTCCACGGGAAAGGATACGATAAGGATAGGAGCGGGAGGGCGGCTGCGGAAGCAACAAGGGACACGTGGCATGCGTGGTGTTCGCTGGATCGGGGTGATCGAACGTCACGCACGAGACCGTCCCAATCGCTAGCCGGTGTGCCGGAAGCCAACGTTTCCCTATATAGAGTAGTGCAGACAAAATTACTGTCCTGACCTATAATGCTAAAAACAAAATCCCGAGTTGGTCTCATTTCGGATTTTTTTTTGTTGATGCCAACATCCCTGGCGTCTGGGTTTCAAGGGAGACGCCACGCACCCTGGCGTCTGGCTCCTGGCCCGCACGACCCACCTCATTGTTGACCCGCTGACGTGGCAAAGGGGCCAGACGCTAGGGTTCATGGCGTCTGGCCCTGGTAAGTGGATAACGGCGCAGGCCAGCCCACCCATCCCCATCTCATCTTCTCCCTGGCTGCGCCTCACGATCACGAACAGAGAGGGCTCTGTTCGTCGCCCCTCTCCCCGCCCCCCCCGATCTACCCCATCCTCCGCTCAAACTCAGAGATCTGACCCCCCACAAAGCATCCTTGAGGTATTCTCCCTCATTCCCTCCAATTTGTTTTGGTTTCCCCCTCTCTTTTTGGATGCATTATTTCACATTAGGTGATTTTACATGAATAGATTATTTCTTTGTTTCAGGAATATGTTTGTAGTTGGTGAATGATTATGTAGGTAGTTTAGTTGGATATGTAGGCAAAAACAATTTGGGTTAATTTATATGTTGTGCACCAATAGACTTAGTTTGATAATTTGGTTGAATTATAGATGATGTATGCATGTGCTAGTAAATTAGTTATATGTTCACAAGCAAATATATTTAGGAAAAATATGATATGTGGTATGACAATACGATTGAACATATAGATTGCATAATATTTTTTGCAAAAGAGATGATGAAAGTCGATGATTGTGTGTGACATGATTTGTTCAATAGATTGGTATGGGTACTCGTATATGATATGTAATTATTAGAATTGTCAATAGGAATGCTTTAAGAGATGTTGCATATGAATAAATTTTGCATAACTTGGAGAAGCAAATTTTATTGTTTGTAATTGTAGTTCATGTTGTGATTTGTTTGGTAGGATGGCGGATGATGATGGACCTTGGTATGACAGATTAATCGAGGAGTTTGTTAGGGAACATCGTGCTCGTGCCATTGAGAACGGAAAGGTAAGAAGCAAGAGTTATCAATTTTCGTTGTCATACCAAGAATTACTGGCAGTGCAAAGAATTAAAATTGTATACTATTGCAGATTTCAAAGAGAAATATTGATCTAAAAACTGTCAAGTGCATGAAAGATACTGCAAAAGTAATGCGCATTCTCACTAAATTACTGCTAGTGCAAAGAAATTAGAACCGCCAAAATACGTGTCGAACTATTCAGAATATCAAATTGGGTCTGCGCAAACAGATGGTGAAGGTATACAATTTCATGTACATCGTGTCAAAAGCAACCTGATTAAGAGTGTGTTCGGATCTGCTCCACTCCCGGAGCGGCGCCGAACACCACAGCCCCGTGGAGTCAGAAGAGTGGAGTGGTGGCTGTAGTACAATGAGAGCAATCTGGCGGAGTGGCAAATACCAAGCTCCGCGTGCGACTCGTGAAACTTATCAGGCTGATCCAAAATGTCCTCTCTCGTGGATAGCAACCCCCTCCCCTGACCATATGGACTGGAGTCAGCAGCCAAACATGTTATCTACTCTCGATTTTGCACGTGAAGCCAACAATCCAGGAGCAGGAAGCGGATTCAAGAATTTGAAGCAGTGGAGGGATCCGAACAGGCTCTAAGAAGCTGCAATAGATTGAAGAGGCTAAATTACCATCTTGGTTCCGCTAATCTCATCCCCCAAGCATGTTGTCCCACAGGCTCCAAAGTCCAAACACCCTTATATAAAATTCAGAAAGGAACTGTTTTAAATATTCAGATAAATAGATGGTTTAGCTCCACCTGATTACATATCACACTCATACAATATATATTTAAAAAACAAAAAAACATATTTCTGATATATCTACAAATTGTAATTTTGATAGTGGCCTTGTATATAAAAATGGAGGGAGTAGGTCATCTGAGAAAACTTGCATCAGTAATGCATCAAACGGGAAATCTGAAAGATAAATAACCAAAGGTCATGACACGATAATGCGATGTTATAGGATAATTCATGACTGAAAGGATGGTCCAAGAGCAAGGTTCAGTGCATCGAATGTTATACTTGTTACATTGCAGGACACAAGTTTCAAGTATAGCAAGGTGAAGCAGTGGACCTCTAACCCTTAGTTCACCATTGATATGACATCTAACCATACTCAGCCACTCTAGATTACAGCTGTTTCACAACATATGTGGAATATCCTTCCTGTTGACATTTAAGTTTAGGTCAAGCTTCCGTAGGTTAGGGAGGCCACTAAACTGCATTGGTGGCTGGAAATCGACAAAGCTAAGATGAATTTTCTGTAGACGGTGTATACTGTCCTTGTAAAAAGGCTCAAATGGGAATTTGTACTGACCATCACGACCTGGAAGTTGACGCCCTTGTGGTGCTAAATCAAAAACTAGTGCCTGCTGAAATTTGAGATGGGCCTTAAGCCCATATAGCAATTTCAGAAAAATCTCTAAGGGCCCATGTGGGTTATTGGCACTAGGTGGAGGTGGAAAGTTTAGTCCCACCCCGGAAGTGGAAGAGGAGTTGGACCTTCTTATAAGGGTGGCTCTTCTACATGCTATTGGAGCTTGAAAAGATAAGAGGCCCTCGCACGCTCCTCCTCCGCCGCCTGCCTCGTCACGAGCCGAGCTCACACCTATGTGCTCATTTTTGCTAGTCACTAACGGAGAGTTTCTGACAAGAGGGCCACGATCTGAGACGTCGGATCGTGGGCTGTCACGGACTCAGACGTGGGCCGAGCCCACGTTCTCTCCATGCGGCTGCGTCTATATAAGTGTGCGGTGTCCCCTAGCCGCCACGATCAGATCACATCTGCTCCACGCGAACCGCCAACCGTCGTTCCTTTGTTGCTGCTGCCGCCGGTGACTCCATCCCGTCCGCTGCGTACACGGTCGACGAGAGAGCAGGTCTCCGAAACCCCGTCTCTCTGATCCTGTACGGGAGAGAGACGAATAGGTTTTTGGGAAGCGACTACGCGACTGCTCGCCTTCGATCCACTACTTCCTCTACGTCCGCGTCGTCTCCCTCATCACCATGTCCAGCGATGCTGAACGTGCCGCCGCCGAGAAGACCGAGGCCGACAAGAAGGCCGCCGAGGACGCTGCTGCTGCTGCCGCCACCGCCGCGGCGGCTTCTGCATGGCTTACTGGAGGGTATAACGCGTTTATCCCTCTCCTGATAATTTTTGTATTAGCAGTGCTACCATCATCTGTAGATTTGTCTACAGTTTGCGTAGTACGTGCTTGTTTAGACTGGTACCAGTATGTTGTTAGTTCTGTCAATGCCATGCTAGTTATCTACTTATGGATTAAATTAGTCGAAAAATTGCCTATTTACTTAGCAATCCAAAAACCTATTATGTGTAGGAATTTTTCGGCAAGTGGCTTTGCCGCAGCACTGAAACCAGATAAGTTTACCGGTACGTATTTTAAGCGTTGACAGACAAAGACCACTTTATGGCTCACGGTTATGAACGTGTTCTGGGTCACCGGTGTGTCCACGGGAACGATTGCTCCTGAACAGGAGAAGGCGTTCAGGGAGGCAACCACTGTGTTTCTCGGAGCAGTTCTTAGCGTGATCGGAGATAAACTGGTCGACGCATATTTACATGTGCATGTCGCCAAGGACTTGTGGGAGGCGCTCGAATCTAAGTTCGGGGCCGCCGATGCAGGGAGCGAGATGTATATTATAGAGCAGTTCCACGATTACAAGATGGTTGAGAACCATCCTGTACTGGAGCAGGCTCATCAGATAATATGCATTGTTAAGGAGCTTGAGCTTCTGAAGTGCGAGTTACCGGGCAAGTTTGTCGCGGCCTGCATAATCGTTAAGCTCCCCAATTCCTGGAGGAACTTTGCCACCACTCTGAAAACATCAGAGGCGTGAATTCTCTGTGGAGGATGTAATTGGCCATCTGAGTGTTGAGCAGAATTCGAGGGCAAAGGACTCGCACGGAAAAGGGGCCGAAGGGACTTCTGTTGCCAACATGGTGAACCAGAGGAACTTCAACTCCCACAAGTTCAAGGGAAAGAACGGTGTCCAACAGAATACCGACTTCAAGAAGAAGGGTAAGAAGACCTTCAAGAAGAACAAGAAGGATGATGGCTGCTTTACTTGTGGTTCGGCTGAACATTGGGCCAACAAGTGCCCAAACAAGTTTAAGAAGTCAGGACAGGACTCCAAGTCCGTCAACATGATTGTGGGCAACAATGAAAATGGTGCATCTGGGTACAGTAATTTATTTACTGTTTTTTCAGTATTTCAGCCTACCGATTGGTGGGTGGATACAGGTGCAGGTGTTCATGTGTGTGCTGACATTTCATTGTTCTCTTCTTACCAGGTCACAGGCCACGGGTCCGTATTGATGGGGAATGGCGCGAGTGCTTCTGTTCATGGTGTTGGCACGGTCGATCTGAAGTTTACTTCGGGAAAGATCGTGCAGCTGAAGAACGTGCAGCATGTCCCCGCCATCAAGAAGAACCTCGTTAGTGGCTCCCTTCTATGTAGAGAAAAGTTTAAGTTGGTATTCGTGTCTAATAAATTGGTTGTTACTAAGTATGGACTATTTATTGGAAAAGGTTATGAGAGCGGAGGGATGTTCCGCCTTTCCCTCGCAGATTTCTGTAATAAAGTCGTGAACCATATTCATTCGAGTGTTAATGAGTCTGAAGTTTGGCATTCACGTCTTTGTCACATAAGTTTTGGTGTTATGACGCGGCTAGCTAAGTTGGATTTAATCCCGAGTTTCACTTTAGCCAAAGGTTCTAAGTGCCTGTCATGTGTGCAAGCTAAGCAACCTCGCCAGCCTCACAAGGCTGCGGAGGAGAGACACTTGGCACCGTTAGAACTCATACATTCTGATCTTTGTGAGATGAATGGCGTGTTGACTAAAGGTGGAAAGAAGTACTTCATGACATTGATAGATGATTCCACTAGATATTGCTATGTATATCTGTTAAATACTAAAGATGAGGCTCTACACTACTTTGAAATCTATAAGGCAGAAGTTGAGAATCAACTTGAAAAGAAAATTAAATGAGTCCGGTCAGATCGCGGTGGAGAGTACTTCTTGAGTGAGTTTGATTCCTTCTGTGCGGAACACGACATTATTCATGAGAGGACGCCTCCCTATTCTCCCTAGTCAAACGGGGTTGCCGAGCGGAAAAACCATACTCTAACTGATCTGGTTAACGCCATGTTAGATACATTGGGTTTATCCAAGGCATGGTGGGGGGAGGCTATATTGACGGCATGTCATGTCCTGAATAAAGTCCCGACAAAGGATAATGAGATCACTCCCTATGAGAAATGGGCAAAGAGAAGGACAACACTCTCGTACTTGCGTACTTGGGGCTGTTTGGCGAAAGTCAACGTGCCGATCCCCAAAAAGCGTAAGCTTGGACCCAAGACTGTCGACTGTGTTAATTTGGGCTACGCTAAGAACAGCGTTGGCTATAGATTTCTAGTAGTGAAATCTGAGGTACCTGACCAGAAGGTCGGTACAATTATGGAGTCTAAGGATGCTACATTCTTTGAGAATATTTTTCCTATGAGAGATATGCAAAGCACTTCTAGACAGGAATCTGAGGAGACTCCTGAGCCTGCCATTCCTATGGAATATTATGAACGAACGCATGATGAAAATCCTGAGGAGGATGACGAGGAAACCCTTGGTAGGGGCAAGAGACAAAGGATTGCAAAAACCTTTGGTGATGATTTCTTCGTGTACCTCGTGGATGATACTCCCACTTGTATTTCAGAAGCGTATGCCTCTCCAGAAGCTGACTACTGGAAGGATGCGGTCCGTAGCGAGATGGATTCCATCATGGCTAACGGGACATGGGAGATCACTGAGCGTCCCTATGGTTGCAAACCATTGGGATGTAAGTGGGTGTTCAAGAAAAAGCTTAGGCCCGATGGTACGATTGAAAAGTACAAGGCTAGGCTTGTGGCCAAGGGCTATGACCAGAAAGAAGAGGAAGATTTCTTTGATACTTATTCACCTGTGGATAGACTGACCACCATTCGAGTATTACTCTCGTTGGCGGCCTCGAATGGTCTTCTCGTCCATCAAATGGATGTTAAGACGGCTTTTCTAAATGGAGAGCTAAACGAGGAAATTTACATGCAACAGTCAGATGGCTTTGTGATAGATGGTCAGGAAAGAAAGGTGTGTAGGTTGCTGAAATCTTTATATGGCCTGAAGCAAGCACCTAAGCAATGGCATGATAAGTTTAATACAACTCTGACAGCTGTTGGCTTCGTTGTTAATGAAGCTGACAAATGTGTATACTATCGCCATGGTGGGGGCGAAGGAGTTATACTGTGCTTGTATGTTGATGACATACTGATATTCGGAACCAACCTCAAAGTCATTGAGGAGGTTAAGTCGTTTCTGTCTCAGAACTTTGAGATGAAGGACCTTGGTGTGGCTGATGTTATCTTGAACATCAAGCTACTGAGAGATAATGAGTGTGGGATCACACTTTTGCAATCCCATTATGTTGAGAAGGTGTTGAGCCGTTTTGGATATTCAGACTGCACACCATCTCAAACACCATATGATCCTAGTGTGTTGATTCGAAAGTCCAAAGGCATGGCTAAAGATCAATTGAGATACTCTCAAATCATTGGTTCACTGATGTACCTAGCGAGCACAACGAGGCCTGACATCGCGTTTGCTGTGAGAAAACTGAGCCAGTTTGTTTCCAAACCGGGTGATGTACATTGGCATGCTGTTGAAAGAGTTATGCGCTATCTGAAAGGTACTATGAACTATGGACTTCACTATACCGGAGACCCGTCGATACTTGAAGGGTATAGTGATGTGAATTGGATCTCTGATGCTGATGAGATGAAGGCCACAACTGGGTATATGTTTACTCTTGGAGGTGGCGTTGTTTCCTGGAAGTCTTGCAAGCAAACGATCTTAACGAGATCGACAATGGAAGCATAATTAACAGCATTAGAAACTTCTGGTGTTGAAGCAGGATGGCTTCGAGATCTTTTGATGGACTTGCCATTGGTTGATAAACCGGTTCCGGCTATCCTTATGAACTGTGATAATCAGACTGTCATCACCAAGGTGAAGAGTTCAAAGGACAACATGAAGTCCAACAAACACATAAGAATGAGATTAAAAGCTGTCAGAAAATTAAGAAACTCCAGAGTGATAGCGTTGGACTATGTCCATATGGCTAAGAATCTGGCAGATCCCTTTACGAAAGGGCTATCGCGTGTAGTGATAGATAGTGCATCGAGGGAGATGGGTATGAGACCCACATGAGTTGCCATGGTGGTAACCCAACCTATGTGATCGGAGATCCCGTGAAGTAGGACCTGGGAAAATAAGCCAGTGGTGAACTGAGGAGAGTAACTATACTAACCCACTCCGTTGGAGATGCAATACACTCAATACTGTATGGTAGGATGACTATTGTCTTAATGTCTTTCAAGGCTTATGTAAGCAAGATGCTATCCTACAGAGCGATCTTTGGAGGAACACACCTATATGAGCTTGACTGCTGGTCATAGTCTATGAGATTGGAGTGATCTCTAGCAAGCTCAGGAATAGGCCAGGAGTGTGACTTATATGCTCCACCCGAGGGGTCAGCCTTCAGCAGCCTAGTACTAGTAAGACATGTGGTGAAGCTTCTTTACGCCAAATTGACAATTCAAGGCATAGTCCATTGTTCAGTTGTGAAGGAGTGTAGCTACTTGCTCTAGGTGAAGCTCAACCTTAACAGGTCTTCACTGAAACACTGGTATATCGAAACAGCAATTGGAACAGAGGACACAATGGGCCCTCAAGATCTGGTGGGGGATTGCTGAAATTTGAGATGGGCCTTAAGCCCATATAGCAATTTCAGAAAAATCTCTAAGGGCCCATGTGGGTTATTGGCACTAGGTGGAGGTGGGAAGTTTAGTCCCACCCCGGAAGTGGAAGAGGAGTTGGACCTCCTTATAAGGGTGGCTCTTCTACATGCTATTGGAGCTTGAGAAGAGAAGAGGCCCTCGCGCACTCCTCCGCCGCCCGCCGCGCCGCGCCGCGGGTTGCGGGAATGAGCCGAGCCGAGCTCACACCTATGCGCTTATTTTTGCCAGTCACTAACGGAGAGTTTCTGACAGGAGGGCCACGGTCTGAGACGTCGGATCGTGGGCTGTCACGGACTCGGACGTGGTTCGAGCCCACGTCTCTCCACGCGGTTGCGTCTATATAAGTGTGTGGTATCCCCTAACCCTAGCCGACACGATCAGATCACATCTGCTCCACGCGAACTGCCCACCGTCGTTCCTTTGCTGCTGCTGCCGCCGTTGACTCCATCCCGTCCGCCGCGTACACGGTCGACGGGAGAGCAGGTCTCTGAAACCCCATCTCTCTGGTTCATGTACGGGAGAGAGACGAATAGATATTTGGGAAGCGACTACGCGACTGCTCGCCTCCGATCCACTACTTCCTCTACGTCCGCGTCGTCTCCGTCATCACCATGTCCAGCGACGCCGAACGTGCCGCCGCTGAGAAGACCGAGGCCGACAAAAAGGCCGCCGAGGACGCTGCTGCTGCTGCCACCGCCGCGGCGGCTTCTGCATGGCCTACTGGAGGGTATAACGCGTTTATCCCTCTCCTGATAATTTTTGTATTAGCAGTGCCTGTAGATTTGTCTACAGTTTGCGTAGAACGTGCTTGTTTAGACTGGTACCAGTATGTTGTTAGTTCTGTCAATGCCATGCTAGTTATCTACTTATGGATTAAATTAGTCGCAAAATTGCCTATTTGCTTAGCAGTGCCTTTGTCCTTGATGATACAACAAACCGAACCCAATTATGAGGTGTTCAACCAACATCCCGTTCGAAGCAGTTTTGATCGCAAGCTCTTCAACCAACTTGCCACGACACTATGCCAAGACCCTGTTAATAACGCGAATGAATATTAGAGCATATACTTGTTTCTCATATTTGTTGTTGCCACACATCTTAGCTCCACTGATACTCAGTTTAGGACAAACCGTCCACAAGTATCTCATTTCCTTGATACAACACCGGTTCTTACAGCCTCTTCCAGAGAAAAGTTTGAAAAAATTGTGCACAGCACGCCCTGCAAAACAAAAAATATATCATAAATGAACACAAGTAGACATGAGTAATCTGCAATCAAGAGACAAGATGGAGCACGAGATATTAGCGCAGTACTTCTGGAATGTCTCCAAACAGATCAATCACCGATTCCTCTGCATCAGTTGGTCCGTGATGGATGTAGTCAGATATAACCCCACAAATGAGAATGCAGCATAGTTTACATCGACCATTCCCTGTTATGCCCTTGGCATGGATTACTCCGCAAAGCAGAATGCTAAGCAGTTGGTTGAAAGTGGTTGTTGGCTATCAGCTTTCCATCAAAGGCTTTACACGTCTTATGTGCTCGGACATAGCTCAGAAATGCAGAATGGTCAATGGCTGAATTTGATGAGTTGCTATCCTTGGATGGCAATGATCCACTGTAGTTGAAGAACGAAGTTCCCCATTGTGAACTGCAATGAATAAGGAGGAACCCGGTTACTGTAATATGTTTTTTCCAACAATTTTTCATAAGAAATCAAGCCCCTACCCCCACCCCCACACACACAAAAAGAAGAAGACAAAACTACATGCTGACATGCTGATATTCCATGCCATCCGACCCCATTTATTCCCGCGACCATTAACTATATCTCTTCAACCTTTCAATCTCCCAACAACACAGGAACCACACACACCACGACACTGCACATTCAGAGGATCTTGAGCGGCTCCCAGGGGGCGAGCAGTTCACCCTGCATCGCCAAGTGGAGACCCACAACAGGTCGATGGAGGATCTCACAGTGGTGTACACCAACGAGACGCACTGGTGGAGAACTCCGTCCGCACTTTCGAGCAGCTCTTGGATGAGGACATGTACAAAGTGGTCGGGTTTGACTTGAGCACACCAGCAGTCTGTGTCGGGCATGATAAGAAGGTTGTCATCGTCCAGATGCGCCATCACGTCCTCGTCTACCAGTACTACCTGGCCACGAGGCCTTGCAAACGTTTCACCAAGTTTGTCAATAGCCCCGACTAGAAATTCGCTACGGTGGACACCACCGACGACGAAAAGGTGATTCAAACTTCAGGCATTTTCTGATAGAAGCTTGTCGGCATCCAGAAGCAATACAAGATAAAAAAAACAGGAAGTAGCAAGACTCCCTGGTTGACCTCGCCAAGGCCATCATGGACCCCCTACTACAAAGACATGAAGTATGCCAGCAAGAAGAACAAGGTTGCCAGACACTCGGCCTTGGTGAAAAAACTAGACACATATCACATTAAGTACGAGGCCAAGGACGTGTACACAAGCTACGACATGTACAGACATATCATGGACATGAGGGTGTGCCTCCTCCCCCTTGACGACGAGGGATCGGGCAACAAGAGCAGTGGCAACCGTCAAAAGAAGAAGTAGATGATTGATGATCGTTTTTCCAAGTTTATTATGCATGCAATTATTCATTAAGGTGTGCAAATGTTATGTGTAGTTACTTATGTAATTGGATGTTCAATTCCGTTATGAAATCATATGTTTATAAGTATAAATGTTGTTGTTCTGTAGACAAAACATAGATATTGTTGTGCAGATAGAGCAAGTCACATCACAAATGATTAAACTAAGGAACATGCATGTGATGATTTTTCACAATCGCATACAACTGTTTGTTAGTAATCGTTTGCCCATAACACACACAACTTGTTAGCACGAAGCGTCTATGTTATTTTTAGTGTTCTCACACAATTCCAATTACTGAACTATTTGCTATGTGTCACACACATCTTGTTGTGCGGAATCATTTTTGTTATTTTGGCTCATCACAAACAATTCTTCTGGATGAACGGTATGTCGTGTATCGCATTACATAACTCATTTCTGAAACATGCTTGATGGATCAACCATCACACACATTTCATTTTCTTTGAGACAGTTTTCTTTTTCTACTGTTTGCCATGCATGCATCACACATAGTCCCGTCGAATGGTGTACCATATATGTGTCGTCTTAGGACACATCTGCACTAGTGATAGAATACAAATCAATTTCGTAATGGCACATAGATTTTACAAAGAGGAATCTAGTGCTTATGAATTCAATTTGAGTTTGGTCAGTTTTTTTAAATTGAAGACTAGATTTTGTTGTCTTAAGACTACATTTTTTAATTAAGCATCATGCCCTTTCATATGAAGGGGGATGTTTTAACATCCACCGTTAATTGAATTAAGGGTGGTGTATCGAAGGGGACCTCTATTTAATATTGAACAAACACTTACCAATGCAATGTGGCAAGTAATCTAATATCCAACAGTGTAAATTACAATCTAAAACGCTAACAAGCAAGAATCCAATGATAGGAATGAGGAAGTTGGACACCTATCTAAAGAACGAATAGAAATAATTCTCCTAACCACACCATCAACAGGAATGAGGTAGATGATCCACTAAGCGAGCTCTAATAGTTAGTCACTGACTAAAGTGTGCACTATATAAATATACGTCTGCATGTCCTAAACAGTTGAACCTTTGAGCTTCGCCTTCCTGGCTTGAGTCTCTACTCGTGGATGCCTTCTTTAGTGGGTGCGAGTCATCATGGCCTAGGACAAGCTCGTCGTCTTGCTCCTCATGACCGTGTTTCTCATCAGCAACACGCCTCAACTGCACATCCTATCCTAGCCCAGGCGACCCCTAACTGCTGTTATGAAGCTTTGTTGCTTGAGCATATGTCCACCCTGCAACATCTTTACCTCCACACCTCGTCGGAGGGTGCTGCCCCTTTCTGTTGTCCATCAAGATGGTAGTCCAAAGCCGTTGGCAGTGTAGTTAGTGGTTTCATGTGTTTCTGATACGTTCATTTTGCATCATTATTTCCAATTATTATTTATCTTATTTTGATTTTATATTCCATATTATAATACAACGCTAACGCCTTTTCTCTTTTAAAATGAAGTTTACATCAAGAGAGGGGGATTACCGGCAGCTGGAATTCTGGCATGAAAAGGCTACAAAAGAGATATCAATTCTTCGAATCACCTTCATCAACACCTGCACCAGCACCATCTCATCTATAAACCCTAGTTCATCTCTTGTGTTCAATCTTTGTATCAAACCTTAGAGTGGTACCTGAGGGTGCTAGTAGTGTTGATTACATATTGTACTTTATGCTAGTTGCTTTAATTAGTGGAAAATTATTATGTTCATATTGTTAAACATATATTTATACCGACTAATTATGACCAATATGATGAGTTGTGAGTAGTTCTATTTGTTCTTGAGTACATGTGAGAAGTCTTGTTACTAGTAATCATGTGAAGTTGATCATAATGTTTTGATTATTATGTTGTATTGTTTTTTCTCTAGTGGTGATATGTGAACATCGACTACATGAGACTTCACCATCGGAAGGCATCATGGAATTAGTTTGTAGATGATGGGTTGCGGGAGTGATAGAAACCTAAACCCCAATTTATGAATTGTTCCATGAGGGGCTCTTTGGATCCATATGTTTAATCCTATGGTTAAATTTATCTGAATTACTTCTCTTGTATTTGCAGATGCTTACATGGAGAGTATAATCATAGGTATGTATTTGTTCAAGTAAGAACAATACCTTAGCTCCGGTCCATCCACATAACACTTATCAAGGAAATGAACGCTAAGTTGATGAATCATGGTGAAAGTAACTTGGTGATATTCCGTGTGTCCTCGATCAAGATAATTTTGATCACTATAAGAAGTATCACCGGCTTCTACTTAGCACAATTAAGGATCGAGCCCTTGCTACACTTTGCTAATTTTGTAACTTGTTATAAATTATCTTGCTATCAAACTATCTATCAAAAATATCTTACAACACTTGCAGAGAAAACCTTGTTGAAAACCACCTATCAATTCCTTTTGCTCCTCGTTGGGTTTGATACTCTTACTTATTGAAAGGACTACGATTGATTCCCTATACTCGTGGGTCATCGGTTTCCTTCTCGACATACTACAACTTCTCTTCATCAATGCCCTTTTGGTTTCCTTGGCGTTAGAGCAAACCCATGGACCAAGCCAACATGGCGACTACCTCGGGCCCGATGGAGGAGGCGCGCATGCCCACACGCACACATGCACGCACACACACGCACACACAAAACTATATACATTAATCATCACATTATTACTAAAAAATTGTTACATCCAAGAGTCTGCTAAATATATAGAAATCATTGAATAACTAAAACAAGACCCACAAGTTCACACTATAAAGCAATTTAACTTAGACTGCAAGTCTCTATTTTTGGTGAATGCTTTACAAGTTGTACTAAAGGTTGCCTTAGCTAGAGTGATACTACTTCATGACAAGTACGTATCATATAAGGGTTAATTATCCTTTTGCCCTCAGTGGTGTCCATGTGCTCAGTTTTGCCCTCAGATGCGAATTGTCCTCAGTTTTGCCCCTAGTCCGTGCGCACCGACTCGTTCCGTGAACTCTGCCGTCTCCATCAGGTCAACCTTTTGACTCGGCCCTTACAGGTGGGACCAGGCGGCGTAAACGGCCAATTTTATTCAGACCGTTACGCAGCGTGGCTTGTGGGACCCAACAAAGAGCCGTTGAGCGAGAGCCGTTGGCGGGTGTGCTATATAAGCGACGACGGCAATGGCGGTGACCACGGGCGACAGAGAGCACGGTGGTGACCACGGCGAGAGAGAGAGCACGGCGGAAGGGAAGCTGTGGAGGGCGCGCGGCGGTGGGAAGCTAGCAGATGGAAGCGGCGGCGTTGAGATCACCTTCGCTCCGAGCTCCATGTCTTCCTCAAGCTCCGCGCCACTGGCGGATGCAGAGCCAGCGCGTGTGGACATGCCTGTCTTCGTCATCCGCGGTGCCGGGCGGGCGTTGATCGAAAGGTTTCTCGCACACCGAGGAACCGTAATCGTCCGTTCTACGTGTGCAGCGAGAATGGGGTAAGAATCGGGGCAATTGCACCATTTTCGTCGTCGGGATGTTTGAGCAATGGGTTGATCTGTTTGGTGTTCATGCAGGTGACATGCTTCTTTCTTTGGGTTGATGCTCTGGCCAAGACTCTGATGAATGAACTTCAAGAAGAGCATGAAGAATGGTTGCGCATGCTGCCACGAACGGCAGTGACCACACCACGAGCTCCGGAAGAAGAGATGGATGGCGAAGCACGCACTGACAGAGAGCTAGCTATTGAGCTTAGGATGTTGAAGAAGAAGGTTAGGAAGCTTGAAGATCAAGCACTACCAATACCCATTTGCAAATACTTTTGGGCATTTGTAGGTATGGTAATCGCACTGGTTGTAATGTTGAAAATGTATGGAAAGGCATGAATTATGAAGGAATTTGTAATCTTGAAATTGTTTGAGAAATTCACCTAGTTTAAATGTTGGTTAAAGTTGTTTAAATGTTGAAACAAAAAGAGAAGAAGTGACCAACATTTAAATATGTTGGAAAAAAGAGAAGAAATTAGGAATTCAGAAACTTTTGATCAATGAAATGCAGCTCTCTGCTCTGCCTTTCTGTCCAAAAAAAAGGTTGCTCTTGGGCCAAATTCAGAGCGTAGAGCCAAGTGCAGGCTAGACTAATGGGCCAACTGCATCCAATTAGGCCCATTCAGGGGTTTTTTATGTATTTTTCTGTTTTCTATTCTGATTTAATTTAGGCAGTAAATCATAATGCTGAAAACTTTTGTGGAAGCTAATTGAATTATTCCGGAGCCAAACAATTAAGGTTAGAAATTTTTTGGAGCTGTTAATTAATCCAATTCAAATACACCGTGATTTAAATCAAATACCAAAATGTCATGGAAAATGTGCCTCGGCTCTGGTAGAGGTTTACGCCAGGTGCCAAAATAAATGAACATTTTTTAAGGGCATTACATTGACAAAAACATAATATGTCTAAAAAATGAAGGGTGGAAAATGCACAAAAAATTGGTGCGGCTGGGGACTCGAACCCAGGACCGCGTGGAGTTTGTGGTGTTTAGGGCTGCTGATAACCGCTAGGACAGATGGCAAGACTTTAACATGGGTAGGGAAGGAAGGTATACATAGTGAGACTGTGAATTTTTTTAAAAAAAATAGTGAGACCGTGAATGTTTGCACACGCAGCGTGAGAGTGGTTTTCCTTTGTTTTGCACTTAAATTTTGGATGGTTGGAAGGTTGAAAATGTATGTTGCACTACCACATGATTTTGGTCAGAGTGGCACTTGGTTTAGGGTTAGAGTGGCACTTGGTTTAGGATTTAAAGGGAATAAATTTGCATGTTAGTTCATGACTTTTGTTTGAATGAAACAGAGGGCTTTTCACCCCTCCGAAAACCACAAGTTCTCGAACTTCATGACTTGTTTAGGGAAGAAATGATAAGTTTGGGCACGGACATTTTTAACACACATAATAAGATGGAACACACCATACCATTACAATAACTTAGATAAGTTCACGGACAGTTCACGGACACATGACGAAACATGACACGACCACGACCACGACATAGAAAAGCAACAAAATAAAAACCAAACATGACGAGCTTGACTCCGGGCTTGAACATCTTCATCTTGACCTCCTTCTTCCACCTTGGCCGCGCGCTCCCCTTCAACACCGTCTTCATCTTCACACCTCCTCCTCGCCGTCGTAGGGAAGGGAGTGCATCTGGCCTGGAGCGGGGAAGATGCGCTCGTAGTTGGTGTAGATGTTGTAGATGGTGAAGAAGATGGCCTCGCAGCCGCACCAAAAGACTTGGCCGAGGAGCTCGCGCGCGTCAAATGGGTTGGTGAAGGTGACCGTGAGCAGTAGGAGGACGCCGCCGCGGTCAAGAACCTCGTTGAGGGTGAACATCCTCGGCGAGCCCCGTGGGAGGTGGGCACAGCCGGCTCTGAGGAAGGCACGGGTGAGTTCGACGGAACCCCTCCACCTTGAAATAGCCCACACACGGAGCTCCCTCTCCACGAGCACGCCCGGTGGGTAGCGCAGCTTCGGCACCTGGTGGACGGCTGAAGGTCGGCCCGTTGAACTGCATCTTCTTCACTTGGTCTCGCTTGGGGAGGGCTCGATCGCTGGTGTTTGAAGTTGGAGAGGATCGGATCTGGCTTGTGGGTGGGAGAGGAAGAGAGGCACCCCATTTATAGGCCTGTGGGTGGGAGAGGAAGAGAGAAAGGATGAGAACGGTGCGTGTGTGAAGCGTGTGTGAATCCGGACGCGTGTGTGTATCCGTTACGGTTTTGCATACTTAAATTTTTGCACAAAAACGATGCATCTTTGACCGGGCAGTGCATGTGAATCGCTGCCCTGAACCACTGCCCCGAACCACCTAGCTCGCCTCGCTAGCCTAGCTCGCCTAGCACGCCTCGCTCGCCTCACTCGCATGCATGCACGTCGCCGCCTCCCGCGCATGCACAAACCCACGTAGCCGCCTCCATGCATGCAAGGCCTGGAAAGGCTGAGACGGGCTATTTACTGCGGTCTCAGGCGCAGACAACGAGACGGCCCAACGGTCCATCCAGCGCACCCGATATTTGTTAAAAAAACAATATCCCAGCCAATCAGGCATCTCGCGGATCGCCCCCCTCCTCTACGCAGATTCCTTCTAGAAGGGTTAGATCGACGGCCCTTGATCGCCGCTAGCGTTAGATGAACGGTCCTTATTCAGCGCTAGGGTTAGCGGGGTTTGGGAGGGGTTTGGAGCAGTCAAAGCTATGTTTGACCAGATTTCAAATGAGCATAATAAATTAAATAAAAATCAGAAAGATGAAAAACCTGCACATAGTCTTCTTATGTCATATACTAACGATTTAAGTTGATAAACAAGCTTTACATACATTTAAATGATAAGTTCATGTGTATTGTATGATATCTCGAGTATCTCAAACTCTCTTGTATGAAGTGAAGAGAAGTGTTTTGGGGAAATGAACATGAAAATTTCAAAAACTCACCACAACTTCATTTTGGAGTGACTAAGAAGGATCCAGGCTTAGTTTTTCATTTTGATGTTTTACACTTGTTTAAATCTTGGTGAAAGTTAAGTTTGACCAGAATTCAAATGAGCAAAACAAATTTAAAAAAAATCAAAAAATGGAAAAACCAGTGCACATAGTCTGTACATATAGAATATATGTGTAGGAAAGTTATTTGGCTGATTTAGATAAGGTCGAAAAAAACCTTGCTTAGAAATGAGGTCGTTTACCCTACCTTTGGACCCCTCTTTTTAGCACATTTTTCATGAAAATTTCAAAAACCTCACCACAACTTCATTTTGGATTGACTAAGAAGTATCTAGGCTTAGTTTTTCATTTTGATGTTTTAGACTTGTTTAAATCTTGGTCAAAGTTAGGTTTGACCAGAATTTAAATGAGCAAAACAAAATTCAAAAAAATCAAAAAAGGAAAAACCATGTGCTTATTCAAACATCATCCAACAGATATTTAAACATCATGTCAAACATACTTCTAACATAGGTCCAACATCATCCAACAGAAATACAACATGTCAAGTGATAAATGTTTCATAATACAACATCATTCCTTATTCATAATGCTTCATAATTGTTCTTAGATAGCGTTGGGGTTTATGTCTGTTCCTTGTGATTCTTGGAATCTCTTTGCTCCTCGTGCTCATTGTGCTCTTTGTTTCTTCTCTTCTTCTCTTGGTTGTCGGTACCTTGCTGCGTCTTCTTCAAACCTACCATAGAGCTGTGCAAAACATAAAGGGTCCAAACATAAACGGTAATGAGATCGTGTCAAGTGATAGATGCACAGTAGTATTTGACCCTTGCAAGATTTACATACCTAGCATACCTCACAACAACAGAAGATTGGTCACCATTTGGAGCCTCACTTGGATCATCATTTGGAGCCTCACTTGGATCATCATTTGGAGCCTCACTTGGATCATCATTTGGAGCCTCACTTGGATCATCATTTGGAGCCTCACTTGGATCATCATTTGGAGCCTCACTTGGATCACCATGATCACCATTTAGAGCCTCACTTGGATCACCATTTGGAGCCTCACTTGAATCATTATTTGGAGAATATTTTGGATCATCGTCAAAATCATGCGGCTGTTGACCATCATCATTTGGAACCTCGTCAAAATCCTCATCCGATGCAACCGCTGTTGACCATCATTTTCATCATCTGTTGAGGCAACCGGCTGCTGACCAACATTTTCATCGAAGCCTTCATCGAAACTCTCTCTGAACGCTGGATCTACTGTGTTATCACAATACTTACCAAAATGACCAGACCCACCACACCTTGTGCACCTACGCTTCCTCGCTCCAAGTCCAGCTCCTTCATTGTGAGGTCTGATTCGACTCTTCCTTGGTCTACCTGCTGCTCTCTTGAGCTGGAGCGCAAAGCTTGAATCCAGGGTCCACCATGTCCCATTGTTGTTTTCCCTCCATAGCAGGCAAGGCATAAGCATATGTGGCTTTGAACCTTGCAACAGAGTAGTAATCATGCACATATCTGCTGTATATTCCCTTTGGACACAGGAGAGAAGTGATGAAAAACAAGGCATGAATGCATGGCAACCCAGTTATCTGCCATTGCCTACAACTGAAAGTTCTAGCTTCTAAATCCACTGGATATCTCCATTCCCTCTTCTCTTTATCCAAATATGATATCTCTGTTGTGGTACCCGAGCAAAGCGTCATGTTCATTTCCAAGCCTGTTGTCTTCTGCTTCAGTTCATTCATCACGGCAGGGATGATAATGTGGCCCATGAATTTTGCCTCGGCTATTCCTGCACGATAATGAAATTTCTGCATGTATTCTATCCTTATCCTGTCAAGCAAATCCACCACATAATGACCCTTTAGTTTCCGAATCGTTGAGTTGAAAGACTCTGCTAGATTATTGTGCACATAGTCAACTTTGCTCACTTCACTGAATTGGCTTCTGGCCCATAACTTGGAGTGGTGTGTTTCCAAGTATTCTTTCACTTTGGGATTCATGTATAACTGCCCCAAGTGGTAGTTGTGCTTCTTCACACTGCATGTCAAAGATGCTGGGCCATAAATTGCTCGGTATACACCTTTCCTTTGAATTTCTTCATGAAATTTGCAGCAAGGTGACGATGCATTCCCTATGCTCTACTCAGGAACACATTGTCCATCGCCACTTCTAAACCTTTGCAGGCATCTGTATGAATGACCAACCCATTGGGATGTGCAATAGCCCGGCGGAGATTATGCAAAACCAAGTCCAGCTCTCCTCAGACTCTGTCTCCAGCACACCATAGGCAACTGGAAATACAAAACTATGTGCATCAACTGCACAAGCTGCTACTAACTGTCCTTTAAACCCCCCTGTGAGAAAAGTGGCATCAATAGCCAAATAAGGCCTGCAGCCTGCCATAAAACCCCGGCGACTAGCCTCAAAGGCATAAAACCCTTCTAAAGCATTCCTTGGTCTTTGTCACTCCCCTGAATGTGTACTCCACGGTGTGGTGATCAATATCTACAATACTACCTGGGCTTGTCCTCTCCACTTCACCTTTGAATGAATACAACAATTGAAAACTTTCCTGCCGCTACCATAAATAGAATCCATAGCATGTTGTTTACAATTGAACAACCTCATGTATGGTAAATCTATCTTGAACTTATCTTTGATGTTCTTCTGCAATTCCTTTGGACCCACTTGCTGGTTTTCTTTCACCCACTTTTTACTTCTTCTGCCACCCATCTTGACTTGGCTCTACTGATTGTATCCTACCTAAGGGTTGATTCCTGGCATGTGTGCTTAAAAGGGTTCACTTTGACCTGAACATTAGTGCTATTCCGCATTTTAGATGCAAGCAGCCTCCGTGGACAACCCTCAGTCGGACAGTGCACTCAGAACGCATTTGATCGCTCTTGTCAACTTTGAAAGTACGTTCTACCTTGATGCAGTATGTCACAAGTGCATTTCTACACTCATTCATGGATGCAAAACTGTACCTTCTTCCATTTGAGGGTTCAAAGGGTCCCATTCAACAGCTGCAAGGTCTTCGTCCTCACCCATCGCGTCATCATCCACACGGACTGCATTGTGAGCCTCATCTTGGTTTTCAGTCCGAGGTGCCCGTCAGAAATTTGAATAACATCAGAATATAACTTCTCTTCATCAACCCCAGAATTGTAGCCATCAGGCTCCACTTCAAGGGGGACCCTACTGCTGTTGCCCACACTTGTCGAGCCACCACGTCGCCGTGCACCAACTGAACTGTTCTGGCTAGAGATGCCATTACGACGACTCAATTCTCCCCGAGATGTTGCACCCGCCATCCTAGGTCCAAATGCCTGCTCAAGCACATTAACTTGCAGCCTCACATGAAAATTATCTTTCTCTTTATGCCTAACAAACATGGTAGCTAGCTCTTCATCATTACTAACTGTCACCCAATTCTTTTCCCCATCATAGTATTTGTATATCACTTCATCAAGCAAACCCCAAGGATATTGGCTACAAATTACCTCCCCAAATTGTCTAAAACTCCAATTACTAGCCATTGGCAACCGATAATCAAAACCTCCTTGGTATTTCTTCTTATCCTTTGCATCGAGCATGTACCGGTCCCTTCTAATGTGCACCATGAAAGCAAACCGCAACTCCATCCTAACTGGCGAAAAACAGAGACGCAATCAGCACACTAATTGGGCAAACCTACTCGAATCGAGTGTTCAAATGCACAACTAAGCTCAATCTAAACAAGAGGCGAGACTTACCCCTCGGGAACCCAGTCGTGGACGCGGCGGATCTCCGGCCCGATGCCTGCCTCGCCAAATACTCCGGACTCGCCGTTGCTCACCATTTCGCCCTAGGGTTCTTCCTCCTAGTTCAAATAGCTCCAGCAGCCCCCCACCTTTGAGCGCTCCGGCCGGGCGCACGGAAGGAGGCCGCGCCGCGAATCGAGCAGGTGGCGGGCGCCCCACCCGTGGCGTCGCAGGAAGGTGGTGGGCGTCACAGGTAGCCGTGGAGCGTAGGCGCAGGGAGGTAGCGGCGGAGCAGGCCGTGCAGCTGGTGGCGGGGCAGGTGCTGGCCGCGGCGCAGGTGGCGGCGGCGGCGGCGCAGGACAGCCGGCCGGGCGGATGGGTGTGAGCTAGAATGATTTGGGGATTTAGTTGCACGGGCCTACATGTCAGCTCCGGACCCACGTCCACGCGGTCCCACGTGTAAGCTCCGGACCCACAACTACTAACACCGGCGGACGGAATGGACTCAAATATGGCCGTTTGGCCTCGTCGTAGTTGCTGTGCTTGGACTAGGGGCAAAACTGATGACAGTTCGCATCTGAGGGCAAAACTGAGCACATGGACACCACTGAGGGCAAAAGGATAATTAAGCCATCATATAAACATCACCAACATATTATTGAACCCACCGTGATATGTTACACACATTCAACAAAAAATGAATAAAGAAGAGTGCCAATTCTTAGGTACAAAGCTCCGGTAAACAACCCGTGTACTCCAGATTTTCAACTTGCATATATTTAATCATAAATATCACTATCAACGTAATTTGTATACCACACACTTTAAGTTATTTATTAAGATAGTTAACGGCACACACATACATATACACAACATTAATACAAGATTCACGAATAATTCAAGGAGGCATGGATTTTTCTCCTTTATTATTTAATCACATTTAAGTCCAATAGATTTTCAAGGCATATTTTATTGGGAGATGTAATTGTTATAACAAAATATTGCTAAAAATTATCATAAAAATTAGCTCTGATTGTAAGTTGAAAAAATGAATTATAAACAACTACTATAGTTTAGGATAAATAGTGATATTTATTTGACTTGAACCGTGGCCAAATATTTGTTGGACTGACTCTCTCCGGCATCAGTGAGTCCAGGCGCTACAATGACAAGTGGCGAATCAAAGTGTAGGAGAGGGCACATAGATATAACACCTGCAAACAAAGTGACAAATCTAGCCGCAATGTGTTCTTCATAACCCGATGATGCCCGTAGAAAGCCTGCAAGGACCTTACCGCAGCCGATAAGCCAGACGAAGAGGAGTAGACGGCAACGATCGTTGTATCGACTGTCCGTGAGGCACTAAAGGTTGTACTCCTATAAGACGAGGGTGCTAGGATGGAGGTCGACGTGCCCGCCTACCTCTCGGCGGCAGGATACCGTCGACATAGACGAGTACCTCACCTCATGAGGCGCGACTCCCACTGTGCTGAGACGAGGTCCTGTCTTCACCATAATCCTCTGGCTGCAGTTTCATATTGAGTTTTTGCTTGTTGCTTATTTTTACTTCCATATAAGTTGTTGGATAAACTGAACCAATATGGTATATTGCTGCCTATTTAACCGAACCCAATTAAAATTAATATGTTGCTTAGTTTCGACCTGGATGAAAATTAACCAAATTTGTTTTGTTGCTTAGTTTTGATCTGTCGTTATGATTCCCACTAGAGGCGCGGGCCCTTGTTATGCATGATTTCGAAACAATGTTGGATCTTTGTGTCAAATATGCTATTGTTATGATTGTTGTTATGTGTTTCTCGAACACCGTATTAGATCTTTGTATCAAAAGAAGTACAAAAGTGCGCAAGGAATACAATAGTTTGAATCATGACCCACCAATTATGTTTTAATTAGTTCACCTTGACCAAAAGAAACAGAGGATTCTTTCATATCCTGGAAACTCAAGTCATTCTCGTGTACTCAAAACATACATGTCCCTTAAAAGTACTCTTGCATCCAGGTAGTATACATACAGATGATTAGGTTTTGACATACTGCTCATCATATACATAGAACAACCGACATTAATGCGTCGATTACTACCACCGCACATCCAATCAAGTACTAGAACACAACAATAAAGCGAGTTTAAGTTGTAATCTTTCACATATTGTTTACACTCAAGCTTGTAGTTGACGGAAGGCTGTTCCAACACCCTGTTCGGATGCGATTTTATTTCTCAAAACCGTATGAGGTCTTTGTGTAAAAACCCGACGTCATTATGATTTTGTTACATGTTTCTCGAAACCGTATTAGATCTTTGTGTCAAAAGAGTACAAAACCACTCAAGGTATACATCAGTTTGAAGCATGCCCTGCCGATTCTGTTTTCGGTACTTTGGCTCGACCAAAAGAAAAAGGGAGTTCTTTCATATCCTGGAAACTCAAGCTATTCGTGTCATGGAAAATTACATGTCGATAAAAGGCACTCTTGCATTCAGGTATTACATACATATGTTTAGGTTTTGATATATTACCCACCATACAGAAAAATGCACAATAATGCAGCAATTACTACCACCACACATCTGATCAAGTAGAACGCAACAATGTAGCTAGTTTAAGTCGTCATCTTTCACATATTGTTTACACTCCACCCTGTGACGGAAGACTGTTCCAACACCCTGCTTGACCTCATTCCACAACCTGCCCTCCACAGAATCCTCTAGAGCTTCGGTGATCAACTTAATGTACCTTCTCGATGTCCATCACGTTTGACACTTTGAATACTTCCTTCAGTAAGCATACAAAATTGTTGACAATTAATATTACTACACAACCTAAAACAGAGAGCCACCTGAAGGTCAAAACTCCAGAGTAGACGAGAGAGGGGCATCCAGTTATGAATAAATTTTTTTTCCGAAAAGGATGAAGAAATTTATTAAAAAGAGATAATTTAACTTGGAACGATAGAAAGAAACTGATTTTTTTTCTTACATTGCAAAGCATGGATGGAGTATGCAAATCAGGTGCAGTATTCAGAGAACAAAAAGAAATAATAGCGCTGTCATCAAAGAATGCACTTACAATTGACAACAATCGACAGTAGGAGAACCAATACCTTCAAGAAGTCAAGAATAAAATTTCGTTATGGCACAACCAAGTGACTCTCCGTTTTGGAAAGGGATGATGACGACTAAGACAGCCTTTTTTCCATAGGAGCAAGTTCATAACTGGGAATGGAAATACTACCAGATTTTGGGAAGATACCTGACTCGAAGAGACTCCGCTGGCCTTTCAGTATCCTTCTTTGTATAATATTGTACAACATAAGGATGATTTCATGAGTACAGTATTTGGCTATGTTCCATTAAATATCCAGTTTGGGCGGGTACTCGTGGGGGCATGTTGGGATAGATGGCCGCATCTTGTGCGTAGGTTAATGGAGGCTAACTATCTGATGAGCTAGATACTCTCTACTAGAAATTTTCGGCGACCGGAGTTTCCTCAGTTAAATCTATGTATGTAGATTCATAAATACGGGTCTTATCCCAAAGTCGCTTCACATTTGAAATTTTAAGATGGCGTTAAAAATTAAGGTTTTTATGACGTTTGTGCACAAGGAAGTGATCTTGACTAAAGACAACTTGGCAAAGTGTGGCTGGGAGGGTAGTACACGATGTTGATTTTGTGATCAATATGAATCAATCCAACATCTATTTCTAAAATGCCCACTAGCCAAGTTATTATGGCGTACAATTCATGTGTCTTTCAATGTCACTCCAAATAGCATCTTCAGTTTATTTGGGACATGGTTAAATGGGGTAGAGCCTAAGAGAATGGCACAAATTTGAGTCGGAGTGTATGAATTACTTTGACTATATGGAACTGCCGGAATGACATCACTTTTAAGAGATAAACTATCACAATTATTTTGCAGGTTATCATCTGGGC